>JAWWMO010000138.1:69420045-69471911 GCA_035047845.1 Dendrocincla fuliginosa | reverse complement strand
CAAAGCTCCTCTTTCAGTTGTTATCTTTAGCTGTAAATTCCTGCTGTTGGTTTTTTTTTTCCCTTCCCTCTGGAAGGCGAAGGGGGGAGGAAAGGCCTTGAAGGGGTTTTCCTGGACATCAGGCATTTATCAAGGGTCAAACCACCACAATGTACTAAAATTTTAAGTATGACCTGTACAACAGCTGGACAAGTAATTTCATATTTCCCATGTCTTTTGCTTGTTTGTTTCGTTTGTGGTTTTTTTCAAGGTGGAAGATGGAAAATTTGTCATGATCTCTTAATTTGATTTGTTTTCTATTTTCTTTGTCATTTAGAAAATGCCATGTCATGGGAAATAAAAGTTCAAGACAGATGTGCTACTAAAAGCACCACCAGTGTTTTTTTTTGTTGTTGTTTTTTTTTTGTTTGTTTGTTTGTTTGTTTTTTGTTTTGTTTTTTCTTTTTTGTGTTTTTTTTTTTTTTTGACTATTAGATTGTTTGACAGGTCCTTTCTTACCTTTATTAGGTTTATTGGTAGCTAAACCCCCCATAGTTATTATATCATAGGTCATCATTTCCTTATCACTGAAAGGAAATATTGTTTTCAGTCAGTAAGGAGTTTCTGTATCTTCATCTTCATCTTCATTAACATGTTGAGTGAGGAGGTGTTAGAAATATGCTGCATTCTTTTTCTTTTTACTTTTGTTGGTTAGTGAAGTAGAATATCTAATTCTTACTGTATTATTCACACCCCTTTCCATTAGCTAACTGAGGGCTATAGAACTAGAAGTTTCGGGATGTGTAAATCTCAGCAAACACCCAGACAAATTTATTAAACTTTTTCACGCTTGATGCTAAAAGATCTCCACAGGATCTGGTGGAATTATAACCCACTCCCTGTACTGAACAAAGTAAAATATGACCAGAGCTTTATCACCCCCAAATTACTTGTCTGGCATTTGAAACCTATCGTAAGTTCCAGGTCTCTTACATCTCTTGTTTTATTGAATAAAACTGCTAATTCTTGCTTCTCTTTCCCCTCTTTGTTAAGGGGGCAGATTAGCCTTGTGAAAATGGGCACCTGGGAGGGGATAGTCATGATCTAATACTAAATAGTTGAAGATACACAGGAATCTGGCAATAAGCCCCAACTTGTAATTAATAAAGAACTCAAAAAACAAACCCACTTCTTTAAGTTCTTTTAATCCACTTCTTGGAAATCATTTAACTTCTACTCAAAAATGCAACCTCATGGAAAAGTTTCTTACCTGTTACCTCAGTGTTTGCTTTAGGTATTTCAGGTGATCACATCTGAACACTCAGATATCATCCTTAGTTCAGTTATATGAAACACCACTAGCACCATCACCAGCAGGACATCAAAAGATTCAAGTAAGAGCAGGATGAAAGTAAAATGTGGTGAGTGCAAAGACACTTAGAGACAAAGCAAGTCACAGAAACAGCAATAATTAAATTTTGGGTCCTGAAATGAGTCTCATAGCCTATTATTTTCATGTATCAAATATCATTGTGTAAACTTGGGTGAAAAAACCTCTATCGAGTTCTTGATGAATGAATCATTAAAAGCATCAAAACTTTTGCACAGAAACCAAAACTAATTTCTCAGGAAAATAATTTTCTTGAAAGCCCTGGGTTTTCATAAATATTTATTTTCCACTCCTCCTCAGTGAGCAAGGTATTCAAATGTGAGGAATTGAGAAGGTAAGTAAATAGATTGATTTGAATATTCTGATCATATGGGGATTCCACTTCCTTCAATTTAGTAGGCATATTATTAGCACTTTCATAACAGGCTGCTGACAAGGTAACAGTTAATTGAATCACAGAAACAACCACAAAAGATGCTCAGTGTGATACTCACTCAAAGTAGGGATTTATGCATTTCCTGACTGAGTTTTGGGGATTCAGTGTCTTCATCCAACAAATATTCATTTCCTTGCTTTGCACTCCTGATTATCTAAGTTTATCCTGCTCTTCTCCATGGAAAGAGTAACTGCAGTCAAACTATTTTTGAGATTTTATTCCTAAGATGATGGGCATAGCTCATTTCTCTGGGGCACAAATGCATAATTTGTTATAAAGTTATGTTCCTGCCCTGATTTCCACTTTCTCAAATCTATATCCTTACAAAATACATCATGTTCATTCCTTTTAACACTGATTTATAAATTTCATTGAACTGTTATGTAATACCTGTATAAGTTATATACAGGTATACTGGAACTGAGCCACCCAGTTTAGATTTCCATCATTCAAACAGAAAAAGGAACCAATCCTTTCACTGCATGTTTAATTGGTACTGTTACTTTACCTTTTTTGGCTATTTTTACTTGATCCAAGATGAACTACTGCCACATTGTTAACTAGTTGGGTTTTTTTCACCCAGTGCTTCCACATTGCTCCAAGGACTGTTTTCACCAGGAGCCCAAGATAGCAGACAAATAATAACCCAGAAGGAATCCCCAGAAAGATAATTGGAAGTTATTGTTGTTCATTGTGCTGAAATTGCAATGTTTTGACATACCAGTCCATTTGATTTGGGTTTCATTCATCTGAGACTCAGAGTTGTGATACTGAGACTGGCTTATTGTAAGAGGGATAAATAACAGATACCATCAATATTTTGTGAATGGATCATGAGCTCAAATCCCAGATGATTTGAGCCAACAGAAGAATTAAAGATGGAACTAGAGAAAGCCTTCAGGTTGTTTAGCATATGAGAGGTTACCACAGCATAGGATCCAGGACATCTAAAGCCAATCCTTAATCATCTGTCATTTAGGGAGCTGTAGCTATTCCCTCAAACTTTTTTTTTTTTTAAATGACAAGAAATTGGGAATTATAATTACTTATAAACACTGGAGATTATACTTCAGCCTAAAGATCACACTTTGTAAATTTGGCAAGAGTGTGAACTAAGCATTTATTAAGCACTGTTGAAAAAAGCACTTAAGCACAAGTATTTGAAATACAAAGTCCTGAATGGTTTCCTGACCTGTTTTCATAAATAAGGCAACTCTCTTTTTTATCCCTTCTTTCTCGCTCTCAGATTTATGTCAAGATTTATCCAAAATATTTTCTTAACTTTCAGTGTAGCTTTCAGGGGTATTTTGAGTTTATAAACCTAAAAGGAGCAAAGTTACCAAGTGTAACAAAAGCTCGTTTGGCCAGAACAAGCCTCCAAGTCAGTCCCCAAGCTGGAGCCCATTTTGTCAATAAAAATGTGGTCAAATTTGGGTGCTGGTATCTACCCACTAATAACACAGCAGAGAGTGAGACCAACGAGTCTCAGATTGACCTTGAAGTCTAGTAAGTAAATGAAAATGAATGAAAAGAAAACTTTGCTAGGTCCCCAAAAGAACTGCGTACAATTTGTTGCCTCCCCCATTCCAGGCAAGCTACTGAACAGAGAAAACCTTGAAGGGAAAAGACAATATAGTCTTCCTTATTGAGCCTTTTATTAGTTGTTTTTATCTAGCAACTGCTTTTGTATTTAGTAATATGCTTTATTTGTGTCTGATTTTAATAAACTATAGAGCAAATGATTAGTTCTCTTTTGGTATGTTTGAATCACAGGCATGTTCAAGTATACTTACCTTGAAATTCTGGCAGGTTAAATGTAACTACAGATTCTGGAACTTTGAATGGTTTCAATACTATACTGCTTCCCACTTCACACACAAGCTTCACTCTTTCAAATAATGGGTTTAGGCAGAAGTATTTTAACTTTTATTTGAGCATCTGTGCTTTACTGCAGAAAACAAGCTTGGAACTTGTAGATATAATGGAAGTAAAGCCAGAGGATCTTGAGCACCTGCTCCCTTCTTTAGGAATAAGTATTGATAAAAAACAATTATAACACTGAAAGTTACTGTGGGAGAGCCTGTGTTTACCTCCCCCAGACTCCTCATGTCAGTTGTAAAACCTGAGCCAAACAAGGGCAGAAATTGAGGGTCATTTCATAGAATCACAGAATGGTTTGAGTTTGAAAGGACCTTAAAACCATCCTGTTCCCACCCTCCTCCATGGGCAGGGAACCTTCCACCAGACCAGGTTAGTCAAGGCATCACACACAACTTTGATTTTTTTCTACCAGTAGCCCTTGCAGTAATTTAGCAACATCAAACAGCCTGAGCATGCAGCTGATCACAGTTCTGCAACAGCTCTGGGGAGGAGATGCAGGGTACAGAGAACTGGGAACATCTGAACCACCACGAGATAAGAGATACCTATGGCGTTTTTATTTGCTGTGCACTTCTATCCTATCAAAAGCTGAATTAAGTATCATTTGAGTACCTGAACAAGAGGAGCAGACCCACTGACAATAGTCAGGGCTTGCCAGCAAGCTAGGGACTAAGAACTGAGCCCACAGCCATAAGGCAGGGCTGAGACCAAATCAGGAAAGCAAACAAGCACCTTAAGATCAGCACAGAGTCAATCCTAACACACATAGAGCAGAGCTCAAACAAACACCAGAACCAAGTGCCTGAGCTTAAATTCAGTGCCTGGGCAAAGGGAGCTCGTGGAGGGGTGGAGGTCCCAGCTGAGGCTGCACAGGGCACTGCTGCCTGTTGGTGACTCAGAGCTCTGGCAGCACTGCTTAAAAAATCAGTCTGACAGATTTCAGCCTTAAAGAAGGGCCAGTGAAATCAGTTAGACTTTTCAGGTTATGTTATACTTGGTTGATGAGGTATTTTTAGAGTAGTGACATATTGAGTAATGATGAATAGTTTTTTTGAAAGAAGATGTATTTTATTTGATGGAAGGTGAATTCAGGTACCAGCGTAGTGTCTCACCTTTCCTCTATTTTTTCTAATAGCCACTGTTTTTTTTTCTGAAGAGAGACTCTATTCTTAAGCATCTTTGACTTCTAAAATGGTAGCCCTATTATTTGGGGTAAGACTGAAGCAGGATCTTAATTATGAAAATATGGTTCTGAACTGTGAATAGTTTTGTATGAAGCCATGAGGTTTATTAGTATAGTTTTTCAACAGCTGCTATTTGAATGACTATAACAAGATATGTATAGAAACAGATCCCTGGATGTGTGTTGAATTCTAAGTGTTGCTCTTTTTAAAAGATTTTAAATTATGCATCAGTGTATGGAATTCTTGCAGTTGTTTTTCATTGACTCTCTTTGCCTGAAATGGTGTTCCTTTCCTCAAGAGAGCTTGGTGAATATTCTGAAATTATAGCATTGCCTTGCCTTGAAATTGGTGACCTTGCTTTGGTAGTTACTTAACACTAATATTGCTTCAGTGAATCTGTGGTCTGTGTATATTGGTGTAACATTTCTGAAATGACTCTGTGTTACATGAAAAATAGCAAGACATCGGGACGGGATTTGTCTTATAAAACTTAGTGTAGTTATTATGACTGACAGGTAGAATGAGGACCTGCTTTAAATGCCTCAGTACTTCCTGGACAGTTGTGACTTACAAACACCACTCAAAAATACTTGTGGAAAAACGTTGTATTGATTTAGCTAATATTTCCATAAGTTGCTCTTATTTCTGATTCAGTTTCACAGAGGTAATGCTCCAGGAATTAAACTGTGAACTTCACTGTGTATTTTTAAATTAAATAAATAAATGACTAATTGATCTAGGCAGTCCTTGCCGCTGCTTTTTTGGGTTCTGTCTGTGGTTTTTTGTGTTCTATCACTCTGTGTCTCTCAAGTCAAAATATTATTTTCATTAAATATAGAATTAAATAGATTTATTCTTCTAAATAGGTTCTCAGGGCAAATTCTGCTCCACTGGAGTAGTGTAAATCCATGTTACTGGCAGGGTAAGCCTCAGTCTTAGACAACTGGAATCCCATTAAAAGCAAGAAGATTTGCAGTGGTGCTGCAAGGGATAAGGGATTTTCAGGAATCCTCCACACAGGTGCTCACTAAGTATGTCAGGAAAGGTACAAAATAAGAAACCCGGTTCTTTTTAGAGTATTCATGAGAGGTTTTACAGCTGTTTAACTTGTTTACAGTTACTGGGTGCATGTCATGCCCTTTGAAAGACACCATGCACAGGAACTAATGATTTTTATTTCTATTCTTCTGCTTCTTGTGTTTCTTCCACTTTAGAAAGTCTTATACTTGTTTTTGTTCTCAAAACACTTTTTTAAAGTCTTTTTTTAAAGTCATGATGGTTTTTATGTACTTTTGAAGAAGAAAGGCCCTTGTCAGTCTTATACTGAAGTCCTGATAGTCCTAGGATTGGACAGAAGAGAATAAGTGGTAATGGCATGAACCGAAGTAATAATTTTTCTTCAGAACATTTCCTTTCCTGAACCTTTGCATTACATATGTTTTACTTCTGCTGTATTTTGTAGATATTCTTTTGTTGTCGTTTATATTCATTTAAACTAAAGCAAATAATATTGTAAGGGTTTATGAACTGTGTTAAGGACTATTATTCTATCCTTTGAAGTAAAATCAGTGGATCAAGATGAAGAACTAATATATTTTCCTTACTTTTCCTGACTGTTGTATCAAAGATACATAATTTGAGAAAAAGAAATTGAGCTACAAATGTTCGCTGCACCTTTCTGTGACTATCCAATTCATCTTGCTTGTCTTTCTGAAACTTTAAAAAAAACTCAATATAAACACAGAGAACATGCACAACGCCAGTTGAGACAGTTCAAAAGGCAGCAGCAGTGACAATTTATTAATCTGTGTCTTGAAAAATCAACAAAGAAATCCAGGCTTGTAAAAGAATTATGCAGATATGATGATGACATAGTCCAGCTGACTAGTGGTGCAGCCAAGGGCACTACAAGCCTTCCAAGAGCTCAGCTTTGTCCTGGCTGGGGGTAAAATAGCAACTTTTATGTGTTACTAATCTTTAGAAAGTAATAATGCTCCCAGGAAATGCTCATATGGGACCTTTTCCTCATCCTGCAGTCATTCAAATACTGATACTTCAGTCATTAGCCTGAAATATCTCTAGGGAAATGTCCCTGGGCTGAATGGAGTAGCTCATCCTTCGCAGAGAATTTCACATCTACACCTCCTGTACTAAAATCACGTTTCTGATAATTATCCCCCAAAGAAGCAGAATAGAGATTGTTGTTTTATCCAAAAAATTGTGATTGTAGACTACAGCAGAATTCTTGGCTAGGAGTGTTAGCAGCTATCGTTTAGTTTTGTGCTCTGATCACATGCTTTTCTTTAGTGTTGGAAAATGTAGGATGACATGCAGTGATTAGCAACTATTAATATAATTCAGATATTTTACTAGTGCTATTTAACATTTGCAGAAGGCTATGGGCAATTATTGGTATATTTTCCTGAAAGGAGTAAAAATCATACTCATTTCAACCTCAGCCCTTGGTGTCTGACTGTGAAACCTCACAGTCATCAGCATAACACTTCTTTCTGAAAATCAGCAACATTTGTGGTAATTCTTTTGAATGTTCTATGTTTGAATGTTCATCTCTGTAGATTTTGAATGCATCTAAAGGTCAGTGTTGTGAAAAAAAAAATGTCTACTGGTTTTTACTAAAACTGTGAAAAGGAAGGGACAAGATATCACTGTTACTGTTGCACAGGGTACTCAGATCACCTCTCCAAAACATTTTCATCTAAAAAATATGAGAGAACATGACATCTTCTTCTTCTACAAAAATAAGATCTCACCACTTATGTTTGAGCATCTTTGGGAAGGCTATAGATGTTGTGATTTGCCTGAAAGGGGATTTCCACAGTCTCCCTAATAAAATAAAAAAATAACTGGATAAGCATTTAGATAAACAGATACAAGATCAAGAATCAGAGTATTTGAACAACTTTAAGAAAAGAGACATGATCACTGAGGAGGGTGAAACCCCCCCACCTGAATCTGTAAGGGACATCACAGCACAAATGAAAAATGATGCAGTGACTTGAAGTCTTTCAAGTCACTGTTTATTGTCTGCTCATTTCAGGAGTTTTCAGTGTTGTGAGTGAATAGTGAGCACCACTGCCAATGGAGACTCAAGTCTAAGGAAATTGCAGAGTTTACCCAGTCTTCTCCATGACTTCTTTAGGAAGTGAGTGGCTCATAATTTAACATGTCTGTTGAGTTCCCTCCATCAGTGTCCCAAGCATTAATATTCTACAAAATTCTGTGAGAGTGGCACAGTTCTCATCCACTTCTGTTCAAGATATTTTGTATTGCAGTTTGCAGAAAATATCATTTTTATTCATTCACAGTGTAGTTTGTCTTCCTGACTATAAAAATAGTGATATTTATCCTGCATTTCCACTTGTTTCAAATTTAGCGGGGATGGAAAGCAATTGTAATCATATCATAAGATATAAGTAACATCTATAGATGTGCATTAATTTGTGATTATGTTTCACTTTCACAAAGTTGCATTTGAACATGGTGAAACTTAAATACCACCCAAATTAAGACAGCTATGCCACATCCTTAGAGGTTTTAGAGAATATCTTTGCTTTATCCAAATAAAAGTGCCAGAATTAATGTTATTCTTATGAAATGTGGTGCCAGGAGTCTTACAGTAAAACCTAACAATTCCATGACTCTTTGAGATGAAGTAAGAAAAAATATCTTTATGGATGATGATTAAATGAAAGATGTGCTTTTGGATTCAAAGCAGTGTAATATTATGCTGGTCATTAAAGTGAACTGCTGTTTTCCTCTCATTTTTATGACAGGATTGAAGAGAAAAGCACTTGAAAGATACTGATCTTACAGGGTGAAAGAGTATAGTATGATCCTTTGCAAGTGGCAATTTTCAGCAATAAGTGCTGAGTTCATGGATATACAGGGAGTGGGATTTATTTCATCTGATTTTAGACATCCACAAAGAAATATCTACAAGTGAGCGAGTAACTTCTGCAGTCAATGGAGAGAAATAGACATGTTTTGGAATGAGTTTCAGGCTGTTATTCTCCTCAGGAAAATATTCCCTATGTTAGATAATCAGTCTAATCTCAATGACTTTTTCTTCTGAGCAGGCAAACACAAGAATGCACTCTGTGTTTTGGAGTCAGCATTCCTACTCCAGTCTGGAGAGGCTGATATGATACAACCACAGAAAGATTTAAACAAATGAGACTTCCAGGTAGCACCTTTTCAGAAAAGGGCTAGCAAAGTTATATCAAATTGCTCAGGGCCTTATCCAGTCAAATCCTGAAAGTCTTCAAGAATGGAAATTCCACAACCAATCCCTTGGGATGATTTAATCCTTAACCAACATCACGGGAAATGCTTTTTTCATAGAATCACAGAATGGTTTGGGTTGTCAGGGACCGTAAAGATCACTCAGTTCCACCCCCTGCCATGGGCAGGGACACATTCCTCTAGCCCAGGTTGCTCCAAGCTCCATCCAACCTGGCCTTGGACACTTCCAGGGATTCAGGGGCAGCCTTTCTAGGCAATTAGATTTTCTCGTAACTTTTCTGGTGCCCGAATCTTTAGATTCTGGTCTGTCCTCAGCACCAAGTCTTCATCATGCTTGTCCTGTGCTGCTTCTAGCACAGAATATCTGTCAGCAAACAAAGGGCTCGTTTCAAGACATGTTCAGGCTACTCCTTTGGTGCAATCAGGAGACATTCATCTATTTCTCACTGGTCCTTTGGGAGCTTGATAGCTTTCCTGTTTCTGCCATTGGGAGTTGTGAAGCTCATCTCTCTCTGTGTATGTTTTTCCAAGTGGATATCCAGCTGTATGTGAGGTAGCAAATATGCCAGTGCACCTGGTTATTCTACACTCCAACACAGTACAGACAAGGTCAGTAGTAGCATTAATCTACATTTATGTGCCAGACATTTATTTTAGAGATGCTCAAACCTGTATCAGTTGATGAGCGGCTGCAGATTACAAAGAAAGTGCATTCACACACCTTGTGAAATTTCCTTCTGTCTATAGAATCCCATTCCAAAGCTGATACTTTGGTGCTCTTGGTTTATTATTAATAATTGTTGATCTTATGAGCAGCCCTCAGATTCCCTGAGAGTTTTGTTCTGTATCTCTATGGCTAAATCCTTGATTTCTTGTTGCATTAGCTGACCTTTACCTCTGATCACTCCAGATAAATATTCACTTCATTATCCAAGAAACTGGTGTTTCTCTGATGGCCTTAACGAAAATGTGCTGTATTATTTAGAGTGGCTGAAGCAGGTGTTTACATTTGTATTTGAAATCCTTGTGTAGTTACTCTAGGAATCTTAATTTTCTGCTGACAGTAGTTTGAAACTTTCAATGTTGTGAAATTATCTTATTATTTTCATGGTCAGAATCACTGAAAAAAACATCTCTTAGGAAGCCTGACATTGGCATTGAAAGAGTTCACAGCTTTAGACAGCTTATCATATCCTTGAGTTTTACAGAACCTGGGCAAAATATTAATCGTCAATAAGTATGAAGAATATTGAGATAGATATTTATCCTAGTGTATGGAAGTCTTGTGAAAATCAAATATCTGTATTATATACATTCCATTTCCTCTAAGTATGCAGTTGCTCTTTGACTACTTCTATATTTCCCTCAGTTTTTTTCTACTCTTTATTATTCTGAACTTAAAAGAAAGTGAAATAACTGTTACATACTTTATTATAGTTCAGTTGTGATGATTTGGCCCTCAAAATCAGATGGTGCTAAAAGTTTACAAATGGCATTTCCTGTTCAAGATGAGCACCAGCTGTATAGTTTGGACATGGATTTCAAGCCACAAAGATGTTCAAATCTGTGGGTTTAGTTTTCTTGTCTATCATCACTCTATATTTAGAGATGTATTTTAGAGATGCCTCTCTAAAGCATGTTTTCTCTGTTGTAAATTGCATCCTATTTCTGTTCCCCTACACCCCCCTCATTCTGTACAATTAACTGTATTTTAATCTGGCTGTGTGATGCATTCTGTTCCGAACAGGGACCATCATCCATTATAGTCATTTTCTGCAGTGTCTGTAAATTAGCAAATTATTCTCACCAAAGGGAAAGAGTCAAGTTGGTTTTTGCTCAGCAGTGTGTGCGTCCTGAGTAATTCAGCCCTGTCCAAATAATTATCTCTCTTTAGAGATCTGAAGCAGTGGAACAATAGCTAAAACAAACAGCAAGCTTCTTTTCCCAGAAAAGTGATTCATAAAGATGCAGTATAAACTCTTATGTTGTTCTCCTGTGGTCTTACAAGCTAAGCAGGCTCTGGGTCCAGCACAGAAGATGGACATTGCTTACCCAGGCTCTGAAAAGCTTTGGAGTCATGTATTGAGACCTGGCACTAACCCCTAAGCTCTTAACAATCAGAACAATAATTTCTGCTTTTTAACTGAATGGTTGCTGGAAATCCCACACTCTAAATAAGAGGGCATCATTCATAGCCAGTTTTTATTTCTAAATTGGGTGTTTAGTGCTGGGTCAGTCATCTGATTCCTGACTCCTCTGTTTCTGTATCAGTATCTCCATGCATAATTCTAGCTAATTTTCTTTTTAACTCAATTTCTCATAAACATTCACCCATGTTACCTTTTTATTCTCTGTTAAGAAAGATTTTCTGTGTGTTTTTAGTTTTTTGGTTTTAATTTTATTTCTCTCTCCTTTTAATGGTCAGTATTATCATTACAGTATGTTCAAAGAAGGGTAGGGTCTCTGTGTCAATGTAACCATGTCTTCATATTTCATTTTTACTGCTTGTGGTTACCAAAGGTTTGTAACCATGCCTTTCTAATATCTCACTGAATTAAAAATATCAGAATCTGCTTAGGACTCTGGAGGTGTATTATATGACACAGACATAGTTATTTAGAGATAGAAATGCATTCTGGAAGTATGCATTAATTTTCCTTAAGCACTCTTCCTTTCCTCACACAATGTCTTTACTATGCTAGTCTCAGTTGGGAAATGATGTCTTGGCAAGAAATTTGACATTATTGTTGTTCATCAGAGATCTGTTCAACAAGATAAGACTTCAGAAAATAATGCCATCATTTCTGAGCCGCCTTTTTCCTCCAAATTTTTGAAAAATCAAAGCAATAGTACTTTCTAACTCTGCTACTCCATATCTCAGGAAACAAGTAGAAGGATAGGTATACTCTGGCATACTTGCATTTCTGAAAGAATCTATGCAAAAAATCTCGTGGTGGAGGGGCTAAGCCAGCGAGACTGCTGCGTTCCAACCTGGCAGAGATGTTTGTACTAGAAGGAAAACAAAACTAAACTCTTGCCTTGCTGTTGCACAGTTCAAAGCTGGCAGCTGAAGGTAAACAAGTAAACACCTCAGATGATAAAGACATATTTCCAGGCTTATGCATAGCAATATTAACCTCCTTTTTCTTTTTTTTTTCTCTGTAAACATCAGAGAGAATATACCAGAATAATGTATAAATATCACATTCACAAGATGCTTTCAGTCCCATCTGTAGTAAAAAGCTGTCTTAGGCACAACATGGAAGCATATTTTTCCTCGTTTTCTGAACTCTGAATGGATTGGATGGCTCTACCTTGAATATAAGAACAAGGTGTATTCTGAAGGTTTGAATTTACTTACGACACTTGGTCCAAGATAATCGAGAGTTTTATAAGCCAAAAGGCTTTTATAGAAATATACTTAACTTGCATAAACCCCGATGCTACCCTGCAGGGAGAAGATGTGGTAACGTGCTGTCAAATGTACCTGTTTGACTAACTTGAGGCATCAGAGCCTGGTTTGACTCCAGATTCACTTGTAGCACTAATATGAAATCATTTTTCCTACAACACAACACTTTCATGTTCCTTGTCATGAGTCATCATGTTAGAACTTGGTGGATCATCTAAATAAGGGGGATTTGTTGTGGAGAGTTTGATAGGAATCCACTGAAGAGCTCAGACCAGTGCTTGGTGTTGCCAAACAAGTGTCAGACTGCTTCTTGTGCAGGAGCTTCCTTCCCACCAGGGCTGAGCAGTCTGTGAGGACCCTCGATCACCCCATTGCAATGGCCTTCCCCGGCCTTACTCTTTCAACAAAGGATGAGAAAGTAACAAACCTTGACAACCCTTGATCTTTCTGCCAAATTACTTCTCCCTCTCATACTAAATGCCATCTATTGTTTGCTACTTCAGGGGATTTAAACTAACATGATTGCACAGAAGGCCTTCCAAAGTCTTTTTTTAGCCTGGAAGGACGTGACGCTACTGATGAGTCAAAGTAGGCTACGTTTAATTGTCACCGACCATGAGATTTATTTGGCAGGATTACTGGATTTTACTGATTTATCTGTTTATTTTGTTGCTGTCATACAGTGCCCTTTAGTTAGTGATGGGCTAATACATTTGGGTTTGTTTGCTTGGTTTTTCCTCATTAGTAAGCAGCTCCAGACTTTCTAAATTTGCTTAAGCCATATGTTTTCCAGAGGCTTTGGCCATTCATCTAAGGTAAGAGTAGTGATGCACAGTGTGCTATGCTCAGCTTACCTTGTGCTGTCCCAGGTGTATCAAGTATAATAGAGTAATTTTCTTTTTTTTTTTTTCTCCTCATTTTATAAATAGTATTATTAATTTCTGTCTATACATCCTTGCTGCAAGTCTACCAACAGATGAATCAGAAGCTGCTTGCCAGCCATGTGGGGGTGAGGAAGCCTATGAATTATTTTAACTCTTTATTGATCACTTTGAATTGCATGACAGCAGATTTTCTTTTTTGTTGTGTTTTTAAAGCAGGCAAACAAAACCCCTGGCTCTTCCAAAATTAAAGGAATTGTAAATAGGAAATTACAGATCCTTCTGGAAAAGCCTGGTGGATTTAGTTAGAATAGAACAATAAATTTTTAAAGATTTGTACATAAATTATAAAACTGACATCACCAATTTCCATAGAAATTGTAAAAATCCTATAGAATTTAAAACAAAATGAGAGTCTTTCAAAAATTGCTTTTTTAACCATCCGATAAATTGTTAAAAAGAGGATATTGTTCTCTATTAAACTCTTCAAGGAGGCTCTGCGAGTCTCTAATTTTCTGTTCAGATTGCAAGTGGTGATCCCAGTTCTGCAGTCTTTCTCACATCATTGGATTCATTGACATCAGTGGATTTGTTCTGAAAACACGAAATCTATGCAGTAAATCATAATACGTTATAGGAGACTTATCCAATATCGATAATTATCTTACTTTACATTGCCAATCGTTCATACTGTAGATTCTGACATTCCCACGGCAGAATCTATAGGTGGGTTTGGTGGATGGCTGCCACGCTAGCCTAGATGAGTTCATGTCCAGGACAAAGGATACAGTTTTAGAGCTGACCAAATTATTTCCACACTGGAACAAAGAAAAGCACCAGGAAGAATTATGTCACCCTGGGAACAGCTCCACATGTCCCCTTGTTGTCTCAATTGCTGGCCTTTGAAGTGCTACAGAGGGAGCCTTCCAGCCAAGGACTGGGATTCTCCTTGACCATATGTGATTGTCTAAAAGGGGATGGTTGATCTAAGCCAGTTTTCTTAGTGTCCTCTGTGATAAACAGCAGGTAAAGATGTGAAAGAGTGTGATGGTTCATTACATATTTTTTATTCTTCCTAAAAGCAGTTTTGTAAGTCAACTTTTGAAGTCTGTCTCTTTTCAGGAAAAGCTGACTCATGACCTGAAGGTGCCTATTTCTATCAAGGAAAGTAAACCTGTAGCCTATTTTGAGCACAGAGATGTAACTTCAGGTTACATATGTATTATGGAAATATATTAAGAATTACTCCCTGGATTTGTATCCTAGTCATGTCTCAGAGTTTATCAGGTGAAATATGGACACACAATAGAAGAAACATTCCTTAAAGCAGGACCTCCTGTCACCCTGTGCCAGTGTGAATGATTGTTAGACTATCTAATGCTGAGGGCAGGCACAGCCATCATTATTCCACTTAATAACAATGGGGCAAAAAGACTAGATGGTTTTCACTATGCAAGATCCACAATAAAATCATGAACTGCACAAAGAGCAGAAGAGAGAGACTGTGCTTTTTTCCAATACCAAGTCCCAGCCTATGGCCCTCCGTACTACTGACTCTACCGTGAACTTCACCACTGGCATTTTACATTGGGGTTCTTAATGGACATTTGAATGAAGACCTTTGCTTTGTTTTCCCTTTTCACCTATGCTGAGTTTTGAACCTCAGTGATATTCAGCAGTGAACTCGTTTGCTCAAACCATGACAACTACCTCAAATGCATTTCCTGAGACCAAGGTCTTCATACTTTTTTGTTCATACCTTGTTGTGAAGATGTTTTCTATCCTTACCCCCAAATTCAGACTCAAATACTTTATGCTTCAGGGCTGTATTGTAGCTAGTTTACTTCTTATTTTGGAGAGAATCTTATCACAGAGGCAGGACTTGTGTTTTCCTTCCAGTCAGATGACTATGCTGTAATACAATATGCCACACACAGGATTTTAAAGCACTTGTATACCAACTCTGTCTCTGCTTGCTTTTTAGTCTCTGTCAAAATAGTACTCCTGCAAGCCTTCTGTTTTACAGAAGGTGAAAAAAAAATAGAACAGAGGTAACCAGCAATCTCTGTGTTCCAGGAAAAGGAAATGATTTTGAGATGACAACATAATTTCAGGCTCTGAAAATGGAATCGGTTTCATCCAGGAAGAAAAGGAGGGGGAAAATGGAAAAGGAAAAAAACCTTTTATTGAAATATTTTCTTTCTGTGTCTTTTGGCTTTAGGTACTTCTCCCTGGTCTTACCTGATTGCTTGTTAATGTGAAATATGTGTATAATATTGAAATGGTAAAAGCACAAGTTGTTTACCTGAAATCAGTTGCATTTAAAAGGGAGCTGTCAACCTTCCTCCCCTTTATCTTCCTGTCTCCATACACTCTTTTGTATCACAGGATAAAGCAGATGGAAAAAATGATACACTAGAAAACATTTACATTAATGGTGATTTTAATGGTGGGAGCTGGTGTTAAACAAAGGTAAGATTACCAAGGAAAGGGCACACTTTAAAAAGCAAGCAAATTGTTACTTTGACCACTGTTACTGATCCTGTGCATGTTTTTAACTGCCCCAGCTGTGAAGGAAAGCATTAACTTAAGCCATTTTAGCAAATAGAGCCTTATTTTCCTTTTCTTTTTCTTTTTTATTTTTTAAATTTATTTATTTATTTGTTGGTTTATTTTTCATCTAGGGCTGTATTCATTATCAAGGGATAAAAAAGTGATGGAGAAATTTCCCAGTTCCTAGCAGGGTCCTTTTGAAATGGCATTGTTCCTGACCATGGGATAAAATGTGCATCCCTGTGCAACGTTCCTGTCTCCTGTTCAATGTGCAGCAGCCAAAAAAACCCCAAAACCACAGACAAAAAAGCCCAAACTTTACCCAAGATATCACATTCATTTGAAAGACAACAACATACATAGAAATTTATTTCAAATCCTTCTTATTCCTACTCCATGTTTGTGCTTTACTTTAAGGAAAACCAAACAAAACTTTGCTATGAACAACTGGTCTATGGACCATCTAAACTGTCTCTTTGTTCTTTCAATAAATAGGTAAAATATTTGAAGACTGTGTCCTGGTTTCAGCTGGGATACAGTTCATTTTGTCTCAGTAGTTGGTACAGTGCTGTGTTTTGGATTTAGGATGAGAGTAATGATAACACATTGATGCTTTAGGTGTTGCTGAGCAGCGCTTACTCTAAGTCAGAGGTGTGATCACCTCATTGATGATCAGAGGGCTTGAACACCTCTCCGATGAGATACCTGGGATTGTTCAGCTTGGAGAACATTCCTGGTTGACATCATTGCAGCCTTTCGGCACTTAAAGGGGGTCTTATAAGAAAAGTGGAGAGGGATTTTTTTAAAAGGGTTCATAGTAATAGGACAAGAAGGGCTTTAAACTGAAAGAGGGCAGGGTTAAATTCAGAAATCCTTCCCTGTGAGAATGGGCAGGCCCTGGCACAGGTTGGGCAGAGAAGCTGTGGCTGCCCCTGGATCCCTGGGAGTGTCCAAGGCCAGGTTAGACAGGGCTTGGAGGAACCTGGACTAGTGGAAGGTGTCCCTGCCCGTGGCAGGGCGTTGGAACTGGATGTTCATTAATGTCCTTCCAACCCAAATTCTTCTCTGATTCTGTGATTCTATGTCCCTGTTCATGACATTTAAAAGGTCTCTTCCAACCCAAACTATTCTGTGATTCTATTATTATATTTTACTTTATTTTAATTATTAAATAATTCTTCCATAATAATCAATCCATGAGGTTTAGCTGTTTCTGATTCTCCTCCCCATCCCACTGGGCCAGGGGGTTGAGGGAATGACCAAGGGGCTGTGTGGTATTTAGTTACCAGCTGGGGTTAAACCACAACAGATTGTCAAACTGCCATTAATTAAATCTGTTTAGTTGAAGACAGAATGAAAAAAAAAAAAAAACCTGGAAAAAAATTTGTTGAAAGCCTCAGCATTTAAAAGCAGTGAAAGCATTTAAAATATATCTTCCATCTCTGTTCATATTTTTAACAAAGTCAAAATATTTTGAATTGTGGTTGTTAACAAGAAAGTTTCCAGTTATAAAGTGAGAAAAGGATCAAAGGAAGACAGGGAAGCAGTACTGAAATGCAGAGAAGGGTCGCTGCAGACCAGGAAATCTCCTCTTCTCCATGCTCATAAATAAGCTAAAAACCAAGAGGCTTAAATTCTCTCTGTGAAGATTTATGTTGGACTGCAGGACAAGTGTTCCAGTGGCTCATGGGGAGGATCATGAAATGGTTAATAGATCACCCAAAATAATTTTGTAATTGCCATCATTGTAAGCATTTAAGGCCAAGGAAGATATATATTGGTCAGAAACTGTAAATGTTTCGTTGACTTGGGTTTGAATCAAAGTCATAAAAGATAATACTTAATGCTCCTTTCATCTTTTGTGGGTTTTTGTTTTGGTTTCTTTTACATTTATAGTTTAATACTGTAAAAGAGACCATGGATTAACTCAGTTAATTAGGTTTTCTTGGGCCTGGTAACTCCCTTTATAAATACAGGGGCCCTTTCAGAAAGAAAATGAAGCAGGTTCATTTTTTTTTAATGAAAAACAAAGCTCAAACTTAAGTAGATCAGATAAAATGATCACTCAAAGTTCTTACTTCTTCCCCCTGACTCGGAAAGATCCCAGATGACCAGCTCAGAATTAGACATTGATGCTGTCAAAGTCTAAACGTGGCTGAAATGCATCTCCTCCCCTGCCTAAATCCCCAAGGGCTGCCTTTAATAAACATGCTCGGAATCTATCTAACACAAATCAGAAATGCGAAGCTCTTCCCAATATGAAATGCCAGACATTTTCCTTTCACGTAACACAACTTGATTAGTGTGGCCATCTGTAAAAATGAAGAGAAGATTTGGTTGTATTCTCACCTTTTCCTGGAAACAGTCCAAACTTAGATCAATCTTTTCTCAGAAGAGAACTCTATAAAAAGCAGAGTAAATTACCTCCACAGAAAAAACTTCAATATTTATGAAGCCTTCACATAAAGTTGGAATCCAATTTTTTATTTTTGTTTTTTCAAAAAGGATGGAAGAGAAAATTTCAGGGTGTCAGTCTTGAAGGGACAGAGGTAATTGCTGGCAGCCCCGACTTTCACACTCACACACAAATTCTGGAAGGAATGTGTCCTTCTTTCTGACAACTTTAAGTTGTTCCCAGGTTAAGAAGAGGGATTTTTAAGCTATTCTTTGGCACATCTTTGCAGAAAGCCCAGCTGCCCAAGGTCAGCATCTTCTATTCCATCCATGGATAATTTTCAGGCATATAAATATTTCATGAGATGTTGAGATGTCACCAAATCCTGCCTTATATGTTTTAAGGTAGAAACCCCAACAAAATGCAAGTTAAACAAATCACAGAAATAAAGTTTCCTTAAACTTCCTAAAACAACATTAAGACAAATAGCCTGTTGTTTTGTTCTATGGTTTGCTTTTAATGATGCCACATTTGTTTACTTTAAGTCTAATTTTGGAGTTTAGATTTCTTCTCTAATTAGTTAATAAAGTGCATTCATAACAGTTTATGTGATTATAATTTGACTTTAATTGTGTTTATAGTGTCCTGAGTTACTTGACAAGAAGGAGGTTTATAAATATAACTCATTACGTTATTGACATGCTTTTGTAGTTTTCCATTTTCCTTTTAGAAATGAAATATTGAGATATTAGAAGCAATGAGTTGTAAGAAGGGGGGATGGGGCATGCATGTATCTGATTAGCATCTCAGAAAGAGTGAAATCTGCCTGAAATTTGGTCACTTTGGACATTTACTAATGCAATTTGTAAACGTTAAGGGTTAAGCAGTGGAAGTTGATGGAAGTGAAAGTAATCACTTTGATCTCTGGACTCTACCTGAACCAAGCTATTTTTCTGACATGACGTTGGAGTTTCCATAAAACCAGTGAGAAACTGGGATGCTGCAGCAGGCAGCCACATTTGTGGATCATTTTACTTTTGCTTTGCCCTTCTACATTTAGTCAAAGCCAGTTTTTGGCACTGAAACAGAAAGAAATGCTGAATAAAGGTACCTTCAAACGAGGAATGTATTTGCAAAGCCCTTATTTGCAAAGTTCTAGGACATGCTGCAGGAGTGAACAAGATATACATATTAATGCTTGGATATGTGGAATATTGAAGTCAAACTCTGGGTGTGACTTTTAATCTGCCTCTCATGAATGGAATGCCCTTTTCTCTAGATCAGCACAAACCACTGTGTGAAAACTGATGCTGCCTGAGTCTGGATGTCACAAAAACATCAGAATTGCTCCTGCTCCAGAACAAAATCCCATCTGAACCAGAACCCTCTTTGCAGTAGCGGCTAAAACCAGATGCCATGGGAAAAGTGATGGAACAGGACCAGTTTATACCAAGATTTCTATGAATATCCTTCCAGCCCCAGCTCCTTGCACAGATTCCACTGCTGGCTTTTCATTTAGCAATTGCAAATGGGTTTCTCTTCCACAAACTGGTCCAGACACACTTTCAGTTCATCTAAACCTTTTCAGTTCATCACTGCAGCCTTGGTTCCCTAAAAATACTAAAGACATCCTTTGTGTATTTTGAGCTAATTTCTCCTGCATAAGGAGTTTTGTGGCAAGCATGGAGGAAATTTGGTGTTTTATAAGGAATTATCCTTTTCGAAAAAAGTCATCTAAAAATATGAAAAGCTAAGAAATAGATTAGGTCTGTGTTTTGCATGTTTCATGTCTATACGTGGGACTATTTCTACTTTTACTGCTATTATTTTTTATTTGTAAGGATCAGAAGCTCTAATTGTTCTTTTGTTTCCACGAAAAGTGAAGACATATATTTTAATACAAATATGTGAACATGACACTGGAAACAGATAACAAATAATGAAACTAAGCAATAGTCTTTTAATAAATCCATTACTTACATTAGATATCTGTTGAAGATTCAATAGAGACACTTCTATCTCATCAAAAATGTCCTTTGCCTGGTAAAAATAGCCTCCACCACTTTCTCCACTGCTGCAAGAGCTACATGATTCAGCAGATTTGGAGCCTGGTTACATCATTTAACATCTGTGTCTCTATCTAGCTGGCAAGGTCAATTTGTTTCTGCAAATAGATTTCCCTCAACTACAAGGGGCAATCAGTTCATGTGAATTCCCAGAGGTTCTGTTCTTCCTCTCCCTTCGCTCTGACACAATTCCAATCTGGGATGCTGTTAAGCATTATAAAGTGAACCTGTTGGGGTGTAGTGGTAGCAGCACTCAGCTTTTATCCATCTTTTACGCCTTTTGGTGCTGAAGTCCTTGTTGTAGTCAGGCTGTCTATGTGATATTAAATCAACCCTTGGATGCGTTGCTATTTTCATTATTTTTTGGGCATTGATGGAAGACCACATTGGTCCTTTACACTCCTAATGGCTTGGACTTCTTTAGACCACAGAGAAATCCATTGTTTCCAACAGAAAATCCTTTCCTTTGTTTTCTCTTTACATTGATATTTTAATTCTATATTTACATTGACATTTTGATTTTATATTTGCATTGACTTTTTAAAACTACTTTTTTCTTAACTGTTAGTATTGAAAGAGAACTACCAATTGACAAGCTTCAGTGTATTTCTTTTCTGTGGCTAATTTTGGTAATTACAAGGGGATTTTTAAAGAATTTATTGTAGTTTATTGGTTCAATATTTGTTAATTTTTCCCTCAGGTGAAGTGCATAGTGGATTAAAGCCCTTTTAGTAGAAAGTATTAACTTAGTATTGTAGCTTTAAAAGAAGCAGTATAGGACACTCATATTCTTCCAAAATTGTAGGTTATTTCCTTGGTAAACTTGCTGTCTATACAAGTCAATACCATATCAAATTAAAAATGTAATGTTTAGAATTTTGTTGAACAGGAACAATTGATTAAAGCAGACATGTGGGTTGTAAAATAAATAAGGAAGAATACCCCATGTGACATTAATTGAATTCATTGACATTTGTTTGTCCTTTTGTTAATTTTTATTCAAACTGAAATTGTATAAAATAAGTTATTTAATTTATAAAAATCCCTCTAATTTTTTTTGTTCCAAAGAAATGGTTGGAATAGGTCTTCTTAGCAAAGCAAATATAGAAATAGTACATAAGATGTTAAAGGAAGATCAAGAGTGATATGAAATGAGTACATGAAGTTTAATCTTCTCCCTCATAACTTGGTTTCCTGGCACAACTTCACTGACTTCAGTGAGGTTACATCAAAATACAACAGC
Organism: Dendrocincla fuliginosa; assembly: GCA_035047845.1. Classification (NCBI taxonomy): domain Eukaryota; kingdom Metazoa; phylum Chordata; class Aves; order Passeriformes; family Dendrocolaptidae; genus Dendrocincla; species Dendrocincla fuliginosa. Next base: position 69,450,228 of record JAWWMO010000138.1, on the reverse strand, counting down.
TGGCTCCAGGCAAGTGAGCACAAAGCCCTTTCAGATTGGGACAATGGAATTCCTCCCTTTCCAAAACATCAAACTTCCAATAAAACACAAGGGATAAATCTCCCTCTGCTTGGGTCCTGTAACTCACAGTGACAGCTCAGGTCAAGGAATAGCTCAGTCATATTAATGCAATAGAAAGAAATCCTGGAGAGCCCCAAGAGCTGGGGGATTCGGGAGGAAGACGAAACACACAGAGCAGTGCAAAGCTAGCTCAGGTCTGTCAGGGTCAGAGTTAAATGGGCTTAGCAAATCCATTCCTGAGAGATGGTACAGAGACATTCGAGTCAGGTCTGGAAGAAGTAAGGCCTTGTCTACACCTGTGCTAAAAAGCCTTGCCAGGCTTTAGCTGAATTCCATGTGTTTGCAGGGTCTTGCCCGAGCCAACAAGATAACCCACCCCTGGCTGTCAGAACTGACTTCACTTGCTTCTACTCAGAGCATACTTTAACCTTCCTCTCTCTTGGCAAAGCACAGAACAAACACCATAAAACCTAAGCTCATATGGATAGGAGGCAATGCCTTTAATTAGGGGCTTGCATGTGGCTGCAAAGATTAATTAAAATCATGTTAATTCTGCAATAAATTCCCTGCTGCAAGGTAAAACACAGAGACAAGCAAATAGGAAGGTTAAGCACTGTAGGATGGTGACAGAGGTGCTTCTGTGATGCTTCACTCTGGGAACTGGGCTTCAGGTTCCTGATTGATTACCTTTTGTGAAATCTCTTGTCTGATCCTATTAATAAACAGTTTTGTTTATTCACACATCTTGACTGCAAACTGAATCATTCTTTTTAATGAAATGAAAGGTGGATGGTGCTGTGTCTGTACAATCCTAGAAAATGAGGACTGTAAGGAACATAAATTAAGATACTCTTCCAGTAATATCCACTCTGTATGTTTGTTCAAATAAAAACTCAGAAAATTTTGAGACAAACTTTTGCGTAGTGAAAAATCTCCACTCCTGGTCATGTTGCTATGGGATTATTGTTCTGAAAACCCGCAATTTCCCAGAAAAATTGATTATATTCTGGAAATTTCTGAGAAAGACCACAATATTTGGTGGGCAATATTGCCAGTGGGGTCCATAGAAGATAGCTTTACAGCAACGTACATCTGTGTAACTCCATTTTAGGGCAGCTTCTTGCCTGTTTTTACAAAGGTTTTCTACAAGTGTTTACTACTCCATGGCTTAACAATCTATCCCACATTAAGAGGAAATTTTCAAAAGTATACATATTTATTTTTTAAATGTCTGGTTTTTTTTTTAGGTAACAGATTTCCAAACACAAATCCTATCCAGATTTGTTGTGCCAGATCTCTGGGTTGTGTGCAATCTGTAGAATGACAACAAATGCCATCAAACCATGATTGTTTCTCTTGTTTTGCCCTTGATCCTTATTTCCATATTGTTCCCTGACATTGGTAGGAGTATGGTCAGGGAACCTCTGAGTGGAGCCGGAAAAACAGCTTTTCTGTGAAGGCTGAAACATCAGGCAGAGTAACAAAGATCTGGAGGAGTAAGGGGAGATGTGGTCATACTCAAAAGTCTGGTGACGCTTTCTGCTTTGGATATATTCCTGCAGCCTCCTTCAAGACTCCTCTTTCCATTTCATTAGTTACATTTCATAGCCTGGCCACTCTCCTACTTCTCAGAGGAGAATAAAGATCTTTTGTATTCTCCATCTTTTCCTGGTGTGTCATGACATGAGCGTTACCACGTGGATGATATTTCTAGTCCCCATTGCTCCTGAGTATGAACCTGAAGGTTTTGGTTTTTAATAAACCCCAAACCCTACAGACTTCTGTGGATCTTGACTAATATAAACCATGATGCTCTGAACCACGCCATGGACCACAACATTTTGGAAAACACTCTGAGACACATGGTGAGACTTTTTGGGGTTGTCCTCTGCAGGGCCAGGGCTGGACTTCATGATCCTTGTGGGTCCTTCCAACTCAGGATATTTATGATTCTATGATTTTTCTCCCCTTTTAAGCTTGATGTGTTTTTAAAGCATTCCAAAAGTGAAAGTGAATCTGACTTTCCACCCTGTGACTGATGGGAGCTGCCTTGTTGTGGTCTGGATGTATCCCAGTGCGGATTAACACATATGTGATATGGACATACTGTTTATAATGTGGAGTGAATTTACAAAGCACTCCATAAATGTTACAAAAGCAGTGTTAACACTTGAGGGGGAAGATTTAAGATACGATCTTAATGCCCTTATTCTTTGCAAAAGAATGTGATTTTCTAATCAAGACATATGTAAACTGGTAAGTACAGCAGCTTGTTATTTCTTCTTGAAGACCTCCAGCATGTCAGGTTTTAAGGGCTAGGAAGATAGCCAAAATTTGGTGAGAAGAGAATATCCCAAGCAGACAAAATACTTTTGCTATTTGTAATTTTATTCTGAACTTTATTTCATTTCCTAGATTATAATTACATATTTGAGAACAAAGTTCATTGAGCCTTCCTGCATAATGAAGGCAGATTGCTGTGTTAATGGCAGGGTATATGCAAGATTTCACGGTGCTTTTTCTCTGAAAGAATTCCACCCTTGTCTGAGATCCAGGGACCATGGATTCTGAATCCAGCTCCTACTAAGAGTGCCTGAATAACACAGAATACTTTTTTTCCCCCCTTTTGTTCCTCAGTTTACTACATCTTCCAGAAAACTATTCTGACAGAGTGGGAACACAGTAGCCTGGGGTTTTAATGGAGATACAGACAACTGAAACACAGACCTCAGAGCATTATCTGACACAATTCTGTACCCTCTGATGTGCTTTATAGTGTAATCACAGGTGGTTTACAAGTTTTCAAAAACAAATTGAAAAGAAGTAAATGGACTGACTGAAGGTATCCCACATAGTTATGAATATTTCTAGATCATGTCTCCTGAACTTTCTGCTGCATCACCTCAAGTCCAAACTGTTCTAACAGAACAACAGGGCCAAAAATCTCTTTAGGCCATCACATCAGTCCAGCAATTAAAAAAATGGACATAAGAAAGCCACAGGGAGATGAAACAGAGATGAGATGGATCAAATATAGTCTCTTATAATGAAGTATTTAAGGGGTCCATAGGATCTGGCATGGATGAATACAGATCTGAATTAAAAATAACTTTTGGTCACAAGAAAATGTTGGCCAAAATCATTGCATTTTCTTGGTGTCAGTGCTGCTTTTCTCATTATTATAGTTCCACAGATCTGTAATACCTCTGAAATTATCTTTTCCCCATGCATTTTTTCCTACTTTGGAGTTCATTTGTATTTCCTTCCATTACTGATCCTGTCACTTTGCTTCCACTTCACACTGCCATTGTTCTGCTCAAACTATTTATATTCTAGTCCTTGGTTACACTTCAGTCCATGACTTATTTCTGAATTAGTTACAATCCCAGACACATTATTCAATCTACTCCTTTCTTTTCTCAGCATCTTATCTCTCTATCAGAATTCATCCTCCCACTTAGTTTTTCACCAGCCATGTAGGTCAAGGATGGCTGATCTTTGTTAACAGAGCACAACCTAAAAATATGAAATAATGCTTTTTAACCTGCTTCCAAAGAATTATTCTTTTAATAGTTAACATGTTTTATCTCCAATAATCTTTCTCAATAAGACACTATTGCATGTTCACAAATTACTCTGGATAGTCATGAAACTGGACAGAAAACATTCCTACTAGTCATCTGTACCTTCAGCAGTTCTGATCCAGAGGTGCAGGTGTGTTTCATGGATACCTGTTGGTAATTCCATTGGGTTTGCACCTCACCAACACATACCAATTTACTCTGGGATCCTGAAAAATATTTGGGAAAGCTTTTATTTCATCCTTTCTCTTTCCTCTGTGCTGAATAATGACAGGATGGAATAAACTGTATTCTGGTTCTTCTGATGGATGTATCCAGTGGGTCAAAATAATGTATATCTCCTATTTTATGGGAAGTACATTCTCAGGACCAGCCTTGAAAGATTAGTGCACACATCCAGCATCTGATCTTTAGCACAGTGGGGAGAACTAAGCCTAACACACTGATATTAATAAGTTTTGAAACAGTCCTTAAAAAGACAACACTGACTAGTTTTAGCACTGCATTTTGTACCACCTAAACATAATAAGATTTTGTTCTGCGTGTTTTCCTTTAACTGACCTTTGTGTCTGTTTGCCAGGCATTGTTTACGCTGTCTGTATTATGCTGTCTTGCTTTATAAATGGATCTGTTGTGTGGTGAAATATCAAATGTGGGGTTTTTTTTCCTCAAATCTAGACAAATTATGCCCAATGTTTTCACCTTCAATGGGTACAACAAAATCAATTCAGTTATATTAGTAATGTACTTTCCAACACTCAGCAGCCATCTAGGTTTGAATTTTAATAAAACTAACACACTCTGTACTGGTTGCTGCAGGAGTAGTAGTAATACATTGCACTTATATAATAATAATTCTATTTACTAGGCAAGATACAAATGAAACACACAGAATGTAATACCAAGAAAAATAAATATTAGAAGTCAAGATACTTTTTCAAGCATCATTACACCTGAAAATAAAGTGAACTGCAATGCATTGTTTTACTTTTCTCGCTCTCCAGGCAGAGGTCCTCCCTGCACAAGTAGGGAGCTGTAATTTCAGCTACCCAGTACTGATGTAAGTGATGAATATATGATGATGTGCAAACAAGACAAACTCTAGATACATTCTGTACTGCTTTCTGCACCACACAGCATATGGAAGAAGGTAAATCTGGAATTATCAGCCTGCCAGCAAGAAAACAGTTAAGTCTTTTCCTACCAATTGTGCTAACCCAGAAGAGGTAATTCCAGTCCTTCATTCAGATTTTTCAGGTGCTAAATTTGACCCCTTGTGGGAAACAATTTTAAAAAACCCACAACACTGGCTGTTGGATGTCTGGAAAAGGTGAAGAAGAACTCCTTTTGTGCTAAGGAAGCATCTTACTGCTGAAAACTGTAATTTACCATTAAAAGCCAAAGTTTTGGTAGGACAATGAATGTGTGTGCTAATCTGAACCAAGTTTCTCTGAGAAGATATTTATACACTTATCCAATTTGCAAGTCTTAATGTAGTTATTGAAAAAAAAGGTCTGTTTATGAGATTTTATTTCACAGGTTTTCACTTGGTTTCACAGAGATGCTGAATTAAGAGACATTAGTGGTGGACATGACAGTGCTGGGTTAGTGGTTGGACTCAGTCTTCGGGGTCTTTCCCACAATAAATGACCTTTAAAGTGGCTAAAGAGAACTTCCTCCTAGTGCTGTAAAGACTCTGGACCCAAGGCATTGCCACCGATGCCACCTGCATCCTCCTGCTTTCTCCTGCTGTTGATTTGTTTATTGTCCCCCAATCAGTTACTCACACGAGACCTTGGGCAGCCTGTAGCCAGGACAAACACTCATTTTCTCTCTCTGCCAAAGCTTTGTGAACAACAAGCCTTCTTCCTTTAAAAGATCTGATTAACAGTGTATGACTAAGAGGAAAATTGTCATTGTTTTAGCTCGATGCCATTGCTACATAATTAACCTAGAGTGATGCCATACTGTTGTGAAACACCCTGACAAAATACATCATGGCAAAGGATCCACAGTTAAAACTGTATGCCTAGAAATAGTGAAGAATAAACAGAAGTCCTACAATGCATCTCATCCTGATTCAGAGCAGAGATTTTCCATACAACAGCTTTTTTCCCAGGACATCAAAGTCTAAGTTTTACAGGTTTTAGTTAATTTATCTTGAAACACTCCACCATATTTGCAATTTCTGGTTTATTTACCCTCTGCTGGTGTTCTTAGAGCTCTGAGTCTGCTCCTGCTCTTCTTTCCCTGGCATGTTTTCTGTGCAGAAGGGGGGTCCTGTGAATTGCCATGGTTTCAGCTGCATGAAGCTGTAATAATGTGTTTCTTCTGAGAGTTTGTTCGAGGGCTTCCGCTAACGCTGTGGGAAAGCATCAAAAACACAAATTGGAGATGAGTGCTCAATGACTCTTTGCAAAGCTCTCTCATCAAATATGCTTTCTTCTTTATTAGTACTGTAAACGCTTTAAGTGTGGAGAAATCATTTTGTACATTGCTACAGAAGAGCTTAGTTAAAAATGTGTTATGGAACATGAAAATAATTTCCCAGTCAAAATGGGACAAAAATGCACCTTGTAATTACAGAATCACAGAGTCATTTTGGTTGGAAAACACCTCTAAGATTATCAAGCCTGACCTTTGATTCATCACCACCTTGTCAACCAGACCAGAGTACTGAGTGCCACGTCCAGCTGTTTTTCAAACGCCTCCACCCCTCTGGAAGCAACTTCCAATGATTAACAACCCTTTAACGACCCTTTCCATGAAGAAATTATTCCTGAACCTCCCCTGGCACAGCTTGAGGCTGTTCCTTCCTGTCCTGTTGCTAGTTCCTGGAAGATCTTAATTCTCCTCATTTTGTGAGCACCCAATTCAGGGTCCTTGGGGCCTCAGTTGGAGGAACCTGAGCACTTAGAGGTTCATTGGCAGCTCCAGCTCTTTGAAATGGAAGTTTAAGAATTTTAACCATTACCTACCCAAAGACAAGAGATGCTACAATTAAATTATGCAAATTTTATTCAAAGCCTAGTTTTGTGGGTTTTTTTAGTGTCTGACCTTCCCAGTAAGCTTCACATTTCAGATAAATCTTCCTTTTGCTGGTCATAATATCCCACATGAAAGCACATACTCTCTTGTCTAATAAGGGCTGAGCTCCTCTTCATCCTTACCAGAGGAATCAATAGGGTGGTTCTACTCTATCCAATTTATTAATTTGAAAGGGTGGAGAAAAAGAAAGGATGTATAGTTTGTCATTTTATTTGCAGACTCTGCAATGTCCATTAGATTTGGGTGGAATTGGTCAGCAGCCTCAGAAAATTTATAGTACCTTACTCAACATTCAGTACTCAAATTCTCTAGGGCAGTAGTGAAAAGGAAAAGAGGGAGATAACTGAATCGTAGTCTCTACAGCTCTGTTACAGAATATTAAGAAAGGGTTTCTTAATAGAAAAGAATATTCTTAAAGAATATTAAGAAGGGCTGATTTATTGGATATTGTGTAACTACCAAAAATATTCATCATCCATCAATCCAAGGTAGCAAGATGTTCTCAAAGATCTAAAATCACTGTAAAAATCAAAGACTTGAATTTACTGCAAATGAATTGCAAAATCTAAGGATAAAAAGGGAAAAACACAATGCTCAAGAGGTACCAGAAAGTGGGTAACATCTGTAATGTCAAATGAAAGGAATTGACTCTTACAGACTATTTCAGAAATCATTATTATTAAATAACAATAATGATAATAGTTTCAAATTTCAATTGATGGATGTTTTTGGTTAAATGTATAAATGCCCACATTTAGTACCATTAACCATGATATAAGAGAATCATAGCATGATTTGGGTTGGAAAGGACCTTAAAGACGACCCAGTTTCAACCTCCTGAGGTGGGCAGGGACACCTTCCACCATCCCAGGTTGATCCAAGACCTGTACAACCTGGCCTTGGACACTTCTAGCAATGGGGCAGCCACACGTTCTGTTCCAGGATCTCACCACCCTCACAGCCAAAAATTCCTAATAAATGATATAAGCAAAGAGTTCTTATTAGGAAGAAATAATGCAGTCAAAATTAACTAAATGTTAGGGGTGGTAGAGCAGAGAAGGAGAACATGCCATTATGTAAAACCAAGCATTAAATTTCTATGTTGATGACTGATATGTCTTTTAAGTTAAATGAAAGCAAAACAGAGCTTTAAAAATTATAGGAAAGAAAAGATTGGCAGTATTGGAATTTTATGTGAAGAAACAGAGGGACTATAAAGAGGACATTGACAGTGCAAATGGGAAAAATGAACTAGTACTGCTGAATAATATTAAGATAAACATAAAATGTTCTTTAAATACATTAGAGGACAAATATAAGGAAGAAAATATTTTGAAACTGAAGAAAAAACCCCAAAGCACGGCAGTGGGAATAGCTGAAAATGGGGTAAGCAAGTGAACAACATCTTTGCTAGGAGTTCTGCACAGAAGTGCAGATGTGGATTTCCACTGGCTTTTGGAAACAAACTGAAATAATTAGAGCAGTAGAATTAGAAAAGAACATACGTCACAAGCATACTGCCTACATATTTCATTCTGGGGTGGAGGGTGAGGTCACAGTACAGTGTTTGGAGGGTTTTTTCAGATTAAGTCAGTGATGGCTCTAAATGGCCATTCTCTCTGGAAATCTTCACTTGGTTTTACACATATAGAAAATTATGCTAACAGAAGAACACAGACATGGGATGGAAAAGCCATGAGGTTTACAGCTTGTGGGTTAGTTAGAGGTAGCTAAATTGAAATCTGAGGATTTCTTGTCAATGTCAAGAAAGATGCTTTGCTTGATTAAGCTCCTTAAACTTTGTATTTTATTTCTTGCATTTCCTTTTGAAGCAGCTGCTGTTGACCATTAGACATTCATCCTTTACTAGATTAATTATGTTTTTTCTTTTCTTAATTCCCATGAGAACTAAAATCAGAACTTAATATCTGAGATATAAAAGCTTTCTTATTGCAGCCAGTAGTTGTGAGCTTTCTAGTTCCCTGATTTTGTGAGACTAATAGGCAAGACCCAGGGCATTGCTTCCTTCTTAATGTGCTGATTTTTCTGGATGATGGAGGGAATGGGAGAAGGCATGACATTTGCAGTTTATAATTATACATGCTTGGGTCCTTCTCTTCTCATAACAGTGAGTGATAAAACCAAAGCACGTTCTTTCCTCTTGGTGCCTATTTTGTACATAATGCGTCTGTATTATGTGATAATCAGCACATCTCCCACTTCATTATAATATATATAGCCAGGAGTCAGAGGAGTTCACATACTCTGTTATATTCAATTTATTGTCCTGTGGAAGCCTCAAAAGTGCTGCAAAGTTTGGCCACTGACACTCTTAGGAGTTTATATTGCCATGAGATGGAGATGTGCTGACTACTCAGGAAAGAAAAAGTGTATTTAAAAGAAGCAAACATCATCATAGAAGACTGCAATGAAATAACTTTTAAGCATTTGATTAGGGGACTCCAAATCCAAAGTAGTTTAGAAAAAACAGCAAGGGCAGCTAATAACCTTAATTCAGTAGAATCCTGGCAAAGGTTGACAATGTACTTGATACTAAGGGAAATATGGTGGAAGGTTGCTGAGTGAGCAAACATGCTAATGGAGATACATAAACTGCATTAACTGATGGGACCATGGAGTGCAACTCTGGCTGAGTTTTTAATATGCAAACTCTATTAACTACATGATTTAAGAAAAAAAATATATATTCAACAATTCTCTCTCTCTCTTTGGCCCTCCACAGCTTTAGTGGGAGGAGGAGACAGCTTAGGATCTGGTGGTATGCTGGGATAGGATTTAAAAAGAGGCTAGAAAGTTGTTTCAAACTGTTTTTAGAGAAACCAATGCCTTTATTTTTTTGCAAAACTTAGAGTAATATAAGAAAAGCTTAGGAAAAGAAAATAATTCAGAAATCAGGGATCTCTCAGAAAAGGTGATATGGCCCAATGCAGAAACAATTAAGAAAAGAAAATCTAGCTTTTATTTCTGCCTCTATCACTACACTGCCATGTCAAATGTCACTTCTGACTGCTCTTCTAAACAGCTCTTCTCAAAATGGGCTGAGTGTGCTCCAGGTATGGACTGGTTCTTACTATGTATTTGCATTGTATATAAATAATTAAAAAAAAAAAAAATCATGCACATCAACAGATATGGTGGCCATGAATGTTTAGCTTTCAAATAAATATATTAACACAGATCATATAAGCCTTAGGCAAAAGTGGAGGCTCCTGTAAGGGACTAATTGTTTCAACAATAATAATAAGCGTGTGCAGCACGGTTGCAGGGAACGCATGTAGGTCATGAACTCTAGGAAGTCAAAAGGTTTTAAGAAAGCACATATAATTCTGCCATGAGCATCTCACTGCAGACAAAATGGGTGAGGAGACTCCCCAGGAAATCTACCCATCCTGACACTGCAGACTGTAGAGGGTTTTCCAGATTAGTGACTGGTCTGAACAAGAAAGGATCTTTTCTACCCATGGCTCTTCTTTGGGCCTTCTATATTTGAATCCAGATGCTCGAGTCAGGAAAAAGGGGATTTTCTTTTCACTGAGCACTAAGGAAAGCGCCTGGCTTGGATAAGGGCAATTTAAGTCCTTATTATAATGCAAGTCCTTATTACATCCTTGTGTCCCACCTCTCATGTGAGGACACAGAGTGCAGACCACAGGAGGAAACCTAATTTTTCTTTGCTTGGCCATCCTGCTGTCACCTCTGGCATCAGGTCTGTCAATAAAACCTGGTGTCACAGCACAACAGCTGCAAAGACACCTTGAGAACCAAAACCAAAGTCTCTGCTTGTGCCTGCCTTCAAATCAACCTTGGTGCAGGTTACAAAGCTGTGCTCTAAATCCCCCTTGGATGAAGCCAGTTTATGGTCACTGTGACTGCACCTGTAGCTGGGGTTACACACTACACTCAAACCATTTCAGATCATTGCCTTCTTACCACCAGTAATGCTTCTCTGCATGCTTGAGATCCTATCTAGAATTAAGTACTAGATCTTCTGCACCAGCCTTGTGGGAGATGGAATATTTTTTCTTAAAAATCTGTGTTTATCAGTGACAGACATACTTTATCCTTTACATGTGGTGTCCTTGAACAAATCCAACAATTCTGGCATTGTGGTAAGAAACAGAAGTCTTATTTTGTTTTTTATGAAATGATGCAAGAAAGCCCAACTAAGGTACAAAGTTTAGCAAAATAACAATTAAGGAAGAAAACTCCAGCTCCGGGGGACAGAAATATTAAGCTACGTCTTGCTAAGTACATAAAAAAAAAGGAAAAAATACAATAAAAGGTGATGTGATAAGATGACTCATTCTGGACACAGATACTGCAAACAGTGGGGAATTTAATTGCCTTGTAATTAAAAGGTGAAGGCACAGAGAGGGCAAGAGCTTCTATTAGGCAGGAAGACAGCTCAACTGCAATGAATCACTCCTAAAAGACAAAGACTTCTAAAACACTGTGATCATTTGTACATGTCTGCAGGAGAATTATTATGTGAATGTAGGAAAATTCATATAGGCTATAACAATGCCAGAGTTCCCTCAAAGGCTGGCTGGAAGGTCTACAGTATCATATAAGACAGATAAGATATTAATGTAAAATCATCCAGTGAATTCCAAAGCATATTTTACCACTGTAGTCCTATAAATGAGACTTGGACGTACTACATTCTCTTTCTTTTTTTCTTCTTCACTTTATTTGCAAAACAGAGAATATTAACAGAAAATACTGCTGCGTGAAACGAGATACATTTGAGGCCATTTCCCTGGTAAATAACTTGGGAAAATATCCAATTAGAATCAGTAATTTGTTAGAGGCGTGCTTAGAAAAAATATCACTTTTAGCATACTCACAAAAAATGCCACTTTTAGTAAAATATTTTTCTTGTAGATAAAGTGAGGAAGGAAATCAGAAGCTGGGAGAATGAGAGTTACTCTTTAGTATAGAAAGAAATAAAATCCTCCTTGCAATTCACAGGGAGCTGTGTTTCCCAGATCACAGAGGATATCACCATGAGAAGAAATCTCAGGGAAACTCTGTTTATAAATTCTTGTATTATCCCTACATTCTCCTATAGCAGATTAATAGACAAGCTGTCTAATCTCATGTTCCTTTCCATTGTATTTGATTATCAGACATACCTGGTGCCACGAAATGGCTCAGTGATAACTGGGATTTTTCTGTAGCAGCATCTGACCTTTATTATCATATATTAGTAAAGTGGATTCCTTGCCAGCAGACTTTAGTACATCAGCAAATAAAAAAGAACATTCATAGCTTGGGAGAAAGAGGGCTTGTGCTCATCCTCCTCAAAACTTGCTTTATAAAATATAAATCCCCTCTGCCTTGTACAGCAAACTCTTGGTGTCTGATTGTCAAGGAACAGAAAGGAACAACATGGGAGTTTGTGTGAAATGCAGCAATTCTCTTGCTCTGTCGCCCTAAAGGTTTTCTCGCCTTATCTTCTTTTCACTCTGTTATTGTGTTTATGAAATAATATGGGCTCCCTCTGGTGCCTAATTGAACACCTGCAAATTCCCAAAGCTTTTAATCAAAGGCTGAAGCCTGATGGGTCAAATCATCCTGTGTGCAGGGAAATGTGTCATCCTTCTACATTTCTGTGTGTGTATAAATTCCATTAAAGACTTATGTAAGCACCAAATCCGAGAGAAAGGCACCTACTTTGTTCAAAACTCCAGTCATTCTAATGCTTTTTAACCATTACAGACCACCTGCTGTAGGTAAAGCAGTACAAGGCTCGAATTACAGGTTCCATGTGAAGGCAATTATTTTTGCAAACCCATTTTCTGTTGAAATAAACTGAGACAGAGATGCAAGAGGGACTTGTCGAGGCCATGTGCCTGCTCTCATTGTGAGTGTGATTTTTGGGGTTGTCTTGTGCAGGGCCAAGAGTTGGACTCGATGATCCCTGTGAGTCCCTTCCAACTCAGGATATTCCATGTGAAAACACGCTGTAGCTTTCTAAATGAGTCAATATGATTTGTTTTGGAGTAAAGATGACATCAATATTTAAGATGCACAGTATATTCAAAAGGAAGCAAGGCTAGACTGAAGTTTCAGGGACTTTTGAGGCAGAATGCACATCATAGAGATCACCACTGATGGTCACCTCAGTCCTAAGGTGGAATGCAGGCTGTTTTCAGCAGGAGGTTTGGATGCAGCCCTTAAATTTATATTGTGTGCAGACTGCTCCTTGTTAGATGGCCTTAGTGGCTGCCAGCCCTCCTAAACCAGGTTTTTGGTTCTAACTACAGAAATAGTATTTCATAAGAGCTGTCACATGTTGAATTCAGGTAGCCTTGCACAAAATAAGCAAAAAAATGTTAGTTTAGATGAGCAGAAAGTAACTGGGCTTTATTTAATGTAATGCAGTTTAAGGGACATAATTTCCTCTATTTTAAGCCACCCTGAAGGTCTCTCACTACTTTTCCCATGTTACAGGAGCACAGAGATGTGCTAGATGAAGGCAGGGCATGTCCCTTAGAACATGCTAGGTCTTGTAAGGATGAGCATCCCAGCATCTGAGACCACTGACAGTTCTCTGTGACTTTTGGGTGGATTAGAAGGCAACCATAACGGGAAAAAAAATTATTTTGGGAGTCACTCCAGAGATGTATAATTTTTCTCACTGTATCAGCATTGTTACAACTTTTAAGGCATTGTTTAATGATGGTTATCCACTGTAATATGATTCATTACACTTTTTCCTAGGAATTTCATAAACCCTTTCAAAGGCACAGTTAGAGTTGCTTTATTTTGGATTTCAGCCTAAGGACTATCAGTATGTAGCATGATTCTATAATCTGGTTGGGGTTTTCTCCATAGCATAAGCATATTTTTTTCTACTTTTGAATTTGAAATTGCAGTGGCGCAGTCAATTCTACAAAGTATTAAATCTCAGTGTCTCACACTGCCAGTCTATAATCAAGTGTTTGATCAGGCTGAGTGTTTGGGCATACTGAGAGAGTTGGGGCTGCTCAGCCTGCAGAAGAGAAGGTTTCAGGGAAACCCTCCAGCACCTTCCAGTACACAAAATGGTTACAAGAGAGCTGGAGAGGGACTTTTCACAGGGGGCTGGAGTGACGGGACAAAGGGAAATGGCTTCAAACTGACAGAAGACAGAGTATTATTAGATATTAGGAAGGAATCCTTCCCTGTGAGAGTGGGCAGGCCCTGGCACAGGTTGGGCAGAGAAGCTGTGGCATTTTGGCATTTCTGTAATTTGAGAGATCGGAAATGTATTTCTGTAATGATCAAGTGATGCACAAACAAGATTATGAACAGAATCACAGAATCACAGCATGGTTTGGGTTGGAAGGGATCTTAAAGATCACATTGTTCCAAGCCCCTGCCATGGGCAGGGACACCTTCCACTGGACCTGGTTGCTCCAAGTCCCATCCAGCTTGGCCTTGAGCACTTGCGTGTTCTTGGTGCTCTTGCAGCAGCCAATTTGTTGTTCTCTTTCATTTGCATGGCAACAGAAATCATGAGTTTTGTTCTTAGAAACAGTAGAATCATTTTATGATCCATTACATTTGCAGAGTTCCTTACATCTGACAGTCCATCTCAAGCAACTGCAAAAATGTGTGCTCATAAAATACAAGAGTTTTTACGGAAATAATTGCTGCCTTCACTATTTCAAGAGAAAGCCTGTCTATTCTGAAAGAAGCAATGGTTAATCTTTTTGAAGGGAACAGATTGAACTGCTAAAGAACTTTTTCCACTGCAGAACTATTACTACCTGAAAAGGTGTCACTCTGTCATTTAAAAGCACAGGAGTTATTAGATTTAGTCATGATCTACAAACTCTCTTTTTCTTCTCCATTTTAATTCTGATGCTATAATACATCTCCTCAGCTAAATGTAAGTGTATGAAGTAAAAATTATTTTATAAATTATATACCAAATGAACGAGTATATAAGAGAAGATAATCTTTGGTTTAATATTTCAATTTTTTTTTTAGATAGATTAGAGGTTTTGTTTGTTCTTTCCAGAAACACATTTCAAAGGAGGTGAATGTTGTTTATTCTCTATAAGCTTTCTTGGAAAGCTTCATCAGCCATGATCCTTTGCAATCAAAGATACTGAAGAGCTGCAGCCAGCTGTAATTTAAGGTTGTGTGGCTTGATAAAATCATCATAATGCAGCTGTGTAACTTGAATAAAACTCCACCAGAAATAAGGCAGGTTCAGCCACAGAGTCTCCAGGAGCAACATATTCTTCATTAACTACCTGAAAGGAGGTTGGAGTGAGGTGGGAGTTGGACTCTTCTCCCAGGTAACACAATGGGAGCAAATGGCCACAGGTTGTGCCAGGCTGGGTTTAGGTTGGACATTAGGAAGACAATTCTTCACAGAAAGGGTTGTAAAGCATTGGAGCAGACTGCCCAGGGAAGAGGTGGAATCATTCTCGCTGGAAGTGCTTGAGAATGTGTAGATGTGGCACTTGAGGACATAGTTTAATGGTGAACTTCGTGGTGGTGCTGAATTAACGTTTGGACTTGGTGATCTTAAAGGTCTTGTCCAACCTTGAGGACTCCATGATTCTGTGATTGCTAGCACTCCTTTGCTATTCTTCTTTGGCTCAGTTCTTTCATTTTAAAGGTCAGTGTCAGTTTAATGCCTCACAGATCTTTTTTTTCCCCTTTCTTTTAAGTAAACACCTCATTCCTTAAAATCCTTAAAGATTTGTAGCATGTAGATTTTTAATTATAAAGCTCTGTAGTTTCTAACACTTTAGAATAGCAGTTAATAGTTACTAAAACCCTTTCTCACAGTTTATATCTAATTCTTGATGTTTTGTTTAATGTTCTTTTCAATAAAAAAGATTTTAGCAAGGGCATCCTCTTTGGGACACATACATAAAAGGACAAAATAAGATATCATTGTAGTCAAACCAGAAGGCCCAAAAACCTTGGAGAAGCTCCAAAGAAGGCATGTAATGTGAAGATGATGATGGTGAAAAGGTAAGAGGGGCAAGGGGCAGACATGAGGGTGGTTCTGGGAGTAAACAATCCTCAGGTTGGATGCATCCATTAGATATAACTAATTAGTGTTACAAATTTGTAAGAACCTTATACTGCATTGTGCACTTCTATATTCAGTGTACTTTAAAGTGCTTTAATTAATGGACCTGTTCTCTATTTTTTCTATACTAATATCATCTGGAAAGTTCTTTTCTTCCTATGCAGGCATCACAGTGAGCCTAGAAGAGAATTTCCATTAGTAACTGCTAAGGCCAATACTTGATAACTGTTAGACCCCTTCAGAGCAAGCAGCTTGATCCCTGTACCAAAGTCTTCTGCAAGATGCCAGGACTACTCAGATATCAGTAAAAAATCATTCCACAATTTTTTTTTTAAATTTTATATTCCACTTTCTTACTTGGAATAACAAGATCTTTTGAATAATAACATTTTTTAGAGGCAAAATCCCAAGTAAGATCATTACTCCTGCTATGCTGTTCAATGTGGTTTTAAGAGAACATAATTTTTTTTTTTTTTTTACTTTTGTGATTAAATTGCATTGCTGGATACTCCAAGCTGTGAAAACAAGGTCACTTTGCAATGGCTTGGTAGACTGAATGAGTCTTGGTGTAATAAATGATTTAACTGAAGGACAGAAATCAAAGAGAAAGGTGAAATCAAAGAAGGCATGGATGGTACCCTGAAAATTTGATAAATCAGGACCTTTTCATGAGACAACAATGTGATTGGAAAACATGCAAGGAGCACCTTGAAA
Organism: Dendrocincla fuliginosa; assembly: GCA_035047845.1. Classification (NCBI taxonomy): domain Eukaryota; kingdom Metazoa; phylum Chordata; class Aves; order Passeriformes; family Dendrocolaptidae; genus Dendrocincla; species Dendrocincla fuliginosa. The sequence goes on along the minus strand of JAWWMO010000138.1, from coordinate 69,433,761 downwards.
TCGTCTAAGAGACTGGTCATTCAATATGGATTCCCCACCCTATGTTAAATAACAAGATAATGAAGACGAAGCAGAACAATCACAGTACTACTAAAGCCTTGTCTAATTCAGGAAGAAATAAAATGAGAAAGGAAAAATTAACCTGAATATGAAAATGGTTTTCATCAGCTGCCATATTTTCATGCTCTTCTCTCTCAAACACACAGTTTTCATATTTCATTCCCTACTAGGATGAATAAAGATTTCTAATTAAAGCTAAAGTTGTCATATTCAAAGTCAAAAAAAAAAAAAAAAATTTGGGTCATCATAAGTAATTCATATTCCATACATTTGTGTAAAGGGCCAGATGTCTCTTGGCTAGACATATCCTGTTTTTGTTCATTTGGTTTATGGTTTGTTTTTTTTTAATCAAGGATAATGTAAACAGTTAAAAATGGGGGAGGAAAAAGTATGTGCATGAAAAAAATGTATTTAAACAAATATCATGAAATAAAAGAATGCAATTTCATTTGCTATACAGACATTTTGCAAAAAGACTGGGTTGATATACACAGTATATTGAATAGCAAGAATATAAATATTTTTCATGTAACTTTTTTTTTCCTGTGGAAATATTTACACAAAACCACTTTGACTTAGTGAGAGAAGCTGTTCCTGTTTAAGACTATAAATAACTTTTTCAGGATCCCATTAAAATCAGACAAAGCTGAATTGATTTGGGAAGCTTTTTTGAGGGGGTAAACCTCATACCTTTGGCTGCCTTGTGTTTGATGTTGAAGTTTTAGTAATGACAAAAACGGGGACAGTGGCAGTCTCCTCTTTGGGTGTTCCTTTTTGGTGGCAGTTTGAGAATCCTTCATTCTTTGTATCTTGGTCATTGCTTCTTTCCTTAAAAGAGCCGAGAGGATGAATAAACTAAGAAATTAGGAGAATAATACTGAAGTTTGGAGATGGAACTTTCCTTTAGAGGCTGAAGAGAAGTAAAAAGTATTCTCTGCTTTCATCTCTTACTGGCTTAGCTCCCTTATAAATTGTGTCAGTAGCCTCATTAGTTCAAGGAATTTGTTAATGCAAGTGCCACTGTGTGATAACTTTTTTTTTTTTTCAGGAAGCCCTGAAACATCTTTAAAATTCAGAGATTTTACTCCTTTTCTGTGTGCTATGAGCATGTTCTGAGATTTCTTGAAGTATAACAAAGCTGGCAGGAGTTAAAACTGTTCCTTATATATATGGTTAGTTTTAGGGGGATGGCTTTAACCTGAAAGACAGCAGATTTAGATTATTAAAATGAAATTCCTGGGTGTGAGGGTGGGGTGGCCCTGGCACAGGTTGCCCAGAGAAGCTGTGGCTGCCCCTGGGTCCCTGAAAGTGTCCAAGTCCAGGTTGGACGGGGCTTGGAGGAACCTGGGCTGGTGGAAGGTGTCCCTGCCCATGGCAGGGGAGTGGAACTGGGTGATCTTTGAGGTCCCTTCCAACTCAAACCATCCTGTGATTCTGTAATACTTTGAAGTTTAATTCTGGAAAGCTTAGATAAGTTTTTTTAAAAAAAGCATTGACATTCTTGAATACCATTTCTTGAAGACATCATCTATTTCTTTGGGGTTCCTTATGAAGTGAGAATGCTTAGAAGTCTTTAAATAATTATATTCAAAAATGGTTAGAATGATGTAACTTAGTATTTCTTTTCTTTCAGAAAGAATGCAGAATTTGGTGTTCTGGTCTCTTGACACAGTTGTCATACACTCTTTCCTGGCTCAGACCCTCCTGAAATGCAGCAAGAGGAGCAGCAGCCCTTGGGAAGAGGTCACCCTGAGACACGGGCCAGCAAGTTGATTTCAGTATTAAGAATCATTTAGCCTGGTTTTGTCTTTCTTTAGTGTGTATGTCAAGAGATGAGTCACATTGCTTCGTTGCAGGTGTTTGGGAGAAATGGGCACTTCTAACCTATTTTAAATGTGTGCATTAGGATACCATGATACAAACTGTGTCGTTTCTTTCCATAAATGCAACAAGATTTCCCCTGAGACCTCAGACATACCATTTCATTTTTCCATGTCATGGATTAATATGGGCTTATTATCTTTCTTGACACTTGTTTTCTTCTCTTGCATAAGTAAATAATAGTATTTTCTGCTCTGGGGCTGCTTATCAATGTATTTTGCCTGTGCTTAAAACAAAGTTTCTCTGTAATGTAATGAAGGAGATGAAGAACCTTTTTTTCTATTGCAAGGTTAAAATATTCCTGAATTTCATAAATCTCTGCTGTTGGCTGCACAGCAGAAATACACAGTCTTTTATGTCTGGATTCTGGGTTATTTTTCAAATATCTTTCTGATATTTTGGTGATGTCTCATAATATGATCTCAAGCTGAAAGATGTTAAAGGAAAACCCCAATGAGATAACTATTTCTCTCTTTAAAAAGAGCTATATGTATACCCAGATGTATAAAAATGTCAAACCTCATGTTCTAGTGCAGAATATGTTTAAATATGTGACTAAAATTATCTTTCTGAAGTGATGCCATTAGTTAAAAATCAATGCTCTGAAGTAATGCTTTTAGAGAGTACACTGTTCAGTTGCAAGTTTGTTCTCCTAGATGAGACCTTTACTTAACATGCATCGTTCAAAGAAGATTTAAGGAAAGCAGATGTGTCTCTCATCTGCTCTGCTTTTATTAGAAGGAATGAAGAGATATTTCTGTAAGTTGTTCCATAAAAGCAGCCTAATTAAAAGGTGTAAGCATCTACAATATTCAAAATTAATCAATTCAAATTACTTTTATTTTTGGCTTTCCTGATGCACAATAACTGCTCTTGAGAAAATACTATTTCAGTTTGTGATCTTCAGGTCGAGGGACTGGGCTGGAAACATGATCCACATTTTCTGGTGAAGCTGTAATGCTTTATATAAAACAGTTTTCAGGAGAAAGGAGAGGTACAGTAAAAAAAGAATATAAAATGGTTTTGTAGCCTCATGCACAGGGTCTTTGCCTGGGTTGATAGGGAGGCTTTGGCTGACTTCTTTCCAAGGTTCTTCCTTAATACAAAGTGTAAACACGGGTCTGTTGGATCTAAAAGAAAAATATAATTGTAAGATTTTGTCTCCCTCTTATTGTGGCTGCCAGCCTGATATTTCAATACTTTCCTGGCAATTCCCTGAGGCTAAGGAAAGGAGCATGTCTTCAGTACTCTGGATGAACTGTCTGTTCCCTCAAATCCTGCTAGTGACACCACCTCCAATATCACAGCTCTGCTGCAGGCTGTCAAACCAAACAGAACAGGCAGTCATGTTTGCCTGTCCTCAGAGGGAATTCCTGGCTTTACAACCCCCTTAAAGCCTCACTGGTGCCTAAGAGGTGGAGGAGAACGTGTTCTCACAAGGAATTCTGTGTTTAAACATTTGTATTGACAGGCCTTACAGTCTCCCAGTTCAGGGGTTTCATGTTTAGATAGGGAGTCTGTGCCAGAGACCTAAAAGGTGCAATTGCATACTTTGGCCATCCAAATCTTTCTGTATTTGTGGCCCCTGACTCGCTCCCTGGATTACATGCCCTTTGTAAAGCACTCAGGAGAAGTTAAGATCCTCATTCAAAGATGCACAACAAATTTCTGACAGAGAACCCCCCATGTCCTACATACCAGCCACCACTTATTGTTTCCCCTGCCTGTTTGTTTATGATGCATTTATCTGTTGGTTGCTTGCCAGATGAAGGCCAGCTGATAAGCTAAACACATGAAAAGAAATCCAATATACCCAAAAGCAAAAAAAAAATGCTCTGGAGATTTGCAGCTGTCACTTAAAAGGAAGGCAGATAAGAGATCCATGGAGGTGGTGCCACCTCCTCAAACCTGCAAGCTCCTGAAGCTTTTGAATATGTGGCTTTACAATTCCTCCTTCTTCTCTGTCAGCTTTATACCTTGTAATCTCTGTCTTTTTTCCCCAAGCCTTTTTTTTTTTTTTACATGAGTGTTGTCTTTTATTTTAAATCTGTATGTCTATGTGGGGGAGAATAAGCTCAGGACCTGGTCTTAAAGCTGCTCTCTCTTGTTGCCAAGTAACTACAGATAGAAGATGGCCTGTTTTTCGGGGAGGGCAGGAAAGATTAAAGTACTATGTCAGAGAATAATAGGTAAGAATTGGGATGTGCTTATTAAAAAAAAAAAAAGTTATCAAGAGTGAATGTAAAGAATATACAAGAAACTGACTTTAAAAATATAATACAAAAGAGGCCCTTTTGCTTTCCTCTTCTATCCTGTAGCCCTTTGGTGAAATCAGAGATGACCTATCCGCATAAACGTATGCATATGCATAGTCCCACCGAAACCCATACCTTCAGCATCTAGGTGTGTCATTGGTGTAATGATTCACCTGAGCTTCAGTGAGGAGAAACGTCATCCACATCAAAAGAAATAACAAGAGGAAATGGCTGAATCTGCCAAGAACATGCCTCTGCTTAAGATCAAGCCCCTGGTTTTGCTGTTTTCTTATGTGTTGCTTTGCATTTTAAATCTTTTCTGCGAAGGTGGGCAGGCCCTGGCACAGGTAGCCCAGAGAAGCTGTGGCTGCCCCTGGATCCCTGGAAGGTCAGGTTGGATGAGGCTTGAAGCAACCTGGACTAGTGGGAGGTGTCCCTGCCCATGGCAGGGATTTGGAACTGGATGATCTTTCAGGTCCCTTTCTAATCCAAACCATTCTATGATTCTATGAATAGGAACCAAAAATTCTCCTAGGGATCCACTTTGGTTTTATAAGAACCCCAATGCACAATAAAAAATTATGACAGAAGAATTGGTGACAAATATTGACTTTTTTTTTTTTTTTTTTTTTTTTTTTTCTGTACAGCAGGTTCCTTAGGAAAAGCTTGGGCCAGATTTATTTCTAGTCCACAGCAGTTGCTGCTGGAGCATTCTCATTCTCACTGACTTGGTTCACATTCTCATTCTCACTGACTTGGTTCATATGCTCCTTTTTTGGGGATTTGGAAGATCTCAAGGTAGTCTGTGCCTTGAGGGAACATCTACTTGCAGAGCTGGTGGATGTGATCCTCTACTCACTGCCCTCAGGAAAAGGCCATCTGGGAAGGATCACTGCATTTCTCAAGGAGCTGAGAAGATTAATAAGGACTGGGAGCATCTTTCATATGAGGAGGGACTGAGAGAGCTGGGGCTGATCAGCCTGAAGAGAGAGACCTCAGGGGGATTTTAACAGTACCTGAGGAGAGGGGAATAAACAAGACACAGTGAGACTCTTCTCAGTGGGGTCCAGAGCCAGAAAAAGAGGCAATGGGCACAATTTAAAATGCAGGAAATTCCATTTAAACATAAGAAGAATCTTTTTTACTGTGAGGTTCAGCAAATACTGCATCAAGTTGGCCAGAGTGGTTGTGGAGTCTCGATCCTTGCAGAGACTCAAAATGAACTGGACACAGCCCTGAGCAATGAGGTAACTTGCCCTTGCTTCGAGCAGGGATGTCAACACCAGACACCCCCCTGCAGTCCTTCCTGACCTCAGCCACTCCTGTGGTGTTGTTCTGGCATCTGTGAGGGGTGATGAACTTTTAGGCAGCCTCAGCTGGTGCCAAGCAATGAATTCAGCAAGAATATGTGAATATCAGATATGGAAAGCACCTTGGATGTCAGATTCTTTCTGGAATGTATAGACAGAGAGTGTCCTGGCTACACAAGCCCTGCTGTCAAACTCAGGCAGGATTGCAGCTGGAAACAGGCAGGGATCTCATCCTCTGCAAGTTAATTCAGTTCTGTAGTAACACAGCAGACTTATCTTTTTCCCTAAGAGCAGTGCTGGCCAGGGTGTCTTTTTTAAATTGTTTGTTACTCATTCTTATATCACAATATAATTTGTGCATAAGGCACATCTCCCCTTGGTACATGTAAGGAAAATCACAATGAAATTTCTCAGCAGATGATTGGATTATTTAAGAATAGGATGTCTGTACTATTAAATAAAACAAGCCAGTGTCTGAGGGCAATGGTTAATATGGCAAAGATGTCAACCACTGAGAGAAGGTGGCCTTTCCCACTCCTCTTCAGAACAATCCTTCTGTGACGCCATCCTTCGAACCGTGTGAAATGAAAGCACTGTTTCATCCAGATGAAAATGCTTCCCAGGAGCATGGCAAGAGTTAATGAGGTCTAGATGCTCATGGGCCTCCTGCTCCAGCCTGCATTTTGGTGCTGCTTATTTTACTAAGACAGAGTTGAAGGACAGAGAGCCTCATTCAGATCCAATTTTCAGGATGAAGGCCAAAAAACATACATGTTCTATGTCTTATTTTAAGCATTTTTTTTAAAAAAAATAAAAAATAATAAAGCATTTAGAAAAACCCCAACCCCCACACCCTCCCGGTACTAGAAAATTTCCTTGCTAAATATCATCCTCAATTGTATAGAATTAACTATGTTTTGGGATTATTGTGGGATGTCTCCCAGCAGAACCTGTGAGCTCCATAAAGGTTAATGGATTGTCATGAGTTTAACCCAGATGAGGATCTCCTTGTTTCTGTTTGTACCCATGCAAAATGCTTATCACAGAGAAACAATGAACAGCCAAAAGGCTTTCACCTCAAGAAAGGATTTGAAAATAAGGTTTCTTGGGGTGGTTTGGGAGGAATTTTTAGATGGATAAGTAGTGATAGGACAGAGGAGAATGGTTTTAAACTAAAAGAGGAGAGATTTAGATTAGAAGTTAGAAATAAATTCTTGGAGGGTGGTGAGGAACTAGAATAGGTTGCCCAGAGAAACTGTGGATGCCCCATCCCTAAGCAACAGGGTCCAGTGGAAGGTGCCTCTGCATATGTCAAGGGGGAATGGAAATAGATGACCTTTAAAGTTCCTTCCAACCCAAAACATTATATGATTCTATGCATTTATATTTTTTATTTGTCCCACATCCCCTTGGAGTTTTCCCAGTTCATTTCTAGTGCTTAAGCACGTTTTTTTTTTCACATGCTTACTTCCTACTACACTTTTTCATAATTATTTTGCATTTACTGTAATTAAATCTTTATTGATTTGACGCAAACCAACAACTGCATTTTATTCTGGAAGTCAACTGAAAAAATATATGCCATCTACTAAATATGGGCTATAGACTTGTGAGTGCAGATGACATATGTTAAACTAATTTTTTCTACCTCTTCAAGCACAGTATCAATACACGTAGATACTTGCAGCCAGAGTTTATATGCAGATAGGCTGCATATAAATTCTTTGCCATACAATGAACTAAACAACAACTACAGTTAGATGCATTTTAAATAAGGTTTTGTATTAAGAGAAGTCTTTGATGTGGAAATTATTTTTCATTTGAAATTCTTCCTCTTAACTTTCTCTGAACTGCATTATATTTTATTGAAATAGGAGTTTTAGTGTAGTACAGAGATGCAGAGAGTTCAGGAACCTTCCCACAACTACTGCACTTCAGGTACAGGATTATCTGCTCCTCCTGCATTTTAGAGACAGGGTTGATCATGAACTAGTTTAAGGAAGAGGATTAAATAATAGGACAGCTGTATCACAGTGATCTGGAGAGGGAAATGCAAGGAAAAGCTGGGTTGTTGCCAGATGTCCCCCAAGAAGCAAAGATTTTATGGCATTCTGTGAACAAGTTATTGCTCAGCAGTGGGTGAGGAAAGGATAAGCAAAGCCTCATGCAAAGCAGCAGGGATAGAAACAGTACCAGAGGGGCCTTATCAAATGACTAGTGTGTTTATCAAATAATTCAGATCTATATCAAATGACCAGAAGAGATATCTGGAAGTCTCAGATGAGGCCTGACAGATATGAAGGTTCAGGCTTCAGTTACATATTTCAAGGGAAAACTAAGGAATACATAACAGTGGTTTTGACCCACATCCTTCAGGGAACCTGACGTGGTGAAACTACCAATTATTGCTCCAACAGTTTGTTGGGAATCTGTCCACTGACTGAAATGGCTGTAAGGTCAAGTCCTGCTTAGGCTGTAGATATCAGGATTATGTGTAAATGTGTAATGAATTGGTTTATGCTATAAATTTTGCACATTAGTCCTAAATACTTATCTGGGCAGATGGATGGCACACAATCATTACATCAGTTGATATCTGTCTAAGATTTGGTCTTTTGAAAAGGTACAAAATATCATTTATTTAGTTCATGATGAATTTTGGATGCCTTATTTTAATTTTATTTTTTCCAAAATATAACACATAATGTATTAATATCAATTTTATTAATATTATTTGCAAATATTCTTCCTTTCCAATTACATTTATTCTAACAGCAAACTTAAGTCAATCTAGACAGGATGCCTGCACAGTACAACAAAAGGAAAATACCAGCAGGGAAATTGCTTTCCTTGTAGAAGGAAAGGCTTCCGGATTTTAAGTTATTAACCAAACACTGCTTATCACTGTGGAAACAGTGAAAGAAGTATTTTTCCCTCCTCCATACGCTTCTGCTTCCACCCTGGTTTACAAACTGATTTCTCCCATTCAGGCCTGGTACCTGAATGATTCTGCTAAGAGAATAATCAATTTCATAGACATTGTTGATTAAGTTAAATACTTATAAATATTTATAACACTTTGCATAATATCCAGAGATAAAAAAGGGAGAAAATTAATGGTAAGCTCCTTTCTACAAGTTCATTTTTTTTTTTTTTTACATGAACCATCTGGTAATGGGAAGGTTTAGAAGTAGTTGTCATAGAAACAAGGCAACATAACTTTCAGAAACTGCAACTATTATGTTATAATAATGGCATAATTTCCACAGCCTTGGATTTTTCTTTCCCAGGCTGTGATTGCACCAAACCTCATGCTGGCAAGATGCAAGGTGCACTCTGGCTTTGTTGCTTTGTTTTGGTTTGGTTCAGGTTTTTTTCCCCAGGTTTCTGAGAGGTTCACAGACAGAATGAGAACACTTGATTCAGATCCCTGGCACAGGCATTATTGCTCCACAAACAGCTCCTACCTGGAGTACTGTGCATGCCACCAAGGCTCCCTTCCCATTCCACGCTCAGCACCTCTCCAGGGTGATGCCACACCTCTGTTGGTGAGTAGGAAACCACCTACACAGTGGGAAATGCCAAGGAAAAGGCTGTGTTTGAAATCTCATTCCTCCTGAGGCCATAGATCCATGCATGCAAAGCTGGATTCATCCCTGTGAGAGGCAGGTATTTAGGAGAAGGAACAAAGTTAAAAGCTAAGCCAGCCAGGGTTCCTTGGAGAGTCAAGAAAGCACTTAAAGAGAATAAATTCAGGCTGTGTCTGTGCTGAGTCACCTGCAGACCTGCTGTTTCTCATCAGTGCTTATACAGAGCTCTGAAGTTGACTGGGATATTTGAGGAGGCTGCCTGGGTCAGGGGGAAGAACTCCGGAGCACATTTATCTTTCCCTGAGAGCAGCTGCCTAAACCAGGAAAGTCAAGTTCTTCACTGTTTTGCATATTTGTTTGTTTAATACAGAAGATTGTTGAGAAAGTTATATCTTGTTAAAGTATTAACAGCAACAGAGATAGGGGAAGAAGTCAGGCCGGTGGATGACTTTTTTTGAAATTCAGCTAGGAGTAAAATTCTTAACTCCTTCCTGCCTGGCATATCTCTGGCTCTTGGGTGTGAAATAAAAGAGTAGTCCCAGCTGCAGTTCTGCTCCCTCTTAGGTGTGCCCAAGCTGCTGGTGACAGCCAGGTTTGCTGTGGCTGCAGCCCCTGCATCTTTGGAGATCGCTGAAGCAAGTCCTGTCCTTTAGTAAGGACTTTTTCTCCTTTGAGGTCACACACTCAGGGAGATGAGCCAGAGGCAGTTTAGTTCTGCTCTAAATGTCACACATGATGTTACCTTAGTTGGGACAGAAGAAAAAAGAATGAAAACGGAAAACAAACTTTAACACAAATCAACATAATTATGATGTTTTATGGTATGTGAGGTATTTTGAACAGTGTGTATGTGTGTATGTATATATATATAAGCATATATATGCCATCATCAACCATCAGAAAATAACATGTTTATTTTGGCTGTAGTATCTTTTGGTATAGGCAAGAACCCTTTTACCCTCTTTTCAGTAAAAGGAGAAGTCCATGAGGAATTATGCCTAAGTGAACTTACAGCTCTGAACTTCCCCGGCTAACCATATTTGCAGTCAATGGTTTATGTTCATAAAGCCATAAGAAATGCAAAACACAGCAAACAAACCACACTGAAAGAGAGATTGTTGTTAAACCTGCTGTCATTTCTTGCAATTAGTGATTTCCTCCTTCTCTTTGATATTCTCAGCCTTTCCATGAGTTGAATCCTGTAGTCTTGCTATACTTGGGTTCTTACTTCTATGTCTCTGTAAGTGATGAGTTCCCAAACTTTGCCCCACACAGCATTTGTGACACACAGTCTATCTCACAGGGTTGCTTTCAAACTCTTAAACAAGAAATGTATATACAAACTTAAATGAAACAAATAAAAAACTTAAATAAAAGGAAATAAACCCCAGTCATTCTGGACTAATGAGATGATAGAAAACTGCAGCATCACAAATATAACTATCGACTGTGTCTAAGTTTGTGGTAGTTCTTGATATTAAAGTAAAACTGCTCTGCATTAATAAGATCCCCATGGATTCAACTTCTCAAAGCCTTTTTAACAACCCAATTCTAAAGAATTTAGATCAGGAGAGAATGCTAGTCACTAGGGAAGGCAGCCAGTAAAATGATACACTTCTTTTTCACTTGTTTGTCCACAGTGCATATACCCAGATGCCTTTTTCATTTTTTAATATCTTTTCCCCCTTCTCCTTTGCAGTATGGTTTGCATTTGCTATGCAACGCAACAGAAATGAAAATCATTTCTCATGCAAGCACTGAGTGAAATAATCAAGAAGTGTGAAGATATAGAAGTCAACACATCCCACACTTACCACAAATACTAAACAGGGGCTAACACAATCCTGGAAAATCCTGAGGTGTGCTTTGGAGTGCCTCAGCTATATGAATACTGCACCCCTTCTGAATGAGCCATGACATCCAACTGAGATGCTCATGGCAAGAAGTCACATGGCAGCCTGGGTCTAGTTGAAAAGAAACAAAAATTGGTTTTATGGCAACTCCTAAGTCAAAGTATTCCGTGCGGCACAAAGAGAGGGATGCAATGAAACATGAGCAGTAAGGAGATGGAGGTTCTACTTGTAAAAACAGGGTGTCTGATGAGACAGTGCTGGTGGAGAGCACACGTGTACACACACTCACACATATATGTATATGTGCACATCCTTTGAGTGGTCACATTTTGGCAGAGCTGGTACTTCTGAGCTGTTTAGTTCACTTCATTGCACTCATCAGGACAAGTCTGTGCATCCTTTAATTATGAACACAGACCAGCTTTCCAGGAAGGTCGTAGTAAGGCCATAATTAGCTCATTAAGCAAATTGTTCCACTGTCTGATCAGGGTTTGAGTTCAGTATTTCCATTACCTCTTTTCATGTCCAAATGAGAAGGGTAAAATTATCAACTGGTATCAATCAGGAAATGTTACGTACAGTCAAGAAAATAGGGAGAGTTACACATAAATTAGGGTCTGGCTGTTTAGCTGCATTGTTTTCTTATATTATTGCCTTCTTTGCAAATTTATTTATTGAAAATTTTTAAGATTCACTCTATCATGCAGGAAAGACATTGATCTTAACCATCCTGTGGTTAAGTAAAGTACATTTTGCAGGGGTGTGAGAGAAATGTAATTAGAAGAGGAGAAAACAACTAGAAACAAAGTAAGGATGAGAAGAGCTAGATTTATATATTGGTTTGTGTTATGTGCTGAGATCATAGAACCACAAAATGGTTTGGGTTGGAAGGGACCTGCAAGATCATCTTGTTCCAACCCCTGCCATGGGCAGGGACACCTCCCACCAGCCCAGGTTGCTCCGTCTCGTCCAACCTGGCCTTGGACACTCCCAGGGATGGGGCAGCCACATTTTCTCTGGGAAACCTGTGCCAGGGCCTGCCCACCCTCACAGTATAGAATTTCTTACCAAGATCTAATCTAAATCAAGATCAGAGCCTTAGATTTCTACCTTTACTTTATGCTAATCAAGGACGCTTCTTGATTCCACTACATGACTCAGAGCCATTCTTTTTGTTTGGTTGGTTGGGGTTTTTTTAACTCATCAGATAGTAAGGACTTGATTTACAGATAAATTACAGACTCTCTCTCTGATTGAGATGAATGTCAGCGTTCCCAGAGGATTTGTGTTGCAGGTGGTGTTCACCAGTTTACCAGCCACTTGGGCAGGGAGCCAGGAAATGTGGGTGCCTGGACACTCACAGGATGGATGGTGTCAGCAAAACATTGTTGTGAGATCCCCCGTACACTAAATAATCCTCCTATGGCAAGTAATTATGGTCACAGGGTGAGTTTATGAAATGAATGGGACAGAACCAATGGGCAGCAAGAAAGGAAAAGCCTCGTAATACATTCTGATCAAACCCAACAGACAGCCAGAAGCAGTCTTTAATTAACTTGTGTTCTCATAAAACCCAGGAATTTTGTAGAAACTGGCTCACTACTGAAATCATAACAAACACTTCTACCAGGATTGCTTTGTATTCCTCTATCTTATGTGTCAGGAGATGGTTTACCAGTTTTTCATGCTGAGGGTCCTGACAAAGGGAATTCAATGTCTAAATTCAATGTCTAACTTTCTAAATAGGCAGATAATATGTGATACCCTCTTGGGAACAATGAATGGGATAACATCTATTACATACACATATGTCAGCATTTACATTTTAGTGTCTTCCCTTTCAAGCCCAGTCCCATTCTGGAAAATATTTTAAAAGAATAAAAAAGCTTATATCCAGGGATATTCTCAACAAAATACCCCCTCAGTGAGGACTCTCAGACTTTGGCAATCTGTTGGCTAAGGTTTTCTGTAACAGATGTTGAATCCAAATATTCATGCTTAATAGGCCCTGAAGGACCTTCCTTCCTGGCATTTTGCTATTCTTTTTTAAACATTAATCTATATTTTTGGCCTCTGTACCAGTCTGTGGCAATTATTTCTACATTCTTTAGTGTTAATTTATTTAAAACTTTTTTTTTTGTTAACGCCTCTGGGCACTCATCTGTGTAAATGAATTGATATTTTCCTATTCATTTTCTTTCATGTTGTTGATAGTTGCATAAACTTTTTCAAGTCTCCTTTCTTTTGTTTTTCTTTTTTCTTTTTCCAGACAGAGACATTCTAATTTGTTCAATTTCTTACCTTGGAAAGCGCTATATGCCTTCAGCCGTTTTATTGCCTTTTCCTGTATCTTATTTAGACCCCCTTGCAAACAGATAATTTGGCCATGATGAGTATGTATGACATGTAAAACACACATAGTCATTGTCTGAACTCCTGAAAACCACTTCTGAGAGGTCTCTTTCTCTATCTGTGTTTCATGTAGGGGACCTTTGCCAGCTCAGCAAGGACTTTGGGGGCTAAATGCCTTCCAATCCGTCACTGTAGAGGAGTATATTGCTGGCCCCAAGTGACTCATTTAGACCATGAAGAAAATGGAACAGGTATCCTTAAGTTCTCACTGCTTCCCTGACAAGGTGGCTGCAATCTTTTCCTACTTATAATATTTGAAAACAGGAAAAAAAATAAACAAAGAAAAGAAAAGAAAAGAAAAGAAAAGAAAAGAAAAGAAAAGAAAAGAAAAGAAAAGAAAAGAAAAGAAAAGAAA
>JAWWMO010000138.1:69408714-69419945 GCA_035047845.1 Dendrocincla fuliginosa | reverse complement strand
AGAAAAGAAAAGAAAAGAAAAGAAAAGAAAAGAAAAGAAAAGAAAAGAAAAGAAAAGAAAAGAAAAGAAAAGAAAACTAAAAAAAAACAGAGTATGAATGGTGTGCAGGCTTCTGGAGAGGGTATTCAAACGGATTAGAAAAGGGTTAAAGAAAATGTCCCACTGGCTCTGTTGGCCAGGAGAAATGCTCAGCGAGCCAGAGAATCTCAGAGCACGTGTGCCCATGGCACAAAAGTAAGAAGCAAATAATCAATTGGGTGCTTTATCAGCACAGTATTCAATTAAATTTCAATTAAGAAAGAAAATAATGCAGCAGTCATTATCTAAGCTATGGCTAGGTCCTTACACCAAATGTCAAGATACCCTTGTCAATTTGCAAACAGTTTAGATAAGGATTAAAATTCTCCAGACTGCACAGGAGGCCACTGTAAGCATTCCTAATGGTCTCTCTGTCCAAGCCTTGGAAACACTTCCAGTTTCTTATTTACCAAAGTTAATGCCTCTCTTTTGAAAGATAATTGACTAAAGCCTTTTTGAATGGAAGCTAAAAAAAAAGAAAATAAGAATGAGACATTATCAGGAACATGCGATGGCAAACCCAGAATAATTCTGTTTTTATCATACTAAAAATCTCATTAATTCTCCATGGACGTTATTTTGAGACATGAGAAGATGCCAGCTTGATAGCAAGCCCCACCAGTCCAACACTTGGTTTATTTACCATTCCAACAATCCAGCTTTAAAGGAGCAATTTCCCTCTCTTTCTTGGCTTGCCTGCCTTTGCTGTAAAAGGCCTAAGAAAAAGATAAACAGCTGAATAAGTGATGTTATTTTGTTTGATTTAGGATTAGAATTAAGAGGTTCCTGAATCCCAGGCTTAGATAAGTGACCTGTACTTCTCAATGTAGATCATGGAGATATTATGTGCTATATTATGTGTGAAAAACAAAACAGAGAGGAAATATTCCAGTCACTGGAGAGATAAGAAACAGAAACAGAACAGATTTTTATCCCTTTCCCATAGACGGAGTCTATTTGACTTTCCATCAGGTAGCACAGCTTCTGGCCTTTGGCAGATTTTGACCTCTCACATCCCTTTGTTTGAAGTGCCACAGCTTGTGGCAGCCCTTGGAGTGCACAGATGTGAGCTTTCATTGCATGTGCTTCTCCCTCAGTTGTAATGGAGTTTAAAACCCATTTCATTTTGCTTTTTCAGACTTGTCTTGAAAAAAAATATTTTAGAAGCAAATCTGACTCAAGTATGTTTTTTTGTATGAATAGCAATATGTTGTTATTCCTGTATTTAGAAACGTTCCTATATACACTTTAAAACATATGTTTTTCTTGACTGTGATGCTTTTTGCACCATTCCCCCATTGAGAGCTGGAAGGATATCACTGTTACCTGTATTTGTGTTAGCTTTCTTCCTTGCATGTCCTCTGTACCTAGAGTACATATGCATTTGTCCTTTTCTTGTTCTTCCTTTTCATGGTTGTCACTACCTTTTTACTTGGTGAGGGACATCTCTCTCCCCAGGAGGGTTTTCTTTTCTTTCATCACTTTGTGTGATTCCAATCCAGTGATACCTTTGGCATTTTGTCCTGTGTCAGCAAAGCAGGACAGATTAGAGGCTGTTGAATACACAGAATTTGAGCCCAGAACTGAAGTGTGTTTTGATACGTGACATCCTCTGTTCCCAGTGGATGACTATTTATTGCTTATGGATTTTACTCACTACCTAAATCAGGCCCTTTTTTACACCTGAAGGTAAAACCTATAGGCTACCTAATGAGTTTTGGATGCCTCACTGCCAAGTTTGATTCCCATCTCTGATTTTATTCAGGAATAGGGGGGTACTGGGTCTCACTGAAGCTACAAAATTAAACCTAGAGAGACTCACAGCCTTCAGGATAGTTAATTCCATGAGTTTGAGGTACATCATTATTTTAAACCAAGTACAGAGCTCAGAGCAGTTATTGCATCTCATGATGGAGCAGGAATTCCACTTGATGGAGTGAGAGTTTCCCCTACAGAACACAGACATAGCTACTGGCCATGAGGACAGGTCCCTTAGGGGGCTGCTCGTCCACCACATTACATTTGGGGTATATTTGTTTTTAATTACTATTTTACTTTAGCCTGAGTCACAAAGCAAAACACAAATTGGGGTTTACTAACATCACCTGGGAAGTAAATCAGGCTAAAGGAATAGAATATAAATACAATGAAACCTAGCAGTGAAAATCTATATGTTGTAATAACTTTGGGGCCAGAATATGAAAAATGAATTCCACTTTTTTTCTAATTTGAAATGATATTTTATTTCAGATTTTTTTCTTTAGAACAACTCGAACTATCTGAAGAGTAGCTGGAAAATTAACTTCTTTCTTCAATAAATTTTTACCGTGTTTGCAAGCAAAGAACGAACTCAGAGATCTGCACAGCATATATAAAATTTCACCCTGTGCCTGGGAAATACCAGTGCAAGGTACACCACAACTACAGAGATAACTTGCCTTCTTTCCTCCCTGGAAAACATCTGTCCTATGCAAAAGAGTAGGATTTCCCCCTAGGAATAGCTGTGTGGGATCAGATCACCTCTCCCATAGCTCAGGATCCTGTCTTTGGCTGTTGCCTATAGTGGATCCTTAAAAAAGACTGAAAGAACTGAACAAATGTAGTAATACTTTGCCAGAACCTGTTCCCAAGGTCCAGGCATCTGCATCTCAGGGATTTTGGGACCCAGAAGAGATGTCACAACCAGAGAAAGATTTTTCTTGCATTGATGACTCCATTAACTTCTTAAGTCTCTGTGATTCTTTCATATCACCACAATTCCGTGACAAGAAATTCCACAGGATGACCAAAATGATGTGACATTTTTTCATTTTCAGCCAATCAGTTTCTCATTTCACTACATGAACCTGCTTTGGTTTATAGGGAAAAAAAATAGACATTTTCTTCCTACTTATTTCCTTTCATTCTTCCTTTGACACAATAGACTGAGTCTCAGAATCAATGTAACAAAACCAGCTATGTGGAACAGCACCACTTCCCTCATCATTGTGGACACCACATTTGATAAATTTATAGTTTTTGAATCTTATGAGCCATGGATTAAAAAGAATTGGATATGAGTCTGAACAGGGAATGTTTGTACAGTTTAACTGAGAGAAGAGAAGATAAACTGGTGATATAGAAGGGAAGAAAGAGAAGAGTGGGAGGGGGAAGAAAAGAATAATGTAGAAATGTAGAAAACACATATTGCAATTATAGTGCTCGACAGAGACGAGAGCTGGCCCAAAACTCCAGCCCTGAACTCCCTGGAGTTTGCACTCCTGTATTGTCAGACACATGTGGCTTCAAACTCAACGATTCATGCTCATATCTCTTACTATTCCCATCCATTCTTGGCACAAAAATTATTGCCTTTTTCCAAGGATCCTGATGGTCTTTTCTAATGGCAACTGTTCTGGACACTGCCCCTGCAGGGTGGGTGTGACAGTACTTAATTTATAATCAGGCAGTTAATTGTGACTGACTTGGCTTTGCTCAGCAAGACAACATGGGAGTCCAGAACACCTCCTGTAAACCTTGTTCACTGCCCAGATATTTCAGCCTCTCACGGCTTCTGTGATAAAGAAGCAACAGCACTGAGGCAGGTTGGGAGTAGCAGCATAAACACCATCTTTTATCTTTCCCTTAGACAGGGAAAAAAAAGAACTTCAGGATATTTCAATGCCTCTGACAACCATACCCACCCATTTGGGACCATGCTCATACCCATGGGCCTAGGCCCACACTTGGAAAGGTTTATCCTTGTGTAGAATATAAATAAGCTTTTTCTCATCCTTCTCAAGGTCTGTTTGGTGCAGCTATATAAAATAAATCATGCACAAGTGGGAGAGGGTACAAGAACTGGGGGTTCCTTGTGGCAATAATTAGCCAACGACCAGAATTGTTTGGGTGGTCTCTGCCCATGATGGTCACTGGTGCAAGGACATAATGAGATATGACTGTCACAGGCCTAGAGCAAACATCTGAAACTAAAAAACAGACTGCAAAGACCAGCTGGAATCATAGTCTAAACTGCTATTTAATCTCTTTTTCTCTTTTTTTTTTTTTAATGTAGAAATGTAGGGCACTTTTTTATCATCTTCCATTTTTTTTTTTTTTTTTTTTTTAACTAGGACAGAGTGTATTGTTTTTAATTGACTTTACAACCACCACAGACACAGAACGATCCCAATGTCTAACCCTGAAAGCATTTTTCAAGAATAACTAAATAACTGTCGGGAACATATGTTAGAAATTGAGAGGTGCTCTGAAGGAAGCAAGTGAGAGAGAGAGGAAACAGAAGAAAGAGTGCTTTGCAGCCACTGGGGCACTCCTGAAAGAGTTCAGGAAACAGAAGAAGATCAAGAAGATCACGGTAACACTATGGTAACACATTTCTTGTTTCATTTGTTCATTTGTATGTGATTTTAATTTTTTTCCTTTTTTTTAGAGCTAACTGATTCCACAGAAAACCAAAAGAAGTGAATACTATTAATAGCTGCTGAGTCTTGAGTATTTTTGAAGGTCAGATGGTCATTTAGTTATTTAAATATAATCTGAGGGTTATAGCTTGGTATGATACAAACATATTGCAGATCTTATGTATTGTAGCTGTTAAAATTATCATGTCTTAATATTTTTCCATATACACATGAATTATTTGTGGTTTTGGTGTGTCTCATCTTCTCTTTCTGTTCTTTCAGCCTCCTTTCAGTCATGGAGATGACTGACCCAGAAGAGCATCTCCTCACTGTCACCCATGATTTAGCTGTGGTAGGTACTATAGAGCCACAAATCCACTGTCACACTTTATGGAAGGGGAGGAAAGGAGGCTGGGAATAATTGCAATTGTGTATATAATTAGCCACATGCACACTTTTGATTGAAACTGTGGAAGAAGTTAAACCCAAAGTTATTCTTCATTTCCTGCCTCTTGGAATCAGACTTATTTTGACATAGCTCCTCTGCTCTGTCTATATGGACTTGATGACTGGAGGGAAAGCTTTCTTAGATTTAGAAGTTTAGGAGAGAAGAAAGGAAGGGATAGGCAGCCACATCCAGCTTCTCAGCATCCCAGGAACCTGCTTCATAGTGGTGTGTGATCCACATAAAACTGAAGGGCTCAACTTGGGAAAAGAGGCAAAGGGAGTGTTTCTTAATACCTAGCAGGAATATTCTATATGCCGTTTTTCTTTTCTCTCCATCATTCCTTCCTCTGCCACACAGACTGACCATTAGCTGTCTCCTCAGGCAATATAACAAACCAAGTGCCACGAGGACAAAAGTCTTCGACCTTTAAAGCCTACAATTTGCCTGAGGGAGGCAGCATGAGCAGAAAAGGTCAAACACACGACTAATGTCCTGGTCCTGGTGTCCCTTTGGCTCTAGTGAGCTCCCAGCCCATTGTAATATATTGCCAAGCACAAAGGTGTCCAGGATCCAGCCCTCAGAGGCTGCAGGCTTGGAGCATAGCCTTTCCTTTTCTATTGCTTTCAAAGGTTGGCAGCACAGCTCAGGCCACATAGAAGAAATCATGCTGCAGAAATATTTCTCACCTGGATAAATCATTTTCTCCCCTTGTGATGTTTTTTTTATTATTTTTTTATTTATTTTTTTTACAATGAAACCGTCTCGCAGCACTTTTCCCATCTGTGCTGTGGAGATTTCTTTTGACCTTGCTGAGCGGCCTGGCCATGCATCATGTCAGAGCTGAGCTACCTGAGAGCAGAGCACGGGGGACTGTCACCTCACCTACGTGCCCCAGTGGCTGCAAAGCACAGCAGAACCCAGCTTAGCTCTCCCCATGACAGATACTTTCCCTTCCCTGCTGGTACTTAGGCTTTTCCCATCAATTTCTTCCTATTGTTTCCCATGGTTCAGTGGAAAAGTGAAAGCAGGCATACACACAAGGTCTTACTTACCTTTAGATGAATGTCTGTAGCATCAGTCTTGGTGGCAAAGAAAATCTCAATTCTATCACCTCTGTCTCTTTCCTGTCCTGTTAGAGCACATGTTCTTATTTTGGACTTAAAGAGAGGCTGATTTGCTGTTTCCTAAAAATTTTGCCTCACCAGGATATTTCAAATTAACTTTATCTGTCAGGCAACAAGAAGGACTGGGCACAAGATGATGACTTAATCCAGCATCTGTTGAAGTCTATGGTCACCTTTCCTTTAGATCATGACCTAAATCCTTATTCCTAAAAGCAGCTTTGACACTTAATCCTTGGAGGGAAAAAAAATGAAAGGGAGTGAGCCAAATACAATAAGACACTGGCATTTTTGTATTTGAAGGACACATCAAACTGACAGCAAAATCTCTGCTTGACCTATGCAATGGCTTTCCAAAGAAACAGTGACAGTGGGGAGAATGTAAGTAGAATGAGTCCCATCGTGTTGGAAAGTTAAACTGAGACTGAACAAAAGTGAGAAATATCAAGTTTCAGAAAAAATATAGAAAAGGCAGAGGGGCGACCTAGTAGTCCCCTTTCTCCTGGTGTAGTCACAATAGCTGCAATGGTTTATTTTGGTTGCAATGAGTAAAGGTCTCTTCTTTTGGTCTTGGCGGAATGGATCTTCAGCCTACCTGTTTCAGGTCACGCTATCATCATGCCCATTTGCCTACACCAAATCTGCAGCTCACAGCTTCAGGTGGCTTCACAGCGGTGCTTGCTGCAGGATGTTCTCAAAGAAAATGTTATTCAAATAAAATTAAATAATAAAATAACAAAATGTGTTTCACATTAGAAAAAATATTCGATGTCATAAAAACTGCCTTTTACAAGGCATTGCTAGGACAGGCTGGCAGTGTTCCTCTCCCATCTAACCTTCAGTTCTGTTCAGTGTGCAAGGTCAGCTCCTTTTGTGCCTGCTGAGAGACTCTGAGTTTGGCAGAAATTTTGCATCAATGCAGATGTCTGCAAAAAGGGAGTTCATTGGCAGGATCAGGACCTTCTGAACAATACCAAAATGACAACACAGCTGGAATGAAGAGCTTGACACAAGTTCTGTGTCATTGATTGCTTGTGGTTATACATGGAAAACAAAAACATCCCTCTCATTACATAATGGTATATTGTCCTTGCTCAAAATCCAGTAGACATCCTAGTATTTTTCCTTAAAACCCTGAATTCTAGAGTCATGTTAATTTACAAGCTTCTCTGCCTTTCTTCTATAACTACTGCTATAAATAGTCTGCCAGATGATTTCTAGATTTCAAAGCTTCTAAGAAAAAATAAAACCCATGAACAGTAAAGCTTGAAGAACACAGAAAATATATAAAAAGCTTCCTACTTTCCATAAACTACATCAATAAATGTTGCCTTTCCAAGTTTTTACTAGCTCTTTTCAGTATTGTAATATTTAAGCTAAGCCTATAACCTGGGAGCAGCTGGGGTCAGCAGTACAAGAGCTGGCTTTGCCTGATGCAAGAGTTCACCAATCTCTCAAGGCTGAAACTTTGAGCAGAGTCATCTTGTTTAATAAAATTTATATGTGAAAGGTGCCCCTGTGCATGGCAGGGGGATTTGGAACTATGTGATCTTTAAGGTCCCTTGCAAACCAAACCATTCTACGACTCAATGATATAAGTAAAAGTGAAATGCCTGCTCAAAGACAGTCATTTAAATCCTCATCCTAACTATTTTAGACTTTCATCTCAGTTAGGATGAACTGCCTTCTGCAAATATTTGTTACTGTCCTTGTTTCCCAGAGAACAGGAACACCTGCAATAGTGCTACAGATGCTAAAAGTGCAAGGAAAAACATCTCAATCCAGTTTTACACAGGAAAGAAGAAGTGAAATATTTTGGCTTTTTCATGAAAAAATCATTAATGCTTTGTATTGGTGTATATATTGCCCTTTAATATGTGATTTTTCCTTCAGGACAGGGAAAAAAAGAAGAGGCATTGACCTCTCCTGTGACATACCCAAAGCAAAATGCATTTGGTTCAGAGGAGTGTTTAATGGAGCTGTGAACTCCTAGATACAGGGATCAGCTTCCGGTTTTGCATTTGTGCTGTGTGTAAAAAATACCAGATTCTTAGTCTGAATGACTGATTCCAGGCAGTACTGTCGTAACAATATATATTCAGAGTGTGCCTCTCCATACAAAGAATAATTTAATACAGTTCATGGAAATGAAACACTGCCTGAATAGATAAATATGTCAGGTTTGTTACCATCTCTAGTGCTGGATATGTGAAATCAGGGAAATCATTTATGTCTACCTTACTTTTGATTTTTTTTACTATTTGCTTCTACTTTAGCTCTGAGTTAGGAACAATATGATGTAAATCTGATCCAGAGAATCTTAAAACTTGGAAGAAACAGCCTAATGATAAGAGTTTATTAAATGGGGCTTCCTACAGCATTGCTGAGGGCTTTCCTGACACAGTTAAATCCAGACCTGTAGCCAAATGCCAGAAGTCTCTTTTCTGCCTCAGAAGTGACTCATGCTCTCAGTCCAGCCCAGGAGTCTGTGCTAAAACACGATTCCTTCATTACTCAGATGACATTAGCTGAGGACTTTCACCTTTGATAATAAAAGAGGTGATGTTTCTCCCTTTTGTGTTAAAATCTTTACTTCCTACAGTTGCCTCAGTGTGTGTGAGTAGATATAATAAGCAGATTGCAGAAATTAATTAATTATGTGCATCAACTTTTCACTTTCACCCCTTCATTGAACCTTTTGGTTCCTTGGCCCTGCCTTTGGTAAAATTGAAGTTGTCTCCCAGACTGTGTGGCTTTTATTGTGACTGTGTCCTGTATTTATTTACCTGCTGCAGCTCCCTGAGCACATGGAACATTTTAATAAGGAGTTTTTAATGAATCCCTGGAAGAAAAACACCTTCAAAACCAATACTTCAGTAGGTAAGTACTACAAAAGAAAAAAAAATAGCCAAGACTTCCTTCTGCATTCTAAACCAACTTTAGCCACAGCCAAGGTCAGAACCTTCTGCTGAAGAGCAGATTTGGTTAATGGGTTCCTTCTGCAAGGCTGTGAGCAAATTATTTCAGACTTCTGGGTGATTTGCTAGAGAGATGTGTTAAATTGCTGGTAATGTGAACACCAGCAAGCAGTTTGCATGCTCCTTGCATTTTTTCAATGAACGCCATCACCTATTCTGCATTGCCCTTGGCTTCTCACACTTGTGTCAGAAGGAAATGAGAGATTTTTAGCACAGCCAAAGAGTTCAGTGCAAAGTGGAGACGGGCAGAATTTCCCTCAGGCCTTAATCCCAGCCAAGGTTCAGGGCAATGCGTGGTTGCAATCAGTCACTTGTCTTTTTGAATCACTTTATTCAAAACCATGGGCATCTCTGTAATGTCTTTTCTTTTTTCCACCGCCCAATGGATCTCATGTGGCAAGAAAGCAAAACTAAAAAGAAGGGCAAACAGGAAAATAAGTACAACGGTTTGAGACCCAGATTTTCTGCTTGTACGCCTTATTGCTGACTTTATTCAGTCAAATATTGAAATTACTGGCATTACTTCCCTACAGCCTTGTCTTGACTGCTTTAAGAATTAGATGAGCTGATGTTTGCAAGGCAGTTTCCTTGTTGAGAACATTGCCATTTTCACGGAGAATTGAGGGATGAAAATTAATTCCTTCTCTAAAACTTCTACATACCACCTCCCAAATCCCCAGTTTTAATTAATCCTGCTACTAATTGCACAGCCCTCCTACCCGGGGTGATGCAGCACCTCCCTCTTGTGGCTGCTTGCTCACAGAGAGGATGAAAGAGAATCAGGCAACAAACTTCAGGCTTTTAAGACAAAAGAATAAAGATTGATGATTTCAGACACTTTGGTCAAGGTCCCTTTTCTGCTGCTAATGATCTGTCTGGGAGACAATAAGTTATATCTGTATTTCACCCAGAGCTATTCCATGCCTTTAGGGTGAAATGGAAATCCCTAAGCTAGGAATAGTTGTAATCACCAGCCTGAAAAAAACTTTTTACACTTTTGGGAGGTTCTTTCAATGCTTTAGCAGAGCCACACAGAAACCAGGACATGAACAAAAGTGCTAAGATCTTTTAATACTTGAATTTAGAATAATTTTTAAATCAATTCACAGAGAATAGAAAAGTACCAATGGACACTTCAGCTTTCAAAGAAAGGGTAAAAAAATAAAGTGCCTTGAACAGCCATAGGGATCTTCTGCTCTAGACTGCAAAGCAAGAAGTCTAAGATCCAGTAAGTACAAAATAATATCAAATTTTTGTGCCACGAGGTTGATCTGTGTGAATTTCTGCACATGCACTCACATCCTACTGTGCATTTTCTAAATTTGGGTTTAGAGGCAGTTTATGGGTCAACATGTATTCTCTGAAGATGGTTGAAAACAATCATTCCTTACCAAGCTAAAGCTCCAGTCTGTCCTTGTATCCTGTCTTTGCCAATGAGTGATAGTGAATATCTGTATGACAGCAAGGTCAGAATGGCATAAAATGATGCCATCTTTTCTGTTTAGAGAACTCTAGAACCAGAAAATTGTCTCTTTCATGTTCTTATCTACTATGTGTTTTGCTTCTGGCTAAGACAGTCCTGCAACCATCTGGAATTTCTCTATGCTAATAGGCTTTGTTACTCTGAAAAACAAAGACAACCTAAACAGCTCTCCCATATTCAGTCTTTTGCCCACCAAGAAAGGGGTGATTCTGAGCAAGCTACAGAAGCTTTCTAATAGTTCTTTCTTGGTCCCAGTTAGTGTATATATATATATATAGTTACAGGATGAATGCTAAGGGAGCTCACTATGGTGAGCTGGAATAAACCATGGTCTCCTTTTGGAAGATGTATATAAATAACTGTCCTGAAAAATGAATTAAACACAGTTTTCCTGCTTTCTAGTTTAGCTTTCCTCTGACTCTGTAGCAAACATTTGCCTTACCAATTCAGGGAAATCAATAATTTATTTTTTTCATTTGCTTAAACCATTTAACATATCCAGTTTAAAATTTGAAGAAAACTTTGAGTTAGTCAAAACTGCAATTTTAGAAAGAAAATTGTTTGAATAGTCTTGAGCACCTCTGTAACAGACTTTGAAGTTCAGATGATGTTATAGATTCATTTACTACTTCAGACTTTGAAATTTTCCCTGTGGTGGTTTAGTTTTCCTGGGTTTGGTTTAGGCCTTCCTTGGTAGCAAGGTTGTAACTAAGGAAGTATTCC
>JAWWMO010000138.1:69380162-69408614 GCA_035047845.1 Dendrocincla fuliginosa | reverse complement strand
TCCCCTTCTCTCTTGGGGGTGGGGGTCCGTGTGGCCGGCCTTTGGGCTTGGCAGGGAGCCAACTCAAACCACCACATCCCCAAAGATTTTGGCACTGACAGAGTTTCTGTGGCCAGTCACTGCAGATGTAGGATATAGCCCAGCATCTATTAATTCAGTGGAAAAACTGCCTTTTATTTAGACTCAGGAACTTATTGGGACTTATTTGGAGTTAACATTAGCGTTTTTGATGTGGTTCTGAACCTGTAATTTTAGAAGATACAGCTTAATGTCCATCTATGCAATGTATGGCAGTGAAATTAAAAGAGTAAGAATTCCATCTGAAACGAGCATTTGTGGCTTGGGGTTTTGTTGCCACAGGTCTGCAATTGCATGAATGAAGGTAACTTAAAGCTCCTTGTCAGACTGCAGACACAAGATAACTGCACCTACCCATCAGTTTGCCTCTCTTGCTGACTGCAGCCAGGTACAGATGAAGCAAGAAAGACAAGGTGTTTAACAAAATACATTGCTTATTTCATTTATATAGCCTTGACCTTGACTGCTTCCACAAAGCACCTTCGGTTACTACTACAAGGATGGATTGGTTTCTACCAGCAGGTTCCTTTGCAGTGCTGCAGCTCCATTACATTCAGCACTGCTGCCTCCTCAACCTCATTTCCAAGGAGATTTTCAAGTGGAATCAAACACATACTCTTTGGATGACACTGGCATGTTCAAGATGACACCCTTACTCTGTTTTGTGAAGTAGAATATTGATGTCCTCTGCATTCACCACCACAACGACTTGCCCAGCTGCAGGTGGAATAAAGAAGACTGGCTTAGATGGGGTCTGTACCTGTTTGCAACACAACTCTTTTGTACTACTGGGATTTAAGTTAAACAACCAGTGTCTTCTTTTAGGGGAAAAGGTGTAATGGGGAAAGCGGAGAGGCTTTAATCAGGTCCTGCAACTGGTTATTGTCTTTAAAGTCCAGAGAGAGAAAAAGTCATTGATGTAGTCTGATTTATCTGGTCTGTTCCAGCTGATTCTTTTAGTGTGTGAGAGAGTGCCTGTTTCTCTCAGGGGTTTGCAGTGATGGTAAATAGTGACAGTCTCAGGTACAGATTTATAAACCCACTGTCTAGACACATTTGTTGGGTCAAATTAACCCTGGTGCTGGTGTTTTCCAAGGACTATTCATAATGCACAGGTAGGTTTTAAGTTTCTAATCAAGCACTCTCTGTTGTCGTTCTTAGGAACAATCCTAGGCTCCTAATAAAGTAGTGCAAATATCCACCTGCAGTGTCCTGAAATGTAAGTCAATGTTGTTTCCAGTTCTTAGTCATTGTAGGATGCTATTCTAGCATGTTATAACATCAATCACTTCCCAAAGATTGTGATGTCTGATTGTAGAGGTCTCTTGGCACCATTAATTTATTTATTTTCTCTCCTTTACAGGCTTTGACATATTCTTCCATTAGTAGTAGCAACTCTTCATGTAACATAGCACAGCTTTGGTGTCTTGGCTGTTGAGAAGTGCAGCTCAGCAAAACCACCTTCCAAGTGAATCAAAACCAGTAACAAACTCAGTTCTGGAACGTGACATTTCCTAAAAACATTAAAGGTGTTTCTGACATTTTCAGAACATCACAATATAGTAAGTTATCTTTATCAGTGGAACAAGAACCAATGTACAGGAGAAGTGGCTGGTATAACATCAAGTGGCCTGGAGCAGGCAGGGGACAGAGGGGTGGCAGAATACTGCACAAGGTAACAAGAGTAGTGAAGCCCACGGAAAAAGGGAGTTCTGACAGTTGTTTTTATCTTAAAACTGTTTCTTTTCAGAGAGTAAGCTAAAAATTATTTGGCTGTACCCCAGGGTCTAACAGTGTCATAAAGGGACAAACAGCAGTTTATCAGGGAAAGCCTCATGAAGTAGGGGAACAGAAGTCAAAGTGTGAAATGTGAAAACTTCACAGCTATAATTTTCTCAAAGTATGGAAGAACTCAACTAAAGATTAAATATTGACTTGAAATTAATTTCTGGTTTTACATTTCCCATGCAAACATTTCAATAAAACCTTTTCTTCCAGTTGGGCAAAAGAAAAATCAGATTGTTTATTCACTCTATACGTTTAGAGAAACATTATTCATCATTTCTAAAAGTCTCATGTGAGGTCTGATGTGTGATTGATAATGTAGGAAGCAATGTTAAATAGTGTAACATCATATGATACCAAAATCTGCTACTGACCCAACATGCAGACTTAATTTGTAAGAAAACTACTTGTCATAGATGAACCTCAAAAAAAAAGGACATAATCTATCTATTCTTCCACACATTTTTTGTGTATTGGTTGAATACTATCATCTGTGCTGCACAGATAGTCAAAGAAGGTTGAAAATTTAGGTGGTGCACCTGCATTACAAAACCTTTTGAGGAAGAGGAGGCAATGATATGATTTTGTTTCTTTGACAATGATTGTAGTTGAAAGAATGGCAAGGCTAAATACAGGTAGAAGGAAAATTAGCACTGTTTTTAGATGAAGTTTTCCCTCTCCAGGGAGCAAGTTGAAGATTGTGTCATATGGACAGGAACTCTTCAGTGTTTCCCATGGTGGCATTGTGTGCAGAAACCTGGTTCCAGCAGGGCATGGAGAGCATCTTTATATTTCAGAAGATATCAACAGAAGGCTGAGATTATCTTTTTGTTTCCTGTCAGTCTTTTTATACTAAAAAGCAGCATAAACCCCCTTATTCTGAAGACAGGAACCCTCCCACCCACTTTGAACTTCTTATGAGAGGTTCTTCGACCACTGACTCTGCCCCAACCACTGCTGCAGAGGCACTCAGCTCTCAGCTAACTAGAGAATACAGTTGTATAAATAATTTTAATGTCTACATGGTAAATGCTTTTCTTAAAATCAAATATGTTTTGTTGGTTGCTCTCTTTCTTACAAATTATTTGAGTTTGGAAAGCTGTTTGGCACTTAAGTGCAGCCATAGAGAAAACAATTTTTTTTTCTGAGTATGCAAAGACACTCACAGCAGGAATTTTCTCTCCTCAAAATAATAATTACACAAAAAAATGAATTTTGATAAATAAGTGCATCTACAAGTTCCTGGCCTTGGGGAAGTGCAGCCACAATATTTATTGTCTGCAAGAATTGGAGTCTCATATAAACTCTTTTCCCTATTTAAAGATATAAAGCTTGTTTTTTTTAAATTATAACAGCCATGAGGGGCAGAAATTGGGAAGGGGTGAGAATGTTTTTCAGATGAGGTCTGAAAACACATGGAGAGTCAATTAAATGGAAAAGGACAAAGATACAGATAATATCCAAAGAATATGTGCAGTGAAATTTGATTGTAATTGGGAAAACCACAAAAGTCTGATAGACAGGTTGCCTCCACAACTGAGCCTCAATGAGCATCTTTCACAGCTGCACTGTTGTCAGAGCCGTTGCAGACAGTGAGATCTGTTAGTTACTGAAAGTAGTTCATAAAGACATATAAAAATGGTCTGTATCTGTCTTATAATTCCAATATCTTTCCTTTCTCTGAAGGTCAACCATGTGCTTGCTAGCATGAAGGTTTCTGTTTGAAACTTGGCATATTGGGCACATCTACTGCCACAGAATTTGACAGAGAAATAGGATAAAAAAACTTTCTGCATGGAATTAAAAAGTATTAAACTTTGGGTAACAAGGTTAGTTTAACTTCGTTAAACAAAATTGAGCACTTTATTAAATGTACCTGATTTTCCTAGTGTGATGGAGGCAGGACATAACAAGGCACTCTATAACCAGCATCAGTGGACAAGTTCCTTCAGACTGATGTGACACCAAGCAGAGGTGTACATGGCACTGAGAACTGTAAAACAATTGCATGCTTAGTTATTTATTGTCAAGTAAACATTCTGCTTTTGTCTCACAGAATCCGTTCGGCTGGAAAAGACCTCTGAGATCACTGAGTCCAACCTATGACCCAACACCACCCTGTCAACCACACATGGTACTGACTGCCACGTCCACTTTTTTCCAGGAATGGTTACTCCACCAGCAGCCTGGGCAGTCTGTTCCAATATTTAACAACCCTTTCCATGAAGAAATTCCTCCTGGTGTCCAGTGTGAACCTACCCTGGTGCAGCTTCCCTGTGTCCTATTTTTCTCTCACTTTTTGCCTTGGAGAAGAGCCTGAACCCCCACCTGGCTACACCCTCCTGTCAGGTAATTGTAGTGAATGATAACGTCACCCCTGAGCCACCTTTTCTCCAGGCTAAATGCCCCCAGCTCCCTCATCTGCTCCTCATAGGACTTACTCTCTTATTTGAAGAGAGATTGATGTGTAAATCAACATTTCCCAAGGCTTGATACAACTGCACACTCTTCTGAGCAGCAGAATTGTACATGCAGCAAACCTCAGACACCTGATGAACCCATAATGCTTTGAATGAGGACTTTCTCAGTCTGGTGGTGATAGAGGGACATGAAATACCTTCAGAAAGTTAACAGGACAGGTCCTCCTTCCTCACTCCACCTGCCAGTTTACTTACTGCTCTGTGTTGGCTCTCTCTGCAGTCCAGTGCTTACCCAAGGTCAAGTAGGATGGCAAAAATTAAGGACCATCTTTTGTCTTGTAAAAAAAGGTGTTAAACTCATTACAGCTCTCTGCTGATTGCTAATGAGATGAAACAGCTTACTGGAAAAACAGCTTTGTAGCCTCTCTTGTTCATGGTGTTATGGACAGATGGACCCTTTGAATGTGTGGCCATTGGAATAGAGGGGAATTTAAACTTCTTTGCATATATACACATATATTTAAATAGAAAAAGAAAGAGATATAAACCCCTCTACCATTGTTATTACTTTTATTTTTATTAAAATACTTTCTCATGCTCATCCTGGTCTGTTATTGCCACCTGTACTGTACTAAATTACACCCATAAAGGACTATATGTAGTAATGTTACATTATTTGTGAGAAGAGGAGGAAATATTATACAGAAATGGTTTTTTTTTATTTTCCTGAGGGCTCACAGACTCAAGAGGGAAAATGAATATGTCCGTGTTCCTCAGTGTGACAAAGGACAGATTCCTCACAATGTTGTAGAGAAATGCTGTCACCACCCTGGCAATAAATTGTCATGATTTAAACTTACCAGAATGAGACTCTCTGAGCCCTAATGGATATTATATATGGTTGATGTAGGACCCATATGCAGAGCTGTCACAGCTTGACCTCCCTTGCCACAACAGCAGTGGGGTTTGATTGCACCCTGCACACTCCAGACGTATTTTTCTCCCTGTCCTGCTCCCTGCCAGATTTGGACGCCAGAGATGCTGAATGTCACCACACATTTTAGCTCTTGACAGCAGGCTAAGGACAGCAGTGTGAAAAGTGGATGTAAAAGCCGCTTTAAAAATCTTTCCATGAGTGGAAAAAAGTAGTGGCTTAGCAAGAGGCAAAGGAGTCTGTGGCTCACCGGGGCTGGGCGAGGTCCAGCATGTGTCAGTCGTGGCTGCAGATCACTGATGACAGATGGATGTCCTGAAATGGTGTTGGTCTCCATCCAGAGCCTCGTGCACAGGTGTCTGGGTACAACTGGTGCTACGTGGTGGCTCTGTAGCTGTCTCAGCAGAGGGACCAAGGCTGCAGTGGCTGCAGTGACTGAACTGTCCTCTCACCCTGCCACAACGAGGGGGAAATATGTTGGCAGGAAAATCTTCCCTTATGCTACAATGCATTTCTAATATCTTCCCTGAGTACTAGACCCTTCAGAAAAATATGATTAATTTTATATTTCTGCAAAAGCTTCACAGTTTTAAGCAGTGTGTATGTGCATACTTATTAAAGAAGCAGCTCTAAGAGATCCGTAGTTACAACTGGTTGGATTTTACAATTAGCTCTCAATGTAAAGAAGAAAACTCAGTGTACCCTTCTCATTGTATTGACATGGGGGGAAAAAAGCACACAAATCCCCCCAAACAATCAACCAACCCCTAAAAAATCCAATATAGTTTTATTTAAGTACTTAGAAAGTATTTTCATATACCTTACCTTAATTCACCTGATATGAAGGAAAATGTGTTAATGTAGAGATTTTGTATTTAACATCAGACTATTCCTGACACAGACATAATCAGTACTGAAACAGCACAGATTATTATCTGAGAGATGAGTAGGAGATGAGTAGCAGCCAGAATAGATTTGTCATGAACAAATCATGTCAAACCAGTCTAAACTCCCTGTGTGACAAGGTAACAGACTTTATGGGTAGAGAGGAGCAGTGAATGTCATGTATCTTGGCTTTGGAAAGGCTTTTGATGTGGTCTCAGGTGGAATTATCATAAGCAAACTAGGTCTAGCTAAAACTACCAGGTACAAAAAAAAAATTGAGTAACTGCAGCCAAGGTACAGATACTGACAGAAAGAGACACTGAAGGAGCTTCTGCAGTTGTCTCTTCTAGGTCAGTCTTTTTCAGTGTTTTTGTTAAATCTACTGATGACTCAGACACAGGAAATGTATTTTGGAAGACAGACTTAGAATTCAAATTTTTAGAGTTTCAAACAAACAGGAAAAAAGAGAAATTAATTTAATGGGGATAAAAGTAAGATTTTGCATGTAGGTGTGAGTAATAAACTCCACAGATAGAAAACAGGGAACAATCAGCAGCTCTTCCAAAGTCAGCCTTGGGAATATTGTTGATCACAGCTGATCAACAAGAAGGCAATGATGATGTGCTGTTGCAGGTGTATAGATTAGAAGATGAGAGAAGTATCTTTCCTTTTTATTCAGGAGCTTTCACAAGGTTATAGCTGAGCTCATCTTTGTATGCTACACTTCTGGAGAAAGGAGAAACAATTAGAGTCTGTAGGAGATCAGTGGAAAATCTCAACTGGAAAGAAAGCTGACAGAAAAGGACTAAGCATATTCTTTTTTTTTTTTATCATGAAGAGATGATGGAGAAAACAGCTTTTAATTGTGAAAGAGGCTGCTGTTAGATGAGTTCTTCATGGGTGTAAACTGTAGCTACAGGGATTCAATTAGATTAAAGGAATATTTTTCTAGCAGTGCACAGTGATGGCATGTTTTTCTTCATTTTGTTCTGGATGGTGTCATGTTAGTCCTTCTGCACAGTCTTCTGTTGGCCTTCAGCTCATGGGTGGCTCACCAGCAGGTTGAAATACTCAGCTAGAGAGCTCAGTGCTTTTAATGGCACATAAATGTCAAAACTCAAATACTGAAATACTATCTTAGATGTTATTGAAATTGTAACAAATAGTGGTGACATGATCGGGTCAAATCATATCAACCTTTTCTTACATTATTTATTCAATTAATTATAAAAAAATCAGGAAAAATATGAAGCTACCTCTGGTTTTCTCTCTGCCAGGAAAATCCAAAAAACTTCACTTTACAACTGACCATTCAAATCACCATGGGTGAACAGTACCAGAGAGGTGGAGAAGGGGAGGGAAAAAATGTTATTTAATTGCTTCAATAAAGGAGCTTTGAGGCCATTTTTCAGTCTTCAGGCACCCAAATGCAATGCCTGCATTTAAAATATATTCACTAAAATTTACAAACATACTTGTAGTTGTTTCTAGCTATGGCCAGTGAGAAGATAAGATAGTGGCATATCTTTGGCTGGAGCCTTTTGGAGATAGTAGTGTAACTTGTGAGAGCACAGAGAGAAAACAGTGATGTTTCCAACTTAAATGTGAATTATGCAGTGTTGATTCCCCATTGAAGTCCGTCTATCTATCTATCTATCTATCTATCTATCTATCTATCTATCTATCTATCTATCTATCTATCTATCATCTATCTATCTATCTATCTATCATCTATCTATCTATCTGTCTATTCACCTATGTACCTACTTTGCTATCTACCTAAGCTGTGTGGTGCTTGGTGGCCTACTGGAGTTAAACCACAACACTTACAAGTCCAAGAAATTTTCTTGTCACAACTTCAGTATAAAATCAAGTCCAAAACTTTCCTTTTTGGAGCTCTAGTAATTCTTTCCATTGATAAATGTACTTTTATATGTTCATGGTGACTTCCCTTTAAAATACCTCTGAATTATGACTTGTCAACCATGATCAGACCTGTGTTCTCTCAATGAGTAAGGTCTTGATAAAGGATATCACTGCACTTTAAAGACCTGTGGACTATATCTAACCATTTGACATTGCAATCAGACTCCTGTCTCTCGTAGCACTCATGGGACCTATCCCTTCAGTAGACCAACTAACATTGTCACTGCTGATTTAAGTTTAGTTCCTATTTACCTCAGTTTTAGATTACAAATGCTTTGAATACTTTCGCCCTCAAAGGCTGAATGCATTAGTTTGAATGTTTTCTTTTCCCTTCCCTTGCACAGAAATGAAGAAGACAAAAACATCATAGTGACTTTAAATATAATTATGTTCTTTGAAATTATAATTAAAATTATACTCCTTCAATATTTTTCTGTCTTAGCTCTCCCTATTGCCTGTAAATATATTTACTTCCATTTTAAAAGTTTGTGTATATGGATGTATATTTGTTTACATACTTTTTTATTGTAAAATAGAAATACAAAAAGGTGCCATTTACTGCGATGGTCTCTATGGTTTATTCATATGCCTTTTAGCACACCAGAAAAGGATTTTTTCTCTATTAATTCTGCACACTGACTCCTGCAAATATTGGCAAATCTAAACCAACTGCTGAGGGCTCTGCAGTCCTGTGCAATTTCCTATATGTGGCTGGAGCTCTTAGCACTTTCTACAGCCTAAAATACCTCCAGAAGTACAAATATTTCTTATTTATGCTCTGCTGATATGAACTGAACACAGGCCTAAACCATTTTTTTAGTCTCCTGATACCAACCGTTTTATTTTAAAACTGTGTCTCCGTTTCTACCTTTCCTGTTTGAAATACAGTGTTTATTCTCTAAATGGTCACTGTAAACATGATGATGGTCAATTGTGTGAAGGGCAGCAACGTTGTGACATTCTCATTTGTGGTGCTTTCCCCACCATTTTGGGAAGGAAAAGGCAGAAAATCAATGCAAGACAGATGTGGTGTGAAACCCACTGTGCACTGTCACTATGAGCCTGTGCCCTCTGAGACTTAAGAAGTAATAGTGAAAGAACAGCCAGAGAGGAAATTGGTGAAAAAATAGCTATTTTTCATCTGGTTCTAGGCTTTTTGCCTACTTTGAGATAAATAGCTCTTCCTTGGATAAAAAGGGGCTTTTATTAAAAAGAGGGGAAAAAAAAAAAAGAAAAAAAGAAAAAAAAGGGAGGATTGATTTTCATTCTTAAATTCTAATGGAGAGAAACAGTACATAAACCTGTTATTTTAATAAGTGCTGTCCTGGCAGGATACTCCTAAGTAGGCATGGGTGTCTATTATCATTATTATTTGGTCCTTGAGGAGAAAAGTTCCGTTATTTTTATTTTTTTAATAATCTTACATTAGCTAAAGTGCTCTCATAAACAAAAGTTCCTTATAAATACACTAAACGGCACCCAAAGCAAGTGTGAAAGCCAAAGCTCTGTTAGAATTTCTGAGTGGGAAAAGCATAGTTTTGTAGAGACAGGTACAGATTCAGTGTTCCAGTCAGACATTAGCTGTTATTTAATAACTTGTTTTATGAATTAAATGTTACACTACCAATTCCTTGACCGTTCCTGTTGGGTTTATAGACCAAAATGCCACTGACTGATGTAGTTTGCCACTCAGGTTTCCCCTGAAAGAGGAAAGTACAATATAACATGAATTCTTCCCTCCTTTTGTTTAGTTACTGGGAATTTCCCTTGCAGTTATATGCTCTCTGGCAGCTCAAAAATCTGAAACTGCATCAGGATCAAAGACTAGGGATGATTGCACACCTCTTTTTCTTGTTCAAGAATGGCCATGTCATGGCTTGAAAGAAGTGAGGCGCTCCAAGGCAGAAGTGGCCAAGCTACAGGAGTGCATTACCAGCTATTTACTCAATTAGTGTTTGGAAATGGCCAGGAAGAGACACTGAGCATGATTTCACTATGGTGCATGTGGATATGTGAGTGTAGCAGATCTGTTTCCAGGCAGCTCCACAGTGAAGACAATTTGCTGTTTGGCTCTAAAAATAATTGTCATTTATAGCCCTGTTATAGCAGGTAGCACATACAGCTCTTCATTATGGTCATGGAAAGATAAATAATTTTTTTCCAGCTGGGATCACTCATATCACTTATCTTTAGGACCTACCTCAAGACCAAGTCGCTCATTGCCTTAATTGTTCTAAACATCAAGGTTCTGTGAGATGTCCTCCTAACCTGCCGCTCTGCATTCCCAGGGATCTCCTCTTGCTTCCTTTCTTTAACCCAGTGGTATTTCCCCTCTTTCATTCCGGGAGCCAGTCCTTTGGTGTTTTGGCTAGCACTGAACTTGTGTGCTTTCCAGTTCTCTCCCTCTTTGAAAGCCTGGTCTCATAGTATTCCCTATATTCGGAACAGTAACTTCATCCCCTTCTGGAATTGCCAGGTGAGGAAACAGCCGTGAAGAACCAAATAAACCTGTCCTAAGGATTCCAGTCTGAGTAGAGGCAAAACACACCGGTTTCCTCTGTGTTAAAGGCTTGTTTGCATTTTTTTTTTGGCATTTTAATGGACTTTACAGCTATGATCACATAGATTTCAAGGGGATGTCTATAAAACTTGCAGGAAGTTGGATATCTCACAGTCCCAGCCATAGTAAAACTTTGCCAGGTACCTACAGATTTTTAATCTGGGATTTCCCCTCCTAGTTCCTGTTTCCTTCCCCCAAAAAAGCAAGTGAGCCTAGTTTCAAATCAGGCTTTCAGAGGTGTTTGTATGTGAGTCTGCAGTGATCTCTTTTAGGAGCCTTTATATGCAAGGTAAGCAAAAATCACCTTCAAACAACATTCGAACACTGAGAGAAATCTCAGTACAGACCTTCTAGTTCCTTTCCAGGATGGCAGCACAAAGGGTATTAGAGATTTGCTGCAAACAACTGGAAATTCACTATTGATAGGAAAATGTAAATTGAAGCCTGTTAAATAAGGTACACAACAGTTATATACATATTAACCAGTCCATATACTACAAGGAATTTCAAGCAAAGTTTTCAAGAGTTTCCTTGCTAAGAGCTTCTGGCTGGCAACAAAATGTAGGTATATATTTTAATAATTTTGCAGGAAAGATGGACAGAGAGATTACAAGGTGTTCTTGTTTCAAGGAAGCTGTGTAATAGTCAGTGAACATTCATTCTTATTCTGGTGGCTCAGTTGAAGACACTCCATGTAAGTCTTGCTTTAGGTATCCTTTTTAAACCCTTACACTACCTGTAAACCTTCTCTGTGATATTTTTGTATGGTAAACAAGTTGACACAGCAGATCAAAAACCCAAGGCAGGATCCTTAATTGGCAGGAAGATTCTCTTTGCAGAACAACTGGGTTATGAAATTACTAGGTTGTTCATGTCATTCCCTCTGTATTCAGAGATTAGGACAGCATCTCCTTCTTTGGCATACAGAAATGAAAATATATTTGCATTTCTTAACTTACACATGAACCAATTAATATGTCATTGGTTTCAGAGAACAAGTTCATAATGGAGTTGATAATGAAGATTCACTTGCTTTGCATATGTGTGCCCAATCTGTACTGAAGTTATACAGGTGTATCCTTGCTCTGGTACATTAAAAAGCTGAATTAAATTATTTGTTGTTGGTGACAAAGAATGTGAAAATTGCCTACAGAGGGAAAGGGAGATAGCAATGCCAAAGCAAAGGATTGAGATAGGGAAGTAAGATCAGTTGAAAAAGGTCATCAAAAGGTTTCATGTTGATATCTTCAAATATTTAGCATCGTAGGACTGAATTTTAAGAAAGGACTCCCATTTTATGGAAAATGAGTCTCCATTTGTGATAGAAAAGCAACAGAGAAACAATCAGACAAACAGACATTCTGCCTTTTATCATTTGTCCTTGTTATTAGACCAAAGCACTTTGGAGAAGTAAAACAACTCCTGCCATGCAGAACTCACCTTCCTTGTACAGCTCCCAGTAGTGCTGAGGTTGCCTGGTCATTCTCCTGCTCAAAACCCAAGTCTGACAAGGCAAAACCTTCTATGAAAAGTTTACACAATCCCTTCAATTTGTTTTCACTCCTACAGTTCTGCCTTAGCCCAGCCACACATATAACATGGCAGAATTAGAGCCACATCCCCTGTGAAGAGAATAAAGTCCTTAGAGACAAAGTCAACAGAAATCTTGCATTTTGGGGAAACAGATGAGCTTTTTTCTGTGGTGAAATAAAAGGAAAGGTGGTTTTTTTTTGATCATGGGGCTGGGTTCCACGTAGCAGAAACCTGATCTGCAGAAGTACAACCTCA
This sequence comes from Dendrocincla fuliginosa, assembly GCA_035047845.1. NCBI lineage: Eukaryota > Metazoa > Chordata > Aves > Passeriformes > Dendrocolaptidae > Dendrocincla > Dendrocincla fuliginosa. Next base: position 69,396,238 of record JAWWMO010000138.1, on the reverse strand, counting down.
TTGAACATACCATGACAGTATTTACACAAAGAGATTGTTCATAAGATATTTTGACTACATAGTCAAAAATCATCTCCACTGTGTATCACCTGTCCGTACCAAGAGAGAGAAAAGAAAATCACTCAACTGAAAATGCTTAATAACTGATAGCTGCCCAGAGGCTAATTTTTTTAATAAAATAAATAAAATAAAAACAACTTGTGTCACCTAAACAGCCTATGACGTATCTGATTTCTAATTAAAATTTCCACTTTATGGAACATAAACGAGCTTTGGACATTCCTTTGGTGGTTAAAAAGGCTCCTTTTCAATTTATTAAATTCAGCTAATAAGTTTTTTAAACAAAAGCTTTTAGGCTGCCTTGTCACTTCAGATTATTAGCAACACACATTTTGTCCAAGTGCAGTGCAGCTTGAAGACCTGCATTAAGTGCCTGGATGGCTGCTGGGAAGGCTTGAATGAGGCTCGTGGACAGAAAGATCATGAAAAATTGCTCTGACAGTAGAGCTAAGTCAGGAGGAGTGTTTGCTTGCTTGTCGCTCAGTTCTTCATCACCAGGTTTACCAGCTTATTTTTGTTATGCCCCAAAGGACTTCCTTTTGCAACCGTACTGTGGTTTAAGCAGAGCAGGGAAAAACATACAAATGGCTTAGGAATATTCTCAGTAGTCTCCTGTGAGGCTGCTGTGGCTCTGAGACACAATTCACACTCTTTCATTCCCTCTACACTGAACCATTAGTCTGTATGAATAATATCCCCAGTGAAACATAATCCAGTGTCTCTGGAGCCCTGTCCCCTGCCTGTTAATGCCACATTGCTGTGGTTTTCTTTCCTAGTCAGTGGTCTGAGGAATGGGTGTAATCAGTAAGGCTTCCTTGGGGAGTTATGTGGGGGAACACTGCTGGAAAACCAGCTGTTGGAATAAATTAGCCTGCATCATCATCCTGAACAGACAAGGATTGCACGAAACCAAGATGTGAACACCGAAATCTGATCAAAATCTCTGGCTTCTTCATATGAGGAAGATCCTAGAATAGGCATCTGGGAATAGGAAAGAAAATGGGATTCCAGAAAATGGAACCCTGCTTCACTCAGTGACAAGTGTGATGGGAAGAGAACACCTCCTTGCCCTATCCAAGCAAAGTGAAGGCCTAGGAAAACCTGCACATGTGGCACACAGCTGAGGGAACTTCAAATCCCTGGCAAGGGCTTGTGACCCTCAACAAGCCATTAACCATTTTTACCGTTGAGCAGCCTTGCCCCATTTATGATCAAGCTAAGTCCACACATAATTTCATCATTGTCCTTCTTCACCACACTCCTGCAATGTAAATTGGTAATGCAAATGGATTTAAATGGTCCAAAAATACCCCAAAACTATGTATATACTATGCTCAAGTTGCTCTTCTTTACATTGCAGGAGCAATATAGATGAGCAAAATAGAGGAGATATTTGTTGAACTGTTAATAGTTGAACGGTTAGTAGTTGAAGAAGGATAATAAAAGGATAAGCCAGTATTTTTTGCCTGCATGGGCTAACTTTCTATGAAAGGTAGTAGTTGAAAAGTAATTCTATTCACCAGACATAGACCTCAGATGCCTGGAATGTTTAAGACACACTTGTAGGTATTTAAATCCCTTTCCCTGCTATAGAAAGCTGGTATTCCACTGAGTGCTGGTGATTTTTGGACATACACGGTATTCATGAAAAGGAAACTGGTCTGTCAAAGTTCCTTGACTGCATTTTTCCTCTGACAATTGAGCAGCTGCTCTGTGGGTGAAATGTTCTGGTGCAGGCTTGTGAGTATGACATGCAGTGAGGAACAGGAGGAATCTGAATAGAACATGCGTTCAGGAGTGAATATTTGCTGCTCAGTTTGAAGTCCTCAATTCCAACATGACTTCCAGAGAAAACTGAGATCTTGCATATTACCTTTTCTACTCTCAGCCTGTCCTTTAAAATGAAAAAAAAACCCCTCCAAACAAACAAAAAAAAACAACAAAAAAACAACCAAATAAACAAACATACAAAACCAACAAAACCCACAAAAAACTCCCAATCAAATTGATCGACCAACCAAACAAAAACCCCAAAAACCTTAGGGAAATACATAACTAAAAGGTAATAGTTATACTATCAAATTATATAATTCATTTCATGAAACTACTGCAGTTCCAAATTCAGAGTACTTTCTCCACTTATTAGAAAATGTTTCTAGCCTGCTATATTCATATGCAGATTATGCAGTCATTCAATACCCCCTAGTCCATATTTTAACATCATCCTTTCACTTAAGTAGTTTTCACACTCCTTGTTTCTATGCCCCTCTTTCATGCATGTATTTCTCATTTCTTAAATTCTTTTCTATCAAGCCCAACAAGCCATATTTGTAAAAAGTCTTGGAAGTTAATTCTGCATCTCCCTCATTATCCTAATCTCTCCTCCTTTTCCAGACAGTTTTTTTTTACTGTTGCAATTAAATCCTGAGCTGTAAGTTTTGTCACTGGCATCACTTTCTTAGTTCTTAATGCCTCCCATTTTGTGGAATTAAACTTTTTCTTTGCTGTTAATATTGTTTTCAAAGCTATTTTAATGTCCCCACATGTTGGTCTGACCCATTTCTTTACTGAGCCTTTGAACTTTGTACAGAAATCATTTCACCTAATTTTGCATATTAAAAAGGCAGATAATAGACAGGTTCCCTTGTCAGTCAGTGGAATATTTCAGGTGCAAATTCTATACCTTTTCACATACAGATCTGAGACAACTGAGAGAAATAAACCTCTATCTTTATTCTAGAGAGAGCAGAGATGATGTGTTTGGACACAAACCTTAATGTCTGGAGGTGCAGAGAGGAACCTGCTCCTCATTTCAAAAAGGAATAATAGGGGAAATAAACAGACTCATTTGGGTTTAAAAGTATTCTTCTCTTGAATCATAAAATGATTTAGGTTAGGAGGGACCCCTAGAGTCAATCACCTTCCCTGGACCCAGAAGATGTCAGAGCATGTTCTTCTTGCATATTATTCTTTTTCAACAGAGCTGTACGAGCTCAGTTATTACTGATGAGAATTGTACCCAACAAAACATTCAAGCTTTAATATTCACTGAGTTCACTAGACTGGATTTCAGAGAGCATAATGGAAAATCTGCAATTCCTGCTGTGTTGGTTTGCTATATAAATCAAACTGCTAAGTAATAGAAACAATGTTCCATGCTTACAAACCTCATCAAAAGAGAGAAAAATGACAAATATCTGCTGTGAACTATTTGTAAAGCATCTGCAAACCAAGAATTATTCACTGAAGGCATTTGCGAATAATTTCACATAATGAGTAAATATTCACAGAGCACCAATGGGAAAGACAGCAAAATTCATCAAATAAAATTATTTGTCGCAAATCACTTATACAACAACTGCCTTTATCTAAAACTTCAAAAGCAGTTGCTGTGCTGTATATCATTCAAGCAAATTTCCATTACTCTCAATTCCATTTTCTTCCAGATTTACTTAAATTTAAAATGTGTCTTAGAAAATGCTATGGAAAATGAAGTTATATTAAATAAAAATTCTCTTCTGAACATCTCCTTCTTATTCCATTATTAACCAGATTACTCATGATGCAGTTTAAAGTTTTCTGGGATTCTTTTTAAATGCTCAAAAGGCGTGAAAAGCTGAACCCTGAGGTTGAAGAGAATAGCAGGAAAATCTATGGGAAAAACAAACAAAGGGGAACAGCAAGACGCAGGCTCATTGCACCTAATCTGAGGTACTTGCCCAGGAGTATTTTCCCCTTGTGCTTCTCCTCTCTTCAGTGAAGAGACAAGAGACTGCTAAAAGTTAAATCAGATACTAAAGATCTAAGTTGACTGCTGTGCACTGGTCTTTATCTTGTTTTGACTAAATATAGAAAAGAGCATCAGAAAACAAAAATAATTAAATCAATCAATAAATAGAGTACCTGCCTACAAAGACATGAGGTTCATGGAGGGATTGGAGCAAGGCAAGTTCCTCAGAAGGGCTTCCCATATCAACAAAGCTATTTTGTCATTACAGAGTCTCCGGAGTTGGGGGTTTGCACAGGTGAGGCTGCAAGGGATCAGAAGATGACACTTTTCTCATGCAAGGTGAATTCTGAGATATGGCAATAGAAACCTGATGTTTGGTTGGGATCAGAAACAGCCACAACACTGACCAGAGTACATGCCACAAACTGAGACTGCACTGAATACTTTTGTATGTGCCACTTGCACAAGTTGAGGATTTGATGTTTTTCCCCCCAGGAACTCAGGCTCCATGTAAAGCTTAGGCAGCAGAGCCAAGAGGCTTTTGCTGCTTCTCACAACAGATTTAAGCTTTTCCCCACCAGGAGTTTGAAACCATTTCAACACTGTTGCCCTACCAGTGCAGAAATGGGCCTCAGATTCCAGGAAAATGGAACAGAACATACTTGTGTGTCTCATTAGAAAACAACCCTGAAAAGCCTGACTTTGTTCAGAAGGATGGAAGTGGATGCAAACTTGATGAAAAATTACTGCAGTCACATCAGTGTTTACAAAAGCAAAGCAATTCACTTCTGCTCAGATATTCTGAAAGAGTTTCCCTCTATTTCTTTTTTTTTAGGACATTGTTAAAGTGACCTGATAAGGCCAAATGAGAAAATCCAGAGACATCAGCTATGGGAAGCTTTCCTTGGAAGCAGTCTGAATTTGATCTTTGGTCCAGTGAATGTGAGCTGAAAATGTGTGTCAAGAAAGGTATTTATACATCACGATTTTTGTCAAAATGTTTTTGCTATATTTTCACTCTTAATTAGTGTATTTTCACTGTGAATTTTGCATGCAAAATGATTGCTCATGGTCTATTTTTTTGAAAAAAAAAGTAAGGTAAAAATAAAAAGGAAAGAAAGAAAACAGGGACCTGGAAAAGAAAGGAAAATTAAAAAAAAATAAAAAAGGAAGAAATATTGATTCAGTCAAATAAAAACATCTGGCACAGGTGCTGTTGGAAAGGAACAAGATCAAAGAAGAAAACAGTGTTTGAAAGCTTCATATGGCATGAGGAGAAAGAATACCAGGAGCATTAGTTTGTTCAGCAGTGAGGATGTGCTGCCTTCACAGGCCAGTCCTGTGCACTTGCAGCCACTGGAGTGTTTGGTCACACTGGGAACTTTGTTTTTAAGTAGAAAACTCTTATCTCTATATGTTTGCATATAAAACAACAGGGAGACGCACATGTAAATACACACCGGTGTGCCCAAATTTCTTCATTTCCTTATTGGATTTCAGCTGTTTTAATGACCTTGTTGCAGCTGCTAGAAAAGTCAGTGGATCTGACTGACTAGTATTATTAGTGAAACTCATCTACCTTTTTCTTGTCAGGTCCTGTATAAGAAGAGCTACACTTGTTTTTGAAAATCCAACAGAAAGTTTTATTCATTTTATGGTTTACACTTAAGTATGTTTAAATGGAAAAGCAAATGATTTTTAAAATATAAGCGAAATCCAAAAGGCAATCATTTTTGTGTTGTGGAGTCATAAAGATGTGAACAGACAAAAAACCCCATATTTTTTCATAAATAGGATAGAAAATACCCTGATAAGAGAATGTAGTAGCAATCTTACTTTCTTAATATGCCTTAATAAGTATTTTCTATATAAAACTTCCACTCAGAATCTCAATGAGCTGCAGAGAATTTTAGCACTCCACTCCCCTAAAAACTCCTAAAATCTCCTGCCATCCCTGAGAAGTCTCAGAATTGGGTTAACAACAACATTTACTCCATCAATATATTATGACCATACTGTGATATTTAAAGCCTGACTGAACAATGGTAACCATGTAGATAGGGAACTGATTTTTAAGTAAATTAAACTTCTTCCTGAAGGCTGTGTAACTTCAGTTACCTCGTGGCCTGGTCAGGGTTGCTGAGGATGTGTCACTCAAGGAATATTGATGGCTAAAGGTTCATTGGTACAAATGAGGAGTCAGTGCTTTTAGTACTGGCAGCTGTACTGTCAGTGTATAATCTCAGTTCTTGTAAGACCATTAGGTTGCTTTTGAGTGACAAAAAAGCTAGAGGAATATTCACTGTCCTTTTCTAAAAAAATACCCATTGGAATAAATAATAAAACTTGCAATAAAATCAAACTATGACACCTGTAACTGAAATTTAAAATATGGAGCACTGTGCAAATGCAAGTCCAGATCTGCAGAGATGTGTAGTGATTTAACCCACTCCAAAATATTGAAGTATTCAATGAAAAGGTAAATTTCCAACCAAATAAAATTATTAAAAATGGTACTTTAAAAAAGTAGAGAAAGAAATAAAAAGGAGACAGAGGAAGAGGCTTGTCCATATTCTAGGAAAGGGTGAAATGAGTCCATGAAGGGACTTATGTGTTCCCTGCTCTGCCCACAAGTTGGAGAATTGGAGCTGATGCAGGGTGAGTTATACTAAAGAACAGCGATTAAGTGGATATTTCTGATCCACAGCACCCTTACATCTCAGTTTGCACCCAGCCCAACCCACCCCTCACTGCTGATGCACAGCCCAGCACTGTGACCTACTGGAACTCAAATTGGAATATTCCTCACAAACGAGAATGGCTGCGAGCTGCTTTATTTTTACCAATAAACTGCTCTTGGTTGAAATCTATCTCACAGCTAGATGGGATGTTTAATACTAAAATCAGGTTTCATAATGAAATGCTGTATCAGCCATAGTTTCCCTGCAGTCTCAACTCTAACAGTGTTTCCAAATCACTGTGTGATTGGTTTTCTGGTGCCTCCTCCTCTCCAACAATGTGAAATTCCTGTAATATTATTTTTTTCTATTACTTTGATTCCCCTTAGGTTTGAAAACTATTTCCACATTCTCTGTGTTAGTATCTTCAGCTTTTTTTATTTATTTATTTTTTAGCTCTGTAGCCTTGGAAGCATATTTCAAAATCTCATTCCTGTGTTGCCTTGGTTTGTCAGGAATGAAAGTCCACACAGCCAGAGTAAATAAAGCAGGCTATTACTACTGTTATTATTATTATTATTATTTCTATTACTGCTTTAGTGGCTTCTTAAACTCGTGTGCTCCTTTCACAGTAGCTAATGCTGTGAACCTGCAGGGAAAGGCTCGGAAGCAGTGCTGAAATGGTTTTTCATCTTTGCTTATGCTTCTTTTCATTTCCTCACACCATCTCATAATGCCATTGCTTTTCTACTTAATAGCAGCACTAGGAAACATCATAACCATCCCACCAGGAGCTTACATCTTAAAGCACAAGTGGTGCAGGTGAGGTGGGACTGTCTGCTAGTGAGCAGCTGCTCTTTCACAGGTCTGCTGTCTTTTGTCTCTCTCCTCAGTGGGTCCTGTGGAAAGCCTTTGGGATCCCAGCCTTTGGGATCTGTGGTTTTAGCACGTGTTTCCATAATCAGATTTCATACCATTTATTGAGTCAATTGCCTCCAATTCACTTAAATCCCTGCCTCTTCTCTCCTTTTACTGCCTTAAACTTGTGTTATTCCTCCTTTTTACTCACAACTTCTGGTTGCCGTGGACCGCTTGACAAATGCTATTATAATGGAACAGCATGTGAAAAGTTTCATTATTTTGACATTTTTATTATAATAAATATTTTTCCTTCTATTTTTTTCCAACTATTTATTTTCTTGGGAGACCATTGGTTTTAACAGCTTTATGGTTTTCACTTTATAGAGTGCAGTTTAATGCCTTCTTTTTTTCTGAAGCAGTAACCACATAACTCATTTTCACTTTACTGATGCTGTCACTGATAGTGTTGTGCTGTAAGCAAATATTTCCCTGCCCTGTCTTTGGTCCATACTCTGCTTATACCTCTGTGTCAATTTTCAATCATCTAGGTAATCCTCTTCCATACAGACTGTTACAGAACTTTAAACAGTACTGTTTTTATTATTCCATATTACTACCCGAAAAGGAGGTTGCATTATTCCTGCTAAACTCCAAGCCTTAAAGTCATTTATTTAAGAGCAACTTACAGTGTTTCTCTGCTGCTTTTTTGTATTTGATTTGCTTTGAGTTCAACAAGTGAGTGTTTTCTGCCATTGCATTGACCAACCTTCCTGGCTGCATGAGATGCAACCCAAAATCTCTGCCACAAGGTACATAACAGACCTCTTGGAGAGCTAAAGGGAAAGACATCATACAAACAAATGCAGGAGTGGGAAGCAACAAAACCATCTGGGAATTCCCACCAGGATGACCTGAATATACTGGTAAATCTAAGTGCAATTCAGCTCTGTGAGTCTCAATAGTTCCTGTGGTTTCACTTCATCTGGGCATCTGCATTATTTGGTAGTGTCTCCCCTTGTGCCAGTTGCATCCTGCAGAGATCAATTCATAGCTGGAACAGGGAAGATGTACTTGAACTGCCCTCAAGCTGCGTGTGGTTCAAAGGCAGCATTTCCCCGTCCTTCCCTTCGTGTGTTATCCCACCCAGGAGAACACAGGGCTGTGTAACAGCAGTTATCTTCTCAGCAGTAGACCTCTGATTTATCTGACTGAATGCACTCTGTGCCTTTGGTTCTTCTACTTTTGGCAGCTACCTGGGCTGTCTGGGACTTGCACAGCTCAGGTGCATTAACTCTTTCCACCTACCCTTGTTCTCCCCAGTGCTTACATTCACATAGCCCAGCAGTGGCATATTTCTTAATTATCTCTCATGAAGGGCATATTTTGCTTTTACTTCAGCTACCATATGTTTTCTTAACTGAGACAGTTGACAGAATAAGAGATGCACATAGGTTAGACCTGTCATATTTCCATCAGGGTTTTACCAGACATGTGGTTTAAAATTGGTGTATACACATTCAGAGCCACTGAGATCTGCAGCTCAGCTGGGCCTGTCTACCCATATGAGCTCCCAGATGCCTGGAAATCCCAGAAAACTAGCCAAAACACATACATAGCTAGAGAGAAAAAGATGGCATGTACAGAACTTGCTGGACATATGGCAGCCCCACACGGGGTTGGACAGACAGGTTTGCTATTAGCAAGGCATTATCTGCAAGAGTGATCTCCTAAGTGTTGGTCAAACAAAACACACACAGCTAGAACCAGTTCTTAAATTCACTATCACTCCTTTTAAGGGATTATGTATTTGTTGCAGGAATTCAATTAATTTCTTACATCCTTCCCATCATAACCATGGTATTTTTGACCTTGAGCCATGTTATGTTTTGCCACTGGATTTCTCAACAGCAAATACCCTGATTGTTCATATATTGCCTTTACTTTGGTCATACCCTATTCTAAACCAGTGAACAGGAAAATGTAAATATAGAGCTTTATTTAAAACAAAGGCTGTGTCAATGACTGTGAACGATAATTAAAACTCAGGACTGTCAACGAAGTACAGGTGCTTGTATCAAATGTCCTCAGGGAAAATTGAAAGGAGGAAGGAGAGTTGTTCTGGTGGTCTTCAGGAGGATGTGGTCACATCAGAATATGATTCCCTGGGTTCAGGTCTGCCTGAATTTCCTTGGCCCAACAGGAAATTTAGAACTTTATCTTTCCCTTTCAGATTTGCATGTTATAGCATGTACCATCCACGTTGCATTTGTGTTATTGTCACCATGGTTACCTCGAGAACCATTTATTTTCTGATGCTAACACATAATCCTGTGCAAAGCACATGGGGGAAATGCAATCTGTGGTGTTGGAGGTATACAGATGTGGCACTGGGAAATGTCACCTCCAGAGCATCCATGGCCATGCCAGTGGATGGTCCTACTCCTTAGGAAGTATTAGCCAGATGTGGAAATGCTGGGTAAGGTAAAAAGCTTTTCTTCATGTATGAGTGTCATCCACATTAAAACGTGTAAGGTTCTCCTGAATTTCAACATGGAATGCCCACAGTGTCTCCTAATTACAGAGGGGAGAGAAAGAAAACACTGACAGTACAGGGCAGGCTTGGGGAGAAGAAAGGAGAGGTGACTTTATCCCCCAAGGTGCAACACAATCTGGATCGCAGAGTTCTGAAAAATTACTTCTGAGTCTTCTGCCCAGTTTTGAGGAATATTTTTATTTCTGAAAAAAAATGGTGCAAAAAAATAATAATGGATGTCATAAAGTGAAGCTTTTAGTAGTCTGAAAATGGCAATGCTAGTTTCTTGTACATCCTTAATTGCAGCTCTCTTACATGGTTTTAGGAGGCTTTTTATTCTTTATATTGTCACCTTCTGTTTCTCAAATTATCCAGCATATAATATCAGAGTTAGGCTACTTTTATATCACCTCAAGGACAAGTCTGAACTTTATACATATCACAAAGAATTAATTGGGATTCTGAGGGCTAAAGAAAAGTTATTTCATATGCTTAAGAATAAGGTGTTCTTTTTATATTTTTCATTTAACTGAATGTGTGCCAATTTTTGTGATTCTAAAAGTGGAGCACAGCTCAGCAGAGCCCTGTGCACAGTTTATTGTGCATGTTATTCCTACATCCACCAAAGGACCAGAAGCCAGGAAATGGGAAGGACTTTGACAGCATTTTGTGACTGGCCGCAGGGCAAAAAACTGGTCCTGATGCAACACAGAGTCAGAAAGGGTAATAAGAGAGAAAAATATAAAGAAAATTAAAGGACTGCTGCCTGTCTATAGATGGCTTTCCTTTGCTTCTTACCAGAAATATACATCCACCTGTAGCTTCCTAGGAGCTTTCTTCTCACACTTTCCCCCATAAATAAATTTTTGGGAGCTCTGTTTTACTACTGTTTTCCCCTTTTATAAGTCTTATTGAACTGCTACACCCAAAGCACCTTAACCTGTGGAATACTGAAGAGTGCCAACAGAAAGTGGAGATGGTTTCATTTCATGAAAAGTCCCTGACAAATCCTATTAAAGGTGCCACTAATTTTATCTGAAAGACTAAGTCAATTCTTGGTGAAACAAATAATGTCCTTAATTACCTATTTCTGTTAATTAGCTAAATAAGTGGCCTAGGATGGCTCTCTCAGCAGGCTATGCCTGTGATGTAAATGTCAGCACTCAAAATTCTTGAAAACATCTATGGTTGACCCATGACTCATCTGCCTGCCACATATTACAAATTAATTCTTCCCTTCTAATTGTGGGGCCATTCTGCACAATGCAATATGTGCCGTATTTTTCTGAATTAATAATTTGTCAGGAAGAAATAATAACACCAAGTTAGGAAAACCACAATGCATTCCATTTATTATTAGTAGAACCATGTGATTATCGAATGTGTCATATATTAAAATATTTAAAGGTGTTAAACAAAAACATTAAATCATTTTACCATCGATAAAGAAAGCTTACTTATCCAAAGTGAAATATTTACCTCTTACTTATATATGCTTATAAATATTACAATTTTTTCTTATAAATATTTTGCTAAAATGCTAATTCCAGTCAAGAAAATGGGAATGTTTTATTTTGAAGACATTGAAAAAAAGTTTTTCACACCTCTCTCTTCCTTGTTTCTCTCTCTTCTGTCAGGATGGATGAAAAATTACAAAATGTTACCATCAAATTACTAAAAGAACAAAAAAATGAGCAAGATTGGGGTAGAGGTCATTTCTTAAAGAGGACTTGGAAATACCCATAACCAAGTGTCTCCATGACCTGCTCCATGCCAAGAAGAAGCAACAGGAAGTCAAGTGGGAGTCATAAGAAAAAGATAAAAAAAAAGAAAATTAAAAAAAGGATAAAAATAAAAAGAAATATGATGATTATAAAACTTTAAGAGGAAGAACAATAGCACAACTTCAGAGAACATCTGCCACTACATTCACCTGTTGGAGAACTCTTCCTTGCATGGTGTCTTTGCCAGGTACCTCCACTCTCTCCAGAGGCACCTTGGGAGATTAAGGCTTCTAAAAGTTCTTGGAAGTGAATGTTCAAAGCATCCCTGCAGAAACCCTCATTTCCTTCTCTAATTTATGCAACCTTTTGTTTAGCAGCTTCATTGCATCTCAAAGCCGGTAAGAATCCAAATGAGTTGCTTAAGGGCCTAAAACACAACTTCCCCTTGACTCAATAAAAGATGTGTGTGTGTCACTGACTGTGATTTTTCACCTGAACCAGTGTTTTATGCTCAGAATGTCAATTAAACTTTAACTGTCACCATCCAACAGGTTGCCAGTCCCATGGCATTTAGCACAAAGCCTTTAGCAGAAACCTCCTTGGAAACATTATTAAAACATTATTAAAGATGTGCATTTCAAAGTTGAATTGATAAACTTTGACATTCCTCAGACAATAAATGTTCAAAAAACATGTTGATGCAGCACTTGGGACATGGTTTAGTGGTGGGATTGGCAGTGCTGGTTAATGATCTTGGAGGTCTTTTTCAACCTTATTGATTCCATGATTCCTTCAGCAACAGGGAAAAAATGATAGTTTTAAAATATATAAGTTTCAGATTTAGTGACTGGAATACAATTTTCTGCTGCCACATTTTCACTTTCTCTTAATTAAAAATATAACATTTGGTTTAATATATTTTAAACACGCTGTCTTGTTAGGCATGATTTGTTTTATATATATGCTTATAAGCATTGCATTACTGATAGTAATTATAAGTAGATTTCTGATCTTCTAAAAATAACTATATGTCTCCCTCCCCAAATAATTCTGGAAGTGTTAGTAAAAATGAAGCTACTCTAATCAGAACGATGATCCCAAAATTTTCAGCACATCTTTCTTGCAAAGCAACTTTTCTTGATTTCACACATTTAAGAGCTGATTTTGATTTTTCAAATTCAGGTCAATCACATTACTTTTGTTAAATTCCCCTGTTCAACAAGAGAAATACCGGGAGTCTTTCAGTGGGAATTAAATAGTGAGCTCTTTGAAATATAGGTCAATTCAGAGCTTAATGAAACTAAACCAGAAAATTTGAAATGGAAAAACAAGGCAGAAAAATTTCCATGGACTCCTTTCCACCTTTTTTTCTCATCTCTTAAAATTATTGATACCCTGCCAGGCACTGAGTTTTATTTTGAAGATATTTAGTGGGACATCACATAAAGCAAAAGCTACCTGCAATGGCTATCAAAACTGCATGTTAAAAATACATTCAGAAAAAAAAATGTTATAAAAAATCCACCTGCAGTTTTAAAATATATTTGTTAAAAGCAGGAGAAAAAGTCTGAATGAAAAAGACTACAAAGTCATAGCAAAATAAAAGTGGGGAATGGAAAATGACACAATCAATAACACGAATTTTAATGACTGAGTTTTGGATCAAAAGACAAAAGGTTTCCTGTAAGTCAGTGAAAATGAAACGGGAGTGTAATAACCCTCTGGAAATTGATTGGAGGAGGAGATGACTTTTAGTAATCAAAGTCAAACACATGTCTTGGTTCTACATTCTGCTGGGAAAGAAAGAACATTTGAGAGTAACTCAGTATGGGAGCTGGGCGAGAGAAAGTTTTTGGTTACCAGTTTGAGCACCAGAATTGATTTCACCTTTATCAGAAGTGGAAATCCCTGGCAATGTTCAAAGCCAGGTTGGATGGGGCTCTGAGAGACCTGGTCTTTAGTTAGTGGAAGGTGTCCCTGCCCGTGGCAGGAGGATTGAAACGAGATGGTCTTTAAAGTCCCTTCCAGCCCAAACAATTCTGTCATTCTATTGTTCTATGGTTGGGAGAAAAATATGATTAGTTCCAGTGCTTGTTTTAATTCAAAATGAGGAATTGCAGGAATTACAAGCAGAGTGTACCAAAAGAGATGGTGATGTGAATATGAGTGAGGCCTCTGTAACAGTGTGTGTGTATCATACAGTGTGATTTTTAACCTATTATTTAATACAGTAAGATTATATTTATCTTTCTCTTGCTTCATTCCATTCAAATGCTCAGTATCTGTAAGATCCTGTCAGAGTTTGGACTCTCTGCTCATCTGGTGAAAGTCTTGTTTCTAATAGCCTGATTAGTAACTAATCAGCAAATTAAATGTTTAAGCCTCAAGAGAGAGGCTGACACCTGTGTTTATCTATAAAGACATACTCAGGAGATCTTTATGCAGTTACTAAAATAAGGAGTTACTAAACAGCTGAAAGCTTTGAGACGTTTCTAAGCCTTTTTCCTGCATTATAAAGCAGTACAGGAACCTTGCCTAAGCTGGTGAAGTGATAAAGGCAAATCCTACCCATCCTAATTCAATGAAATACAAAATTCTGTTGCCGTGGTGAGAACTTGCAAAAGCTTTCCCAGAGAAGAACGAAGCACTGTGAAATTATCTACTTTATAAACACTGAACATAAGCTTAACCCACTTAATTGGCTTTATATCATTAATCTTAAGAAGCCTAATAGCCTTACCTGGTTATCCTTAGAGTTTTTTCCTGACACCAATAGAGAATTTTGCAGTGAAATACACAGTAAAAGCATTGATGTTGTCTGTAGTGCAGTCTAATTTCAAGGTATTAGCAAACATCTGGGCAGTTTGGTTCAGTTTCAGGAGATAGGATGCAAATTTGGGCCATATTCTAAATATTTTATATGCTATAGAACAATTTTTAGGAGTCATATTTCAGTGTAATGTCCCTCTATCAACTTTTTGGAAGATTGTCTCTGATCTAGATATAAAATCTAAGAGTCAGAAAATTATCACTCCTGTGGCTGGTATTCTTTCTCTTATAGCAGGAAAAGGAAAACCAATTCTAATTAAAGGTATTAACTGAGAATTTTTCAGGGTTATCATAGGAGTTGAGACTACCATATGCATTGCATGTGCATATGCAGCAATCCAGGAGGATCCAGTTTGCAGTCTATACGGTGTGTCTGGTGAATAACATAAAGACATGTCAGTATCATGATTCAAAAGACATACAACAACAAAATAAATACAACACTTAGTTAAAATTAGTTATCACTGAGCACGACATGCATGAGATGTCTGATACCTTTTCTGTCACTTTTTATGGTCCAAGCTATCCCTTTTTTGCTTTACTTTTTGTTTCTCACTTCCTCATTCTACTTGTCCTCTCACAAGAAGTATAAAATGAAAAAGACGTGTTTCTTTTCTTGTGACTCAACTGTATTCCTTCTCTCTACAAACAAAATGTCAGTGATGGTGCAGTTAGGCAAGGATTGTGTGATCTAGAGAGGTCTGAGTGAGGGAAGGAGTTAGGCTGGACTAGGATGGTCTAGATCTCAAAAAACAGGAGAAAAAAAGGAAAGTAGCTGGCTGTTCCTACTGCCTTTCACCTGCAGAAAAACTGTCTTTGAGCTCATTAATTTCACAACAGCTGGGGAGCAATATTTTGGAAATAGAACCAATTCATAGTCCCCAGAAAACTTCTTTGTCCTTTGTAAAAAAGGCTTAATAATTTAGTGATATTTCCACAATATTGGCATGGAGAGTAGAACAATGAGACTTTATGCCATAGGAACAGAGAGAGGTGCCACATTGCACATACAGCATATAAATATTTGTGCAAGCACAGTAAATACACTCTTTGTGTTGGGCATGGAATGAACTCAAAGAACATCGGTATTCCTTTCAAGACTCAAATTTTGTTTATAGTCGTAAAAAATATCATATATAAAAGTTATGAAAATCAGGTATAAAAGGATGAGATGGGTAAGAGAGGAAGAAACCTCTTCTTAAGATGATTCCCATCTCAGCTCAGGAGCTGAGGCTTTAGAAAACACTTCAGATGTTTTAAGATCTGCAATAAAATTGTTAGTTAACACAAAGAAGTGACAAAAACTGACATATCAAATGATGTTCAAAATTTCTTTGTTTACTATTTTATGTACACCAGAGGGGAATTAAAGCTTTCACATAGAACATCAGACACAATCAAAAGTTAACTATTATTTATTCTTCTGAAATTTTAAGTTAGGCTCAGTTTGCTTGTAAGTGTCTGTCAGCATCCAATTGGCCTCAGTGGAATAAAAAATGAAAAACAATAAAGGAGGTTAACAGGTATTCTTTCTTATTTTCCAGTTTCACGGTATCTTTACTCCTCAGAGCCATACTGCTTGGGGACTGTGGTGGTTTGAGTTGGCTCCCTGCCAAGCCCAAAGGCCGGCCACACGGACCCCCACCCCCAAGAGAGAAGGG
>JAWWMO010000138.1:69362687-69380062 GCA_035047845.1 Dendrocincla fuliginosa | reverse complement strand
GTGGAATACTTCCTTAGTTACAACCTTGCTACCAAGGAAGGCCTAAACCAAACCCAGGAAAACTAAACCACCACAGGGACCATGAACTTATCAGGTCTCAAGCAAAAGCCTGGCTGGACTAGCTTTGTAGTTTCACAGAAGAAGAAGGAAACCTCTGAGCACACTCTGTTCTCAGTCCATTATTCATCAGTGTACCCTCCATGTGACTGCTGACCCTGGTGGTGTGGAGTAATGCTTCTTGCATGACAGGCAAAATTATATTTCTAATCATTTATGGTTATCAAAGGACACATGGTATGTTTAGCAAAAGGAAGATGATTAGCTTCGTTGTCCTGGCTGGCTTCCAGTTTGAAAAGCTTTATTCACTGAATACAAATCTACTGGGTAATTTCAAGTATAGCTCCTTCTCCCCTTAAATGTCATTGCAGCGAGTTGATCTGAGCTGTTGAACAGTTGCCATATTCCTCTGTGGGGATGGCTCATGAAGAATATATAGAATCATTTAAGAGCTTTGGGGTACAATAAAAAAAAGTATTAAACCCCCTCTATATCTAAAGGGATGAGGAGAAGGGTAGAGAGAGGGAGAAAGATTTCTGATTATGATAGGAAAGAGAGTGGAAAATACATCAAGTAGTGAATAAGGCCAACTAATGAAATATTCTATAGTATAATGTTTATTGCAGTGATAGGGGACAGCTGATTCCTCAAAAGGTTTTTTTCTTTTCTCCATTTTTTTTAAAATAGATTAATTTCTAAACATTCAGAAGTCATCCATAAATGCTCGCACTGACTCACAGTTTATTAATATTTTTAACTCAAATCTTGAGAGAGAAAATGTCCTATTTCTTTTGAAGCGATGACTTTGTGCTTAAGGAAGTCAAAATTTGGATTGCACCAGGCATGTCTTCAAAAGGATGAATAAAACTTGGGAAAGACCCAAAATCCCAGAAAAAGAGTGAAAGTCTGTGTATGATGGACAGTTACATATGAAAAGCACTCCTTGAGAGCAGATCTTGTCCAAGATGAGTGGATAGAACAGGCTGCTTTGGTTCTGCAAACCCAGTGCCTCTATCAGTGTGATATCTCAGGACATTTCTTATCTTTGGCCCACAGACAATACTGAAGGTATGGTTTCATCCTCAGGTTTCTCTGGGTTGATGCAAGACATCATCCCAGTCCTTACGGCTGCTGTAAAAATGGTTTGGACTAAATGATGGAGAGAGAAAGTCATGCATTTAGCAGATGTGAGGGATGTGAAGAGGTGAAATATATGATGCTGAGTAACTGGTTGGCTGCTAAGGGTACTAAACTCCTTAACTGGACCACAGAATCATAAAAAGGCTTTGGTTCGAAGGGACCTTAAAGATCATCCAGTTCCAACCTCCTGCCATGGGCAGGGACACCTTCCACCAGCCCAGGTTGCTCCAAGTCCCCTCCAGCCTGACCTTGGACACTCCCAGGGATCCAGGGGCAGCCACAGCTTCTCTGGATCATCTATAACTGTATGATCACAGTCTCACAGGAGCCTAAAAAACCAAGGTGCTTGTAATAAAAGTGGCTAAGAAATGAGTCTGTGAGCTCCTAAGTTTTTTAATTTTACAGATGTTATTGAAAATAAGGAAAATATTGTTTGGCTGAAATATATGGAGTGTCCTTCTCTGGAGATACTCAAAACCTGTCTGGAGATGATCCTGTGCAACCTGGTCTAGATAAACCTGCTTTAGCAGAGAAGCTGGACTAGATGGTTTGTAGAGGTCTCTTTCAACCCTAGACACTCTGTGATTCTGTGATACTTATGTCCCTAGATTTACTGTTCTGATTTTTAAAATTTTATGTCTTTCTGCTGGAAGTTATTTCCCCTGAATAAATATCAGTTATTTTGGCCTTTCACATAACACAATGGAAACTAAAAAATAACTTAGTCTCTGCCACTGTGTTTAGTCCAACCACAAGTATTCTACACCAGTAAAATGATTACCCCCACATGGAAACTGGAGTGTGTTAAGTATTTGTATTACAAATTCCCACTCAACTGCAGAATCCTTCTGAAATCACTGGGACAAAATAAAGCACCTTGAATGAGACGAGT
This sequence comes from Dendrocincla fuliginosa, assembly GCA_035047845.1. Classification (NCBI taxonomy): domain Eukaryota; kingdom Metazoa; phylum Chordata; class Aves; order Passeriformes; family Dendrocolaptidae; genus Dendrocincla; species Dendrocincla fuliginosa. Next base: position 69,377,973 of record JAWWMO010000138.1, on the reverse strand, counting down.
TTCCAAAATTCTCAACAGAGTGGCTTGGTGCAGACACCAGACCACTGGAAATGATGTGGGTTTATTCAATCAATAAACTTTCATTTGACAAAAAATGTACAATGTGGGAGTTATTTTGCCAGAAAGTTAACTAAGTAGGTTTTAAAATATTTAAAGGGTTTTTTTCAAAACAAATGGATTATTACTAAAATGGTTTATTTATTTTCCTTTTTTTTTTTCCCTCATAAAGCATTTATTATATTAATTCCACTATGTCAGTGTCTGGAGATTGCTTGTATGGATTCCCAATGTGCAATCACAGTCTCCTTGGAGACAACAGTTTTATTTCTGTATTTATATTTCCTTCAGAAAGACTTGGATTCTAAAGCAAGTATCAGAGGTACAAAATGGTGACATCTCTGGGATGGTTTGGGAGGGCTCAAGAATAAATAAAAAGTATCACATCCATCATTTTAACAAACTGTCAGTTTACTGAACAGTATTTTACTGCAGGTGTTCACAGAGATAACCTTTTCTTATTGCATATATCTTTATGTGTGTATGTGTGTGTGCGCGTATATACATATATATATATACACACACATACCTGCATACATAAGATGACTATATAAGGATCATGGAAGATTACAGACTTGACAATGCCATAATTCTAAGCAGGCAGCTCAAAGAATGCTAATCAGTTATGGAAATTGTGGTTTGAGATTTTTTATTTTTAAGATCAAGTTGTGTCAAAATCCAGCACTTCTTCCAAGGGGTGCAGAGACTCTTATGGTATGTACAACCAGTCTAGTATCTCCACTGGTGGTACTCATTTAAAGGCTTTCTAGTTGAGTGTCAGAGGATGTGTACAAATACTAAATCACAAACCCATCTACCAAATGCCTAATATGAAATATGTCTCATTTTGCTAGAATAAAACACAGTTTGTGGGAATGCAGCTGATAAATGTGGTTTATTATGTCAGTTCCAGACAGACAGAGCAGCTGAAGGCTTGGTTGAAGAATGGTGTGACTTAATGTAGGGATTACATTAATAAGCTGAGGAAAACCAGAAGAAATAGGATAAACTGATAAAAAAGCATTGCTGTAAATTTCATATCAAAGATATTCCACAATATTTCTATCCTAAGACTCATTAGTTGTCCTGTCACCTCTGTCAGCTTCTCTTTGTAATGTGTGTCTGAATATCACTTTCACTAACAGTTTTTTACTTTACTGTTGAAAATAAGAAAAATTGTTAGGAAAGCAACTTTATAGCAACTGTAATATATCATCAAGTGCACAGGCCGCATTTGAATGGCAGATGATGAGCTGCATGCCTGATTTCTACCAACAATTAGCTTGGGCAAATAAAGTAATTGGACATGCCAGTTCTGACAGAACAATTTATTTTTTCCCTTCTGTGCAATCACGATGCAATTTTAGGGCCAGTTGTGATTTAAGGCAGGGAATGTTTGCTATTCTAGTCTTGTAATCTTCCAAAAACTAGAGAGATGCATTTTGGTTGGTCCCTTGCCACTTCCATGATTAACATGATTAGATGGAATAATTTTGTAGCATTTCACTTAACAGAGAGAATCTACTGGTGCTTATTGAATCACAATGTGCAATGCTGGACATCCCTAAAGAGTTCCCAGTGCTATAGTTAAATCTCTTGGAATTGTACTGTTAAAAGGAATGTTTGTTGTTGAAAATGACACAGAAGACATCTTTTAAAAACTGAAGTGAACATGGGGAGGAGAGGGATTGGTTAGATATTCCTCTTCCAAATGTTGGCTTTTTAGTGCTTCTTTTGAAATTGAAAACTAACTCTAGTAGGAGTCTTGCAGCTGGCAGTAAAACTCTCCAATTTGTTGTGTTTTGCTTCACAGAATGTATCCAGAAGGAGCAATACTGTAATCAATGCATTCCCACAGCTCTGCTTTGCAAACCCTTCTTGCAAATATGAGAAAGATCCTCCTTTTTTAATGCCTGTCTTTGACCTCTCCTCTGCAAAGGCAGATTCCTAGAACTGGGTTTCAGCTAAGCCAAAAACATTTCCATAAAGATGAACAGTTTCTCCCCTGGTACAGAGCACCTGGGGATGGTAAATGTTGCTCTGACCCAGGCTGAGCAGAGATGTCAAATTGAATTTCCTACATGGCATGGAGCTCTCATCCACTTACTCTCCATCTCACATCTATTCCCTTCTGAATAAAAGTGGTCATATTTTTCACTGGAAAATAACAGTTCCCCGTGTGTGAAAACATTAGGGATGTGTTTTGTTTGAGATTGTCTCAAAAAGCTCACAAAAAGCTTTTGTGAGGAAGAATTTCCATTCCTTGCTAAATGAACACTTCTCATTGACTGCTGTCACATGTGATGGTGTGTGTAGTGTGGTCCTTTGGGATACATTCTCCTTCCACAACTTGTAGCCACCTAATAGGGAGCTTTCAACTAGTATGAGATATTCAGGCTTCTTCCATCATCAATAATGGGGAATAGGTAACTCCTCACAAGGATTCACTCTATCCTGAGATATCTGTTGAAAATGGATGGAAAAATTTGTCTCTGGATCCCTTGTCTTGACTGAAAATTATACCTAGACAATTAGCTGTTATATTGGAAGTTAGTTGGGCTGGATATCACCCCCTTATTCATTAGAATTTCTTTGTGTTTTTACAGACAAGAGCCTGAATAAGCAAACAGGAAGCTCAGGGTTTATATTATTGATCTGCCTCACACTCTTGGGTAAATTTGTTCCAATGTATGTTCCACTATTTCATTCCTCACTTTCTTCTTTGCTTGCTTTGTTCTAAAAATTGGGCTGGGGGAAAAAAGATGTCTTAATAAGTATAGTCAAGACTTTATCTTCACAGTCAGAGATTTTAAAGTGAAAAGGATCAGCAAATTAACTGGGATTTATATAATTTTTTTGTTTAAAATTTTATCAACCAGTTTGGTAATCACCCATGACCCTTCCATTATTCAAGGGGAGAGAGAGAGAGACATGGAATTTACTGAAGCAACACATTTCATCTATAGCAGCTACATTCAAAGCTGGGTGAAATTAATCCAACCCTGAAGGATAAAAATCTATCAAATTTTCTGATTTTTGTTTTTAACACAATTGTTTCATTACTATCACTCATTTGAGCTACTGTGGCTTTAATATTCCTTCTTGAATAGATGGAAGTTGCCTTCAGGAATCCAGAAGGTTAAAAATAATTATGAAATAATTATGAAATTGCAAGAATTTGAAGGGCTTTAATTTAGGATATGAGAGAACAAAATTAAAGTACCTCTTGCCTATAGAGCAAGAACTTGTCTTCATTAAGTGGACAGAAGTTCTGAAGATGCATTCAAGACAGAGTACATCCCTTGGGTCTGAAAAAAGCAGAGCAAGAACAATTAGGATTAATGTGACTAATATGAACACGTCAGTAAGAGCAGGCAACCTCCTACTGTTTGGGTGCAAAGTGTGCAAAGTTCCCTCATCAATAAAATTCAGCCTCTGCTCTGGCACCAGAAGGAATTTGTGTCCTTTGTCATGTCAGATATTCCCAAGTCGACACAACAGAAAAGTTCGTCTGAGCACGCTTTTGCTGTGAGTGCTTGCTGGCTCGTGAAGGGGAAAATGAACATATTCAGAGCACAAAGATGTCCCAGTGGGCTAACGAGAAGAAAAATATTATTTCCCACCAGAACTGAAAATGAGCACAAACTTCATCACTGTCTGATCCAAAAGTAAAAGTAATTTTTTCCTCCTAGCATAATGGGAACATACTAAAAGCCAGACTGGCAAAGCTGTAGAAAGCTAAGCAGAAAGAAGGAGAGCCTTTATAGAGCTGAAAACACTAAGGAAAAGGCAGAAACCAACACTAGTGAAGGGAGTGAGCCCAACTGACAAGACTTAAGGCATACAAATAAATTATTTTAACTCTGGGAAAATGGACTTCTTGCATATAAAGATGCAAGTATAGCTGTCCCTTACAAAGCATGGGAGCATCTACCAGATTTCTGTCTTTGATTGTGGTGAAGAATAACAGGAAAATGCTCTCTGCCTAAATCAACTTGGAGAAGCTTCAGTGCTAGGAAAAACCCAAATATCTCTACTATTACCTTCATATTTGCTGTGCAGCATTGCTTTGGAGGGTGACTAAACTTTTTCTATTTAGAAAAGTAGGGGTTTTTGTAGTCATGATGGTCAAAGGTTATAAATTATCAAAGAGACTTTTTTTTTTGCAAGCTTTTGGGAATACAGGAATTCTTGAGGTCTCCCAGAGAAGTTTCTATATAAATGTTCGCTTCTCTCTTACCTCTGGAACAGGATCAGATGGCTAAACAGAAATTGCACTTCTCTTTACACAGCTTTCCACTCTGGGATAAGTGGTTCTTGTATCTCTTTAGTCATGATATTCACCAGTGAAGGAAAAAACTTAAGAAAGAAAATTAAATGAGAGCTGGTTAGAAAAAAGGTGCTTCTTGTGGAAAAATGTCATGGCCTGCATCTGTCCTAGTGAATTTGATATGCTTTGGAAGGTTCTCTGGCACTGAAGCATCGTCATTTACGCTAGTAAAGCATCTGAATGTTTCCTGCATGATTTTGGCCCATTCCAAGGAGCTGTTTCCCTGAACAGATCCTGGACATGGTCTGGCAGCTGGAGCAGCCCAGGAGCCTCTCCAGCAGGCAGTTTGCACACAGACATCCTGCTCCAGAGGCTGAAACAGTTTGCTAGAAATGATAAGAGATGTCCTGTACCAGTTGGCCTCATTGCTTGAAGATATATCTGGATACATTTAATTTGCTGATGGAGATGTAGGGGATAACTCTTACTCTGTTACTCTGTTGAGATAACATAACACCGCTGTTTTAAAATCTCAAAGTCTGATTGTTACACTAAAAAGTCAATAAATAAAAAGAAAAGCATTGCGTACTGAGGTGAGATGGTTTTGTCACTGTTTAAAATAAAAACTAATTTCTGGATGACAGCATGATTTGGAAGGTACCACAGTACTTACTGATTTTACTTCCTCAGAATTGAACTCATCCTTCTACCCAGCTTATTACATCAAAAACCCTCATAAACAAAGATCATACATGCCTTACTGAAAGGGATTGAAATACAAATGTGTTTGCATTTGATGCAGTGAATTTAAGGGGGTTCACTTAGGACGGGAAGGTGAGTGTAACAGCCTGGAAAAGCAAATAGACAAAGTAGACAAGAATAGACTGCATCCAGCACTCCTAGAAAAACAAACAGCTTTCCCAAAATAAATAGCCAGTGCTGTATATCAAGATCTCGTGGTATTAATTATTGCAGCTGACTGGCATTCTATTAAAAACTTTTTCATCCAAATAATACCAGTCTCTTCAGAGATTGTGCTAGGCACGTGGTGGACACACTCTACCCCTTGAGCAAACCATGATGCAGACTCCAAAGGAGGAGTCCTCTGCACTTTGGTGCAGACTCCAAAGGAGGCAGACACTGGGGCTGCAGCCACATCATGAACTTCTCTAGATCCAAGCTGTTCTCTGCAGACCCACAAACAGCAGAGTGGTACAGTGACACAGAGAGCAGCACTGCAGGGGAACTCAGAACAGAGATTGTGTCATTAGCTGGTGGCTTTTCCAAGACTCATTTATCAAGAAAAAGAGAAAGGAGCTCCAACAGTCACTGCAATTTTAAACTTTCTGTTTAGATCATATAAAATTGACTTTACCCCCTGCTAGCCTTCAATATTGACCACAAAGTTGTGTTTATGAAGCAAATTAAAATAATAGAAAAGTATGGATTGCTAAGGAGAAAATATCTCAAGGGAAGTTAAACTGTCAATAGATATATCTCTAAAAATGCTTGCACCATCAAGGTAAGATAACACAGTCAAAGATTTGGAAGTATTCTGAAAAGTATATTAGAGGATAATGATTTTCCGAAGGAAATAGGCTTGGGGTATTATTGTGTCTCTGGTCATTATGATATTAAAAAGATTTTATATCACTTACAAATGTGTGGTGAAAGCAACAAAACTAATTTACTGTAAGGACTTTATTACATTTATTTCCATTGGTGTCATTTAAGAGGAAGAAAAGAGAAAGATGACTTAAACATAAGAATAAATTTATTTCTGGAGCACACACCTGCCATGAAATGGCTATTAGAAGTCATGCCAAAAAACCATCCAGATAACATTAGACATGGAGAAAGGGGCATAGAATGCAGTTTCAATGGAAATCAGAGATCTGAGACAAGAAATCAAAGTGAGCATATTATTATACATTTTGACCATATGAATGTATTTATTTGCATTAACCTTCCTAATAAGTATCCCCAATAAAATACTCCAAGAAACACCTCATTTTCCAGAATGTTTTTTCTTCTCATTTATTAATGTTGTACAGGCCACACCTATTTCTGGGTGAAGAGCAGGAAATGCCATCAAATGTTTTGCCACATACATTCTGTAGACATTTACAGGAGTTTGAACCAGAGCTCATCAGGAGCTTAAGAGTTAGGTAAAGATTAATTCAATGCCCAGTCCACACTAACTTTATAGGCAAGAAACTTCCAGATGTTTCTAACACTCATAAAAAGCTTTGGGTAGAGCTACAGGTTTATATCTTGTGAACTGTCCATCTTACCTCGTAAGTAATGGAGGGAAAAATAAGTGTTTTAAGTAACAATATAGTATAAATTACTACTATCCTTAGCCCAGATGGAGAAAAAGTAGGACAAATCCTGTTATTATTTTCCATTCTTAATAATATTTTGATTTACAGAGCTCTCAATTTTACTCTTGGGATACCGTGGTTAAAGACAACAAAGTGCTCTCAATTATTATTTATAAATTATTTACAAAAGAATACAATTTAAAAAATAAAGAGGACACACAAACAACCTAAAGGCTTTTGTGTTCTCCTCATGAAGAGCTTTCAGTTGGGATTAGTCCTTTGAGACACTGTTGCTTTCTGTTTTCAAAAGCAGATTTAAAGCATAATATTTTATTTTACTGTTTTATTTTAGCTTTTCAAAGCAGTAGGGTATAGTAAAAATATCCTTATATCCTTGAAAGCTGAGTATGTCACACAGAGAAATCACTCATGTTGGAGGATCCGTGTCCTTCTCAGTTTATCATCAATGTACAAGATTGTTTTTGGAGGGATTTACCAAGTCAATTAAAGTGTGAGTGCAGCAAACTGGGTCAGCCCAAAAAGATTCTAGAGTTTTTCATCAAAGTGTTATTGCTCCTGTCCAAGCTCCCAAAACAATGTCCAAATGAATGCCTGATCCTCGCTTTCATGAAACACGGGGCTGGTTTGCACGGAGGGCACCGATGCAGGTTGTGCCTTGGTTGCAGTTTCCAGCAGGTATTTTAAAAGCTTAGATAAAATGAAAACTGTCTCTGTGTGAAACAGCCATCATCTAATACAGGAGTGAAGGGCAGATTTTCCATCCTAAATTTTATATAAAAGAGGACTAACACATACCTATTTTTAGTAATTTTCACATCCTCAAAGGTGAGGGTTTTTATTATTTTGGAGGTGGCAAAAGCAAGGTTGAAGGTGAGAACAGGGACAAGACTGCTGAGACCAGGGATCCACCAGCAACTGGAGAGTTTGTGTGTGTATTTTTATGTGTGTGAGTGTGTGTTTGTTAGGAATACAAGCTCAGTCTTCTGACTGGACAAAGGGCAGGGAATTGCAGTAGCCTGGCTGTTTTGGGTAGGGATGTGGTGCACAAAACCTGCTCATTTTGTCACTGGTAGACTGGGAAGGAAAAATTTCCTGGGTCCTGAAGCCTTCCAGAGCCGGAGTCCCTTAAAACATAAAAGCATAAAGAATTTGTTAGAGAAAAAAGCAGATGCTGGTTTATAATCCAGTCTAAGAAAGACATACCTGCATCTAGTTCCTGCAACCCAAGATATTTTCTCAGTATTTTCATCCACTATAATGTATACCTTTTTCTTGTGTTGAATTGATAGTCACTCTTTAAATATAAACATCTTTCATGAAAGATTCAAAACAAATTGATCTCATCTTTCTCACTTTGCAATCCCAGTTGCTCTATTTTGCAGTTCAACAATATGATTTATGTATATGCATTGACACAAGCCAAAGTTTCAGTTAAATGTCAAAACTGCAGCATTTTAAAATGCCTTAACCATTTTGCATTGTGTTCTGCCATCTCACTAAAAAGAGAGTAGAAACAGAAATTCTGACAGCTGAATTAAAATGTATGTATAATTCATATATAAAATCACTGGATAAAGAATATATCCCAATAGGTCAAGATCTAGTAAAAAAAAGTAGTTTGTGATAATTTCTGACAACCTGTGCAGAATGAAGCTCCACAGAATATATTGCCTTTTTGACATTTCATGCAGCCATATGATAACCAGTGAGGTTTAACACTCTTGGCTTCATGCCCTGCCTCTGCCTCCTGCTGTTTATGATTGCACCTCTGAAACTTTCAGCGACCAAGGGATCTTTGTTAATTTTGCTGTTTGATACCTTCGTGCCTTGGCAGCCACTTAAAAACCTGTCTTTCATCTTTTTACTCTCAACTACTCAGTCAACAAAAGAGTTAGTTCTGAAAGAGTTAGTTCTTCCTCTCAGTGATTTCTGCTTTGATGAAGGCGTGATGAAAAGAAACTTTGTGTTGTTCATCATCCTTTGTGGGATTTCTGTTCCAGTGAATTTCAGTATGAGAATATAATGATGATTCTCTCTGAATGTAAAAAGAAATTATCAAACAAAATGTATTAGAAGCTAATAGTCTTTGATACCACAGCTACTGGTTTTCCAGCACAGAATTTGACATTTTACAGCTGTGTAGTGCTATGCAGATACTGAGTTAAGATGAGGCTGGGTATTATTTAACACTGCTTGATAGTTACAATGATATTAGAAATTTAATTTCTTTCATATCTGTTACCCCCTTAAGTATTGCTGCGTGCCTGGCCAGACTGCCTATCAGCATCAGCAGTTTAACAAACTCCACCAGCAAGACGATTTTAGTAGCAAATCTGAGAATTCACAGCAGGCTGGTATTAAACTCAGAGTATGACAGTTCACCTTGCAGATTATCTGTCACCCAACCAATGGTGACTTCAAACCACAGTGACAGGATGGAGACCTTGCCCCTACTCGTGGGTCTACACCTTTCTGTAAGGAAAATCTCCATTTCTGATATTTGATATCAATAACATTGTTTTTCGAGGATCAGGTTGTACAAGCCTGTCATCAAAGACACCAAGTGTACCAAATCGATTAATTGAATTTAGATCTGTTAATGAAAAGTCTTCAAATGAATACCTAGTTAGCCAGTAGTGAAACAAGTCACCTTTTGCCCTTTGTGCATGGCTGATTTGAGGTGCTATCAAAGGGTTAAATGTTTTCCTCCCTTAAAAAATGCATCAGTATGGCATCTTTATTTATTTACTCTTGAACATGAAAGAGTAGAATTGTTCTTTTCAGTCTACAAGCTGTATTAGTATGCCAGACACTCTGAAAAACAACACCAGTATTATTCCCCGTCTGCTGCTTCTTCTCCACAGCAAGACAATGGGCAAGACCTCATGAATTTTTTTTCTGTGCTGTGTCCCGGTGTAAACAAACTTGTCCCTCATCCTGTGCTTGCCAGAATGCCAAATTCAGACCTCTAATAGACTTCCAAGATTTTGTCTAATCTGCCTATGGAAGAGACCACCCTGGAGCAGGTACCCTCTGCAGACCATGGAGGACTCCTTGGTGGAGCAGATGGATATTCCTGAAGGAAATGTGGCCCATGAAAAGCTCAGTCTGGAATAGATTTTACTGGAAGGCTGAAGCCCTTGGAGAGTCCACATCAAAACAAAGGGAAAATGTGAGAGGAAAGATGCAGCAGAGAGAAACCATCAGGTACCCACTGCAGCCTCCCTCTCCTCACCCCTCAAGGCTACTTGGTGCCTGAGAGGAGTCAAGTGGGCAAATGAAATTCAGCTTGGGAAAGGAGGAAGGAAACGTGTTGTTTTAATGTTTACATTTTTGTTTCTTGCTACCCCAATTCATAGTTAAAAAATCATAATTAAATAATTATTCTATTTGGCAATATGATAAATGATTTTTTCCCCATTCAAGCTTGCTTTTCTCACAATGGCAATTGGAAAACAATCTCCCAATATTTGTGTCAGCCACAAGCATCCTATTTTGTCCCTCTGCCCCACTGAGTGTGGGGAGAGAGCAAGTGACAGGGTAGGAGTCCAGCTGTAAGCCAAGGCTAAGTCAGCGTGTGTGTCAAATAAAAGTGGTTTTACCCATTATATCACTCTATATTTATCTGTGTTGAACTTCATCTGACATTTTATTGCCTAGATACTCTGGCCTCTAAGGTCCTCTTCAAATTCTTCACAGTCTTTCCTGTTCCTAAGTGCCTCATATAATGTTGGATCATCATAATTCACATCATATTATCACCATACAGATCATCCCTCTTCTTTAGGTCATTTCTTAGCACACTAAACAGGATGAGTTCCAGGACAGACCCCTGCAAAACTGCTGTGACGAGAATCATGCAACACAAGAAGTGACCTTTTACAGTTATCTTTGAATTCCTGTCTTTTTACCAAATATTATTGCATGTTAGGTTCTTCCCTCATCCTATGACACTGACTGTTTTGACAGCCCATGTAAAAGCATTTGTTAATTATTTTTAGGAAACTAAAATAGGCTTTATAGTTACTATCACTTTATCCCATATGTTTCTTGACGTCTTCAAACAATGTGTTTTATAGAAATGGTGATTACTCTGCTAAAAAATACATAGTCTACCCAAGCTACTACTAATTCTTTAATTTCATAGTGTTGTTATTAATTTTTTCCTTTGGAGATCTTATATTTAGAGGACTGATAGTACCTGAGCACATCTGGAAACTTTCTAAGCACTGCTATCTCATCCTCTATCTCTTTGTCTTCAGATACCATAAAGTTTTAAGGGAGAGGTTATATATGTAGTACATTTATTCTATCTGTGAGTTTCTATAGAACTCTAGAGGTAATATCATCTAGTCCTGCTGATTTGTCAGTGTTCATTATGTCTATTTGCTTTATAACCCCTTCCACTGTTGCTCTCACATATAGTTAATGCTACAGTGATTAGAGCTCTCGGACAGAGACTGGGAATGCCATGGTGTGTTCTGGTCCAAAACATTTCCCCTGCCTATCTGGGCACAATGCAGGAGATGTTTCTCAAAACACCATAACAGATTGGCACAAAACACACTGTGGACAGAGACTGTGGTTCACTTTTTAATTCAATATATTAATGGTTGTGGAATATCTGGCTTTGCCTCCATCCTTTGCTGGTCAGGGTTAAAAACTGAACTTCAAATATTTCAAACCCTCTGGTTTAGGTATTCAAGAAGAGACTCTTTTAAGCCTCCTGCTGAAACTGCTAGACTTCACAGAACAACTAAATATTCATTGGGCAAAAGGCTCTGTGATCCTGGTGATTAGGGTATTCATGTGGCAGGGGAGATGCGAGTTCCTGACATTCTAATGAATATTTACATAATTTTGTATGAAGTATTCACTGGAGCAGAAGCAGCAAGTTGCCTAATCACTTACCTATAGAATCATAATTTTCTCTCCTTTCAGCTCAATTAATTTTTAATCGTGCCTCGCAAAGAGGGGCAGCCTCAAGAGGAGGAGCTGCCTTTACACAATGTCCTAGCATTCTGAGCATTCACCTAGCATCAGTTTTCAAACTCCAGGTTTAAACCTGTTGCTAGAATTTCTCAGGATGCTGAACCACAAGGGAGAACTGCCCTCATCACATCTGCTTTGGAAAAAATTGTACTTTGGCAACAGTTTTTGTGAGGACGTTCAGCATTTTGAATCACAAATGGAAGATGCCATTATAGTCCCTGAGAGAATTGTAGGTTATTCCTCATTTTGCTTATGCCTTGGCCTCTGGTTAGACTTGCTGGTTTTCTGTCTTGTTGGTTTCTAACATTTCTAGTACAAATTCTCTGTGTTTCTGCATACCTCTGCTCAATTTACCCAGAAGGCATAGTTTTAGGAGTCTAGGGAAAGGAGAGCATCTCTAGATTTTTAAATGGTCTCCCTAGAACATGGCAAATGCCTCTCTGTGCTTTGTGCTGTTTCATTTTGACTGCTTTACTTGCTGTTATGAGGCTACTTCAAAAAACTGGCAGCAAACACAATTCAAAGCCTCATGGAAAAAAAAAATCACAAATTAACAAAATCAGCCTTGCAGGAGGGATATTGTCAAATATGTTTTCCTCAGAAAATGTCAGCAAGGTATTGTTAACCTGCAAAATGAAACTTTTCAACCAAATTCCCAGAGCAGGTGAAATGTCAACTTTTCAACCTCTCAGCCCCATGTAAGCTGAGACAAAATTTAGAAAACCTGTAGTCAGCATCACAGCTCACCTGCCCTCAAGATTACAGGTGTTCATGTAGCCAGGGAGATGAATTCCTGACTTTCCTCAAGATTGCAGGTACAATGTGCTCAAGACAAAGGAGAGTAAAAATTAAATGGTAGCTCCTATCTGTGCTTTGAGGTCTGAAATCCTGTAGTTCAGTCCTTCTGTGTACTCTGTACACTGCCAAATTTGAATCCAAATAATTGATTTAGGCCTATTCCTTATCTGTTTTTTGTTGTTTTTCTTTTTAATAAGAGATGGTGTAATTCCCATTCACAGGGCTTTTCTCACACTGGTGGTTTGCCAGTGATACCAAACCCAGACTCCTGCTATGTTGTAAACATAAACTAGAGACTTTTCCGAGATTTGAGATACTGGAATGAATTGACTAAATGAAGCAGAGAGAATTAAAAAACTGGCTGACTACAGAGCCATTTATACTCATTTATTCATTGCATTAGAAGAGCTGTTACCCAAACACCTCTACCTGCTTCTTGCAGTGATACCTACACAGTGCCCTTCTCACAGGTGTCAAATTTATGAGCTTGTGCTTTTAACACCAGGATTTTTCATTTAGCCTTGTGTTTAATCACAGGTAAATCAGTGTAATATGACTAGTGCTTGTTTCCAACTGCACCCTCTCACTGTGGCAGTAGGATGTCATCTGGCAAAGGAGGAAAGTAGTGGCACATGTCCAACAGAACAGAAAGAGAACAGAAACTGAAAATCTGTTTATCACTTCAGACAGCAGGTAGAGATATTTTACCCCTCAGGGTAAAAACTATCAGTACAGGTGGTTATTCCCAATAAGGAGAAGAGCAGTGAGAACAGCAGCTTTATGCAGACAAGATTTGTAGGCTCTTTCCTCTTTTGCTGTAAAAAGAGAAAAGTGGTCAGTCTTCTACTTTCACTAGTTTCAATAAACAGTTGTCTTCAGTAATATTAAGCACAAGACAAAACAGAAGCAGAAGAAAAAAAAAATCCAAAAAACCCCACGGGAGGGGGGGCATCTGAGATTGGTTGTTATCTCTGAGATTCATTTTCCCCAGTGCCACACTGACCAAGACATCTGACACATGAATCAAAAGACGTCAGGCCAAAAAATGAGAGTCAGACCAGTCTTTGGCCCATAATTTCAAATTTTCACTCTTGTGAATTACTGCCCTATCTCAGGGCACATTCCAGCACATTTTGCATTTTAAGTATAACCTTTACATTTGCTCACTTACATCTGAAGGCAATGAGCAGCCCAGCCCCTGACTCCTGCCCAAGACTATGCAGTTTCCAAAGGACGATTTCTACTTTCCTAAGTGGCCCAAGGAACCCCATGTCACAACTATTATAAGAGAAAAGACAAATTGTTCTTATTGTGTGCCACAGAAGATGTAGGAGGGGCTGCTTTTCCAGGGAAACTCACCGTCACGATGGGGATGTGGCAGCAGATTAACAGCCAGCAGAAGTTTGGAAGATCAGTGCTCAGTTCTCTCCTCTGCTTAAGAGGACTTAACTCCCTGCTTCTGGTGGGTTTGGCAAGTTGCTTAGCCAAGAGATTTGAGGCTGCTTGGAGGGAGGGTAGGATGCCTCAGCAGTGCCAGAGGAAAAGCCTTGCGGTGTGCAGAGAACAAATTCAGGATTCACTGGGCTGGAAAGAGAACATGAAAACAAGGTCAGCTTGAGCAGAAAGGCTGGGGACATCCTCTGGAAGGACAGGGAGGCTTCAGCTCTGCTTCCAAAGGGCTCTTTATGATTGTTTCCTGCTGTGTGTTCATGTAAAATGCACAATCTCCTTGCAGAAGGGATGGGGACCTCAATCTGTTCCTGCCCACGATCACCAATGAGTGCTGTATGCACTAGACTGCTCTGTGAAGTGGGAATTAAAATGACCCTGGGGACACCTTGGTCACTCTTTCCTCTTAAAACTTATATTTGGCTCACTAATGTCTTCAGGCACTGAAATAAAGACTATTAGCACAAGCTGTCTTCTCTACAGTTGTTCTCCCCCGCTCCCCCCACCACTGTCCCCAATCTCCTTTTAGCCAAGTCTTGGCAACAATATTATCCATATTTATCATCTCCAGACTTTCTTTTTCCAAGTCACTCTAGCAGAATCTACAGAAGGTACACAGAGAAGACACAGCTGGTATCTCAGCTGCCTGATTCCTAAATGGCCTGAGCCAAAGGCAGAGCAGCCTGCCAGCTCTCTGGAGCCAGAGCTGCCTTCCTGTTCACAATCAGATTTATGCAAATATCCTGGCACTGCTCTAAAAATACCTGGATTTAGCCAGGAGAGGCAGGAAGGTGTAGAGGGCTCATACCCTGCCCTCCCACCTCATTATAGTTCCCTGCATCATGCACAGCTGAAGCCACACAGTTAAACCAAGGCTATGGTGTTATCTGGGCATGAGTTTATCTCATGGCACAAAAAAAAAAAAAACAAAACCAAAAACAAAATCACACAAACAACTCAACAAAAACACAGGTGCTCTGTCACAGAAGAACAATCTCACTATTTGCTTATTGCTTACAAGCAAACTCTGAGCTTGTGACTGCAGCGAGTCCAGAGGGATCAGTGAACAGATACAGGGTGGGAAACATGCTGTGCTCGTGTTTCCTGAGAGGTGATCGATAATGCCAGGGAGAAACACTGAGACAGGCACAGAAACTAAACTGCATCTCCTAGGAGATGAATGGCTCCTTGCAGCTCTGGTCAGTCATAAGTAATTTTAGTAAATACACTGATAATTACGTTTGAATTATTGAAGGTCATAGGAAACAGACTGAAATATTCCCAGTTTCCTTTGGGGTTGTTTCTTTTCTTTTCTTTTCTTTTCTTTTCTTTTCTTTTCTTTTCTTTTCTTTTCTTTTCTTTTCTTTTCTTTTCT
>JAWWMO010000138.1:69302202-69361972 GCA_035047845.1 Dendrocincla fuliginosa | reverse complement strand
AGCCTCTAGAAGAGATGATTGATAATAAGGAGCAACTCTTGCTGACAGGTTTGCAAATGGAGAGAGTAATGGGCAACACTACAGTGAGGTGCCAAAAAGTACTTTCCACTGTGCTAATATAACTGAGGAACCTATTTCCAAGCTACAGGCCCAGGAGAAATCTCTGACCAAACATTACAATTTACAGACATCAACAATTTCACGGGTGGAATTATTTAGTTGTACAAAAGTACATTTGAAGTTCACTATCTGGGGTTCACTGTATAAAAGGCCACTACAGGAACCAATTCATTCAAAACACATAAAAAAAAAAAAAACCAATGAATTCTTCATAAAGCAATTCTTCATAAACCACAGTAATTTCAGGAGACTGTGAGGGAAATGTCTTTTACAGAGCCCATAACTGGTCATTAGATCTGAAATTTATACTGAAGGTTCCCTTCTCCAAGCAGAATGTCATTATTCCTTGGATATAAACATATTATTCTGTGAACAACCTGGACATTATTTATTACCCTATGGCAGGTAAGGAAGGAGCTGTGACCAGAAGAGCATTTCTAAACGTCAACATTTCTAAAAGCAGCTCCTCTGACAGTGAAATGAGAGGCTTGTCACAGACCTCCCTTCCCACTGCCTCGAAAGCATCTTCCAATAGGTGTTATTTGGCTGCCTATCAAGAGCAAGGACTCCCCCCTACCTCCCATGGATTGCATCTCTCTAATTTTTACTGCCATCAGACAGTGTGCTGAGGGAGTCCACAAGGGCCTATTTACATGGCAAATGACAGCTTTGCCTTTTCTGAACCCATCAACTATCTGCAGTGCAGCTTTAATAAACCAAAAGTTAAGCAGGCACCTCTTTCATCTGCTTTCATCCAAAAACAGAGTGCTGTTTTCTGTACTGTCACGGAAGTAACACAATATTTGCACTGCAGGTTGTGTCGTTCCTCTGAGATGGACCTGTTAAGGCAGTTTGCATAATCATCTGCATTTCTTGTGCTAGAAACAACAGTTTCTGTAAGATGTATTGCAGAGTTCCCTGCTGTTCTATGAAGTAGTTCTGTGAAGGCTTATTATTGCCAGAGCACCATAAGTGAGGTAGAAAACCTTGCAAACACACACAGAGACATAGTGCCTGCTGAGAGAAATTGATAGAGTAGTTCAGCCAAGTGATAAGAAACCAGGAATAAGAACACAGGTTCTGCACACCAGGCAAACTCAACACTTCTTTTTCCCTTTTTGTTGTTGTTGTTGTTGTTGTTTTCCTCCTACTATTTTTTTCCCTTTTACAAAGATGATGAAATCTGATAAGGAAGACAGCCATATATTTGCAACATGAAATAAAATCCACCTCCCTTTTCCTCCTAGATTGCAGATTTCCTGGCCTCTCTAGAGAAGATGCTTTTACCTGATTTCCATGCAGCAGTATTTCTGAACCTTTCATTTTGAAAGCCCTGCACATCCCACATCATCTGTTCCCTTCTTGTTGCATACATAAACTCATCAGATCTGAGGGGAGATGAATACAATTTAAGTGGGAGAGTTGCAGAGCAATCTCCTCAATGCTGAGAGAGAAATGCAAAGCTCCAGCTCTGATTAGAAGAGTTTGCTGGTTGGTGTCTGTGATTGATTGGTTCTGCTCTCCATGTGTATTTTAGCTCTAAGGAGAATCGAATGATCCAGCTAAGCAACACAACTGGGAACATTAACTTCACAGAAAAATGCAGTCTGCTTTTTCTGGACTTTCGGGGATCAGATTCTTTTACAATGAAGTAAGTAGTCTGCTTAAAGTGAAGTTAACTAAACAGCACAGGACATAAATTATAGAGATATTTGGTTTATAGATTAGAATCAATTTCTGGTTTTCAAGCATGGACCCTAATCCATCCTTATGAGTTTCAACTACCTTTAGATATTTATACTTATCTATCAGAAAAGCAATTGGTTATTAGCCTACAATGTGAACTGATTTATTGACCTCTTGGGAAAACCTTGCAGCATCACCCTACCAAAATATCACCTGAGACTGAGCAAGGTCTGATGATGGGGACTGCAATGTTTCCTCTACAGCTTCCGTAGTAACCCCAAAGTAACTAAGCCCAGGAATATAATCTGGATTTGGGGCTCAGTGTTCATATAACTGGAGGAGAACATTACTGACCTGCCTTAGGTAACATAAGGTGAATTCTTGAAATGTGGAAGCTCCAGAAGTGGAAGCTGAAAGGCAAATCTAATGAGCTCAGCGTGGTACTGCTCTCAGTTATCCTTGGGGGTCCCTTCTGCCTCAGGACTTTGTATGATTCTATAACTCTCTGTATAGATCCATCAAGATCATATAGACTCTCTTGGAGTCACTTTGGGCACCTCTAACTGTCTCTATGGTTTTGGTTTGCACAGATGGCAGGTAGGAATCATCATCCTACTTCCAGCCAGGTCAGTGCCAGCTGACAAAGAAATTGAGAACTTGTGGCAAGAACAAGAGATGCCATTGGATCATGGAAGCATAATCTGGTCCCCTGGGAAACTCTTCTATAATATGGCTGTCCATATGAGCCATTATTTATGGGAAACTCTAGAAATCCTTGTTGGGGTACACAGGGTCCCCTTTGCTCTTTGAGCTACATGGGTGTGCACAGCAGAAAGCTTACGCTTCTAAGGATAGAAGGCCACCTTTTCTGCACGTATCGGTTTTCAGAGAGGTAATTAGAGATATTCCAATGACGTAGCTTCTGGCTGATTTCTTAGTAGGCAAAAGAGAGAAGTCAGCTCTGCCTAATGGCAAGAACACTGATGATTTTCAAGAGGTGGATCGTATTATTGCCTGATCGAAGGGACTGATGAGTACCCTTGTACAAGCCCTATTTCAATTTTTACAGAAAGGGATATCATACCCTTTTATAATGTACTCTGAGACATTCCGATGAAAAAAGCTCTGTAAGAGCTAAGTGGCATTGCTGATATTACAAGTGGACCACATGCAGAAACAAATCCTCTTGAATTTAAAAGATTGAATTCAATCACTTCGCTTTTCTGCCTCATCCTACTGCTTATATTGCATGGTTTGCTTATTACAACAGTAAAGCCATGCTGAGATTGTTTCCTGCAGAAAAACTTCCCTGTTCAGAATACATTGGACCTATTTAAAGATGGTCAGGTAATTATCTACCTGTCAGCTTTCTCTATAGGAAAACCTTATCACTGTGACCCCTGAAATCCATCCTTTCTTGCTGTATATTGCTACTTGTATTTGGCTTCCTCCTTTCAATGCAAAAAACCTGTTCCCATGATTCTCATAGAGCAAACAGAAAAAGAACTTAAATGGGAAACAAGCTCTTTGGAGATTAACAGATTAACTTCTTCCTCAAAGAAGTTCAGAAAAAATAAATTATTTTTTTACTTGGAATTAATCTGGATAAACCAGAACTCCTTATCAGAATAATTAGAGGCACTTCCTGCATCTGAAAGGTGTACAACAGCTATTTTAACTGGTGACTGCACAGTGACAAATGTACACTCACAGCATCATTGGCATCAGCCTTTATCTTTATTTTGATAAGGCAACTGCAACCGTAATATCCTTCAATATTTCCACTTAATTGACCTAAATGGTGCAATGTTCTTTACAAAGAGGAGGTGGCATAATGGAATATTTTGCTTTAGAACCAAAACACCTGTAATTTTTTTTTTCTTTAAGCTTTTTTGCTCTTTCTTAATTGCTGTGTCATAACATTGGAGGTGAAATTATTTTATTCAGAGCCTGGATTAACAGCCATGCACACAAAGAAGAGAAACAAAGGCTTGACCCTAAATAAACAGGAAGATCTGATACCACCTACACATTCATATCCCAGAGAAGCACAACAGAAGCAAAGAAGGTTAATCTGATAAGAACGATACTGATTCGTAGGTATTATTTGTATTATTATTAGATTAAAATTGGTGAAGAACTCCTCCCTTAACATTTCCCTAAAGTACTAAAAACAATGATCACATTACACTGGAACTCAAACTTTAAAGAATTTGAAATTCCAGGTAGAGCTGTTCCAGTGAGAATATAAAAATCCATTTACTTCACACCTTAAATCCTCTTAATGCTATAATAGATTAGTCTCTAAGAGGGAAGCAACAATTTTTATTGTCATTAAACTGGATGTTATTTTTCTCAGGGAGGTTTGACAAAGAGCTGGGATCTCAGGTTGGAGGTTTCTCAGCATGGTGACAGGCCTCTTTGAATTGCAGCCAGTCCTCCTAATGCTTGGACAAGTCTAGGGAAAGACACTTAATTTTATGAATGAAGCATTTTTCAACTCTCCAAAATGAAGCTTGGGGAACTGCATTAATGCTTAACTGGTTATAGTGATAATTCTAAGGGGAGTTTGTGTGTGGATTTACAGAGTGCTCAGTTTAGAGAATGGTGGATCTACAAGCACCTTTGTTCCAACAGCATGGGAGAAAACAGGAACATTGGAAAAGGGGAGATGGCATTCCTGAAAATGCTTATGAAACAAGCTGTGCCTGTCTCTCTTTTGTGTTCCTTGGTGTGCCAATCATAAAACTCTGTGAGTCTGAGGCTGGTGATAACTGAGGGATGTGGCCAATCTACCTCTGATCATGAAAGGTTCACAGGACACGAGGTCCAGCTTTTGGTAACACAAAAATACCTTTCAATTCATATTGTTCATGTGTCTCTGTGCAGTGTCCAAGAAACATTATTACATGTAGTGACCAGACTGTTTCCTCTGTCCATTACATCTGTTCACTAAAAAAAAAGTATTTGCCTGATTAGAATATAAGTATATATATCAAAGATTTTGGATTTAATAAAATTAAAGTAGCTGGCTTTTTCCTCTCTATCTTTTTAGAAAACTAATTGAGAACTGACTCATATCAAAAGAATCTAAATAAAAATTACCACAATTTAGAAAGTTTCTTTCTGCAAAAATTCATTTTATTCCTTATTTCAGCTTTAGTAGCAGGTAACTTTTAGCTGATTGCAATTGCACAGCAATGTCTCTTACTACCTGATTATAATTTCTCAACAATGTTTTCTATTGTTTTCTTATAGAATTATAGAAGCATTTAGTTTGGAAAAGCCCTCTAAGATCATCAAGTCCAACCATTAATCCAGCACTGCCAAGGTCACCCCTAAATCATGTCCCCAAGTGCCACATCTACTGGCTTTTAAATTCCTCTTGGGTTCTATCAAGGCAGGATTCAAATATAGTTGCTTATGTGGCTTATTGTACATGGTTTTCACATCTACCGTCAGTAATGCAGAAGGTAAGTGTCTAAAAGGTGTTTAAAAACAAGTTATCAACTTATTCTATACAATCTGGACAGAGATGTGATACCATGTAGCATCATTTAGAGCGCAATCATGACTTTTAAATGGGCCAAGCAACCCCCTTCTCCACCCCTTAGTAAAGTAATTTTATTCCTTCAGGTTCCCATCTGGAAGAAATGCAAAACACTGATTACTCCTCTTTCCTGAATAGTCTGAAATCCATAAAAAACAGAAGAATGATGTCTCCAACTGTTGCATTTAGACATCTGGCATCACCTTGTCAAGAAATATGCAAGTACCTCATCTTATCAGGATGTATCAGAAAGAGGCATGTAAATCAATATTGCTATTTAGGACTTCTGAGAATGAAAGATAAAGTACAGCTGTATATAGATAAGGACATTCAAATGCAGCCTCTTTGTTCCTATTGAAAGGGAAAACCAGGTACAATACAGAGGAAGGGTGAATCTTGATTTAAAAAAAAAAAAAAGAAAGGTAACAAACCCAGGAAAGTAAACTCTCCTGGCAGTTCAGGGAAGCCACAAAAAAGTGTCAGCCTACATTAATTAATTGAAAATTGGGTGACCTTTAGATTCCCTGCAGGGTCTGAAGAGGGTCTGGTATGAGTCACTCCAGTCCTGTTGGTATAATTACTGTTACCACCAGGCAAACCATCTCAACCCTTTTACTGATGTGTTGCCTAAAGCAATAATCCTCCAGCCACCCACCAGCAGCAGATTTTGAGATGTGTATCGCCAGCCTCCAGCTTCCATCTAAATTGGCTCTGTAGCTGGACATCTGACTGCAGCCTCTTGCCATCCCCAAGTGAACTGGTCATGATAAACAATTCAAACCCCAGCAAATAAACTGCTTTTAACTACGTGAAAATTCAGCTCTGTTGTGGTGACTTGGAAAAATTAAGACTCAGAAGTTCTGTAAGGAGGTGTTGGCTGTGATTCCTTTTGCTCTAAGACATTTGCTATTCCAGTTGGGTTTTCATTTGGCAAGACTGAAATAAATTCATCGTCACAGGACCTCTGTGTATGTCCAACATTTGCCAGCCATCCCTACAGGCAGAAATGCATGGTATTGCTGGATCTACTGATGAACATGTGTTGGTTCTGGGAATGGTTGTTATTTCTGGAAATGGAAAGTAATCTGTCAATACCAATAAAATTGGGGGAAACAAAATGTACAGTAAGTGGCTGGCCTCTCCAATGATTGTTCAGTGGCCTAAACTGCTCCTGTATATTCACCTAAATCATAAATTCACTTGGCATCTTGGGAACAAGAAAAGCAGGGGACATGAGAGGTGTCTTATCCTTCCTCCTTTAATCTCATAGGAAAAATCTGCCCAAAACTGAAACTCTCCAAGGTGCCAGACTGCCTTATTTAATGGCTATTATTAAGTAGGCAGTGTTTTTAGAAGGAATGAGTGGCTACTGGAATATAACACAATGAATACAGTCAATTTGCACATTGATTCCAAATTTGATATTACACCTACTTTTTGTTGAATTATTGCCAGTCATATCCACAGGGGAAAGGGGAGCATAGTGGTCAGAACTGCTCTATGAAAAAAGCTGTAAACCCATCTATACCTCGTGCAGGGTGAAGAGAGTGAATTTCTACTCTGGAGCATCCCTGAGGTTTCAATGATCTCAGTTTTAACCTGCTTCTGGTCTTTGGAGACTAGGAACTTAGCTGGTGTGTAATTTGGAGCATGCATAATAATAATAGTGATAAAAACTGCCTCCCTTTGGGGTTTTGGGTAGAAGAGGTAGAAAAATCTTATTTATTAGAGACTGGGAGATAAATTTTAGAACCAAACAGTGTATCACTACCCCAGGTTCAGGTAAACAAATCACAAAGCCAGCAAAACCTGACTGTTTAGATTAATGAAACTGGTTTCATTTTTAGTTTCAAACAGAAACAAATAAAATCAGGACAAAGAAGGCTTGGGGGTTTGTGTGTGTGTGTGTGTGTTTAAAGCCTCTTGAATACAGAAACAACAAAGTCAAAGCTCTCAAGGCTGAGGCATGTGCAATTTATTCTGTTTCTTCAGCCACAAAGGGATCCTTTCCTGCCTTCTGGCTGGAAAACCTTCTGATCATGAGTCTTGGCACACCTTCTTTGGTCTTGATATTTTTTGGTTTTAACTGAGGAGCTGGAGCAGGGTGAAGTGGTTTAGAGTTTGTACAAGGGGACCTGAAAAATGGGCAGTTTCATTTGTTTTCTTCTCAATAGACAGGGACTTTAGGCACTTGAAAGAAGACAGCACTGTTGCCTAATAGTCACTTCTGATATTCTGGTTCTACCAGCTTATTTCTTTTCCTCCAACAATGTCATCTGCTTCATGTTGTACCTCAAATCTACACTTGTTCAAGTATTTGAAAAAAAGACTTAGTATATTTTTTGCTTGTGTTCTTTTGTTTTGGGGTGGGTTTTTTTTGTTTGTTTGCTTCTTTTGGGAGTTGTGTGTCTGTGGATCACATCCTTTAAATGGATTCTCCTATTTATGTATAAATACACAAATTCATGTCCAACCACATGCATGTACAACCACATGCATGGATGTTCACATTTAATTTAAAAAAAACACTGAAAGTATAAATTACTTATCTTAGTAGAGTTCAAGAAGACCACCTAATTATCCATGTCAAGCATTTCCTGGATATTGCACAAAAAATAACACATGGATTTAAAATTAAATCTCTTCATATAGCAATTTTTACATTTTACTCAGAAGAAACTAAAGAGATAATGATCCTTTTTGATACAGTTTAAAATATCAATACATTTTTTAAAGACCTCGATTTACTTTATTCATTTTTTTCACTGAAAACAGTCAGAACTAATTCCTTCTCTTTCCATCATGACCCCAGTGTGCAAACAATATATGACCAAGATCCCAAATGAACATCTTGGACATACAGCATCTCCTTTCCTGTTGGATTTCTTCTGGCAATGTGAATATGCAAACACTGCTGCCTGGGACATGTTTTTCTGAAGCACAAACCAAATAAACCACATCAGCCATGGATGGAATGAGGGGGGAATTCACTTTCTCCCCTACCTGGCGAGGCAGGGATGGGTAAGAACAGAACACTCACAACTGCCTAAGTTTTTTTTTTCCCCTACCAACCAGCCCTAGAAGGGAAGAAAACTATCAGCCATATGAAACAGAAATTATGAAGGAATTATGAAGTCATTTTTGAACAACAACAAAAAATAAATAAAAGGAGTCAGCTTGAAAAGAGGATTCAAATATGAAGCAACCTGCCCTGGCTTGGTGGGATGCAACATGTAGCCACCCAAATTTAACATACAGATGTGGGCCCAAAGGGACTAGGTTTGTGGTTTATCTGCTGTATCGTTGATATTTATGGGAGATAAAGAATTTACTTGTCTGTTAAATATGTGTTAAGCAATCAATATAAAACTTTAATCCTGATTTGTTTGAATTTGTACGAGTAAGTGTTGCTTTTTTTCCTGTGACCCTGATCCATAAAAGAAGGAATCATTACACTTAAGTTCTAATATTTAACTGGGATTTCAACTGAGGAAATTAGTCACCCTGGGCTCTCTTCCAGTAGTCTATGGGACATCATGCTTGTAGGTGATTTATGCCCCATACTGGCTGCGTGACCCCCATGGCTATGAAAAGAATCTACAGAAACCAAGCCTCTAGGAAAATGCCTAAAATCTATGGCTGGAGCAGTGCTGGAGTGTATGTCTTAGGCTGGCCTTTTTCTGGCCTGGAGAAAGCTGTTATGCTCTAATTGGAATCCACTGCATTTGTTTTAGAAAAAGCAAATTATTTGAAGGAAACTAAAGGCAGCCTTCATTTGTTGAACAGCTCAGTAGTCAGAGGTTTTGTTTAGAAGTTGAAAATACTCATATCTCAAATCTACTTGTGACTATTTGGACATATTATTTTATGCAAATTATTTTATATGAAACTCTGCAGTCTTGTATGGCTGGTGGACACTTTATTGGCAACTATGGAAATGAATTAAGCAATGCTTGAGCATCTTCCTGACATTGGAACCTGATTGCAGATATGCTTAAATTGTTCATCTCTGGCACTATTTGGTCCATGGGTACTTTGCTTGGAGATGTGTAGTTTGGGAGGAGGAAGAGGATTTATTAAAATGTCTTTTTGTGGGACAGTAATCCCATGTGCATTTAATACCCCAGCGTTCCTATAGCCCGTCTGCCTGATCTGAGGTACCATCTGATTTGCAAGGAATGATTGTTGGAATATGCTAAGGGAAAATTGGATGTTGTTTTGCATCATGGAATACCCCTTCAAAAGCAAGTCTGAACTTATTAACAAAATAATGAGACTAGAAAATTACAGCTATAGAGAGGTAAAGAAGTGAATCAGATATGTTTGCTCTTGTCAAAGCCACATGATAGACACAGTTTCTGTTGAGATTGTGAACAAAAGATACCTGCTAGATACATCTGCTGATACGGAGCAATGCAAATACAGTGTTGTGGCAGCACAGACAAAGGGGTTAAGAAAGGGCTAATTCTTGTTTTAAATTATCTTCTGCTAAAGCCAATTTGTAAACGTGAGTGATGAAGATTTGGATTTTTTTTTCTTAAATCCTACAATAAGCTTAGCACTTTACATACATATAGGTACAGTCATCCCTGCCTGGGTGGCTTCACAAGGGACTCAAACAGTGAGGAACCAGAAGACAGCAAGTCAACCAGATGCAAATCAGTGAGACAACCTGCAAAGAGCATGGCAGCAGAGAATTGAGAATTAAACCTGAAGATCCACAACTCTCCCCCCCAAAAAAGTCAGCAACATGTTTAGCCCTAACTGGCAACCCTGCTGACATTTTACTGACCTGCCCCATTGGGACCACAGATGATGAGAACTGAATGTGCACGGTGACTAAATGATCTTTTTACTTCTGGCAAATCAGTAGGGGACTGAAAAGGAAATTCACTGACTGCTTGCTATTATCTGTGGCTAAATCCATGGCTTCTCATGCTGCCTCCCACAAACAAAATAGAAGGGAGAAAAATAGGCTCTTAATGCAAATTGCCTTGTACTAAGCAAATAAAAAGGCTAATAATAAGTGATAGCAATGCAGACTCATGCCTTTGTCAAGAGCAATGAGAGTCTTATTGCGTTTCATTCACCGTAACAAATTAAGACATTGCAGGTATTTATTTTTGTTTTGTGCAACTGTACATTGTGAGTCTTCACTTTTATGTCCATTTTCAGATCAGGAAATTTTGTCATCTTCTTTGATGATATATATTATACATGAAGTCACCTATGATTTGGAACTTTTTGAAGTGTCTTGTTTACATCTCTCCCTCTTCCCTCCACCTACGTTTCTTCTCACAGTCCTCACATCTTAGCTCAAGACTTCATGATTTATGGTAAAATTGCTTTCAGTTTCAGGAAGTGAAAATCCCACTGAGGTTTCTGGAAGGTTCATCCTTTTAACACAGAACCTGTAACACAGATTCCATTGTGTTGGACCGTCCTGTGTTGGTGCACTACCATCCTATTAATCACAGTACACAAAATGCTCCTGTCTCACAAACACAGAAATGAGGTGGAAAGTAGGCTTATAGCGAGCACCAAATTACAGCTATTTAATGAGCTATCATCCATCAGCAGAGTTGAGCTAAATGATTTTGTGGACATATATTCTTAGGCCATGACATAGGTGAGATAATGCGCATTATTTCTTGTTTCAGGACACAACAGCACTGTCACAGCAGGTTGCCATAGCTCAGTTGAAGCATGATAACTTAATAGCAGCAATTAATGCTTATTATTAGTCTGGTCTACACTGCAAAGACATACTTTGAGGACCATGGGAATTCCCAAAGGAGTAATAGGCAGCCACACATGGGAATTTGCAAAAGTCCTGTGTTAGACAGTGGGACACGCTGTATGTTAACATGTTGAATCAATAAATTTCCTAAATTAAGTTGAGTGTATCTGTATATTAATCAGCTGATTTTCTATTATTATGAATAACAAGCAATGCTGAAAAACACAGGTCAACAAATAATAGATCCTTCCATACTTTTCTGTGTGATTCCGCATAAGTTAATGTATAGGACTTAATTTTTCTCAGATCAGACAATACATTGCTGAGACTTTGGGTAAAATTTACATTTGAAATATCTGTTTTGCAAGAGCAGCTATTTCTCTGTGGAGGCCTAATAACTGTTTTCTCTTGTTTGTCTATGAATAGGTACATTAGAGTCTAAGTGCCCAGATAATCTGTTGGTCACACTTCACATGCATGAGAGAAAATATTTCTGGCTGATGAAGTAATCCTAGCTGTGATCTGTCTATGAGTAGTGTTTTACCCAAGAAGCCAAAGGGCTATTTCAGACAACTGCTTTTTCTCTTTCAAAGGTACCTCAATTCAAGCACTTCATCTGGGTGTAAACAAGCCAGAAATGGAGTGATCTCTTTCTGTCCAAAATCTGTTAAAAATTAAAAGCACAGAAGGAAATCCCACCAGTAAGGCCAGTGGTGGCAGACATGGCTTAGATTCTATGGCCAGACAAGTTGCTTTTGAAATACGTAGTGGTTTACATATTATCTTCAGGTCCTCAACAGTCAGGCTTTTTGTAGGGTCTCATATTTAAGTGGATATCACCCTAGGAAGTACAAGCAAGAACACTAAAGAAAAATAATATTATATTTGTCATACTAGCCCAGAGGACAAAGTATGTGTTTCAATGTGGGTTTTTGGGGATACTAAATGAGTAACCAGTTTTTAACAGGAATCCTAAGATGTTTTATTGACGGCCAGTACAGGCATCCCCAAGACTATTCACATCTTCAGCTCCTTTCACTGAAGCCTCACCCTAAGTGTCCCCAGCAGTTATTCTGTATGTAAATCCTGGCTTCTACCAGATGTCAGGTCATTTGATCTGCAGCACTGACAAAACTGGACATTATGGAGACATCTGAATGAATATAATTTGCCAGTTACGGGCAGTGAAACTCATCGTTACATTCCAAATTATTATTTACTGTGCCAGTGTGTAAAGAGTTCTGTCACAAGTGTTCATCATCTAAATAAGCAAAGCAGGTTTCAAGAAAGGAATAACTCAGGGAAGCTCAGGACAGAAAATTCAGGTTATGGCAGTAAAATGAATGGAGCCTGGGTATTGGTTTGTGCACTATGAGACAATCATTCAGATTATTTATTGGCACTCCCACAGGCAAGATTTTGTCTCATGACAACAAACATATTTTTGCAAATGTTTGGGATAGAACGCAATTCCTGTGTGCAATATGAACATGCCACCCTGAAGGGATTTGGGTTTCCTGTTTTCAGAGAGGGAAAGAGGCTTTAGCCAAATGGACATCAGCTCAGCTGTGTTTCCTGGCATCAGAGCCCAGCAAGATGTCTAATCCCTTGCCAAACAGCAAAGACACAGCCACAAACTCTAGGAAGAACTGCACAAAATTCAGGGGCTGCTGCAAGGTCTTGGGTTTAGCTGTGCTTTGGCTTTGATCAGTGTTCTGGAATCTTCGAGATGATTTTTCTCTGCAAGTGTCAGGGCAGGGTTAGGTTGGTCATTAGAAAAAGGTTCTTCCCCCAAGGGTGGTGGGCACTGAACAGGCTCCCCAGGGCAGTGGGCACAGCCCCAAGGCTGCCAGAGCTCCAGGAGCGTTTGGATATCCTCTCAGGCACGGGGGAATTCTTGGGGTTGTCCTGTGAAGGGCCAAGATTTGGGCTTAGTGATCCCTGTGGGTCATTTCCAACTGAGGTTACTCTATGATTCTGTGGTTCTGTGTTTTTCTTAAGGCCTTTCCCTGAAAGAAGAGGCACCACGAGACCATCTCTGTCCTCATGATGGAGGAAGAAAACAAAACTAGAATTGTTCTGGGTCTATGCCTAGGTCCTGGATACCCTAATTATTGTAACTAATATGCAGTGTGAAATCAGATTAAATGGAATAAAAGGAATAGAGAAACTGAAAACTTTGGTAATACAGTTCTTGATAACATAATTTCTGAACTAAAAGAGATGTGACCCTGGGGGTGGAGTTGGGAGGCTGTTAATACCAGTCATACCTAAGGCAATGGCACATGATGGATCCCTCAGGAAAGCTGTGCTTCCTTGAATGTAACTGGCACATCATGCTCAGCCCAGGGAGCATTCCCTGCCTCCACTGAGAGTGGTAGAGTGCAAAAAAAGAAGCACTTCTCAGCATTAAAATAAAGGAAATAAGTCAGAGGTAACCTGAGCAGAGAGCAGTGAAGAGAAGTTATTTCTGAAAGAACATTCTGCCACTACTTTCTCAAGGTTCTCTTGATTTTGTGCTCCTTTTCATAAGTACTCTGACTCCTACATGTAAAAATAGGATATGGTGGAGTCCTCATGCCTTTCACACACAGAGGTTCAAAAGTATGTAAGCAATTCAGTTCATCACAATTTGTTTTTCTATATATATCTATATAGATATATATCTATATAGATATATATCTATATCTATGCCATCCATGCTTTATAATTAAATTCCTTGTGTCATGTAGACTAATCTCTCCAAGGAAATAAAAAGTGTCTTGACCATAGTGGCCTACTATTTGCAACAGTCATCTCTGAAATTCAAAGCTCTCTTTTTTTCCTTTATTGAAGACACTGAAGTGCATTTGAAGATTCCTCCGGATTAATTTCAAATAGTAAAGAAATTATTAGCAGTCCAATTCTCTTAATAACAAGAGGAAGAAATTAGTGCTGACGTTAAATTCTAATTTAACTGATTAAATGAAATCTTGCAAATTTTATGAGTTTTACTCTAAAACAAAACAGGCAGATTTTAATGAAGCATCTCCTTCAGTAATAGCTATGCATTCAAAACATATTAAAGAAGGAAGCATTTCTGTAGCAAAATTAAATTAGTTTCCATTTAAAAATTAGATTGAAATGAAATGAAGGATACCTTTCTGTTCTAGTCAACTGAAACTTCAGTAGAGTCACATGTCCTGACTGCTGTAGTTGCATCCATTTGGCATGCAACACTGGGATCCTGAATGCTTGGTGATGACCATGAGTCAACACTGCAACTTGATTTTTTAATATGTAAATATTTAACTTTGGTCATACTAATGTCAGTGGCAGGTCCCAAATGTGCCTTTCCTAGCCAATATCTGTCAAAGTGTTAAATGAGAGTCTCCTATAATGCAGATTTTGCAGCTTTCTCATGCAACATTTTCTTGTTCTTCAGTAACTGTATCAGTAGAAATTTTATCTAAATGTCTAGATCTCCTTCTTTTGATATTATACCATTATTTCTTATGCCATCCACTGTAATACGGAGACCATTTTATATATTTTTTTTTTCCTTCATGCATTTTTACAGTTAAATTGGTTCTCTTGGATTTTGAATTCCCTCTTTTCTCACGGTTCAGAAATTATACTTTCTTCAGCCTTTCCTATGGGTGATATTTCCTAGATTTCTGGAATCATTTTTGCTTTTCCTCTCTGGCTGTTTTCCCCCAGCTGTTCATAACTATTTTAAAGTATGTTGTGTAACACTGAGGAGAGCATTTCAGATAAAGCCACTGAGTAGATAAGAAGGATTACTAAGATTACTACATATGTCTTGCAAGATACAATTTTTGCTTTCATACGACCTAAATTATTTTGGCTCTCATCCCTTCTTTTTCCATTTTACAGATGGGAAACCTAGATATGGATAGATTATGTGACTCACCCCGTTTCACATAGGAAATTCTGAGATCTTGGAAGTGGGTATGCATCTGATGAGTCTGGAATTCAGCTCCCAGAGAAATTTTATATTCCACAAGCCTTACCCAGGGTTTCACACAGAGTTGTTTCTCTCTTTGCCTTTCAGTAGCTTCACTGTTCTTTCTAACATTTTCACCACTGCCAAACACTTTCTTTCATGCCTTGGCTTCAGCTCTAAAGTGCCCTTTTTATCTACATTATAATTCTCAGAAGGAACCACTCCTCTCACTGGTTACAAGAACCTCACCTAAAATGGCCTCACACATTACCTGTCTGACCTCAGTCTTTAGCTTTTCCTTATCTAAGTGTTATTATAAACACAGAATCATAGAATGGTTTGGTTTGGAAGGGACCTTAAAGATCATCTAGTTCCAAATCCCTTGCTATTGGCAGGGAATTAAATTCTCCTGTTTGGATATTTGGGAAGTACCTGCCATGTACTGTTCATTGCTACAAAGAGCAGAAGATGTTTTTTTCCTGCCATCTGCCATTGTGCAGGCATTGGCTCTAGTGGAGTTATTTTTCTTTATGAGTGCAAAATAAACAACAGAAAAGGAAACTTTATTGTTCTCTATCAACAAAAGGGAGCATCTGCTAAAAAAAATTTACAAGACAAGGTGGGCATCAAAAACAGTGCTAGTGATTATTATTAATCTAATTATTTTACCTGCAAAAGCGAGCAAACAACTGGAATAAATTTGGGGTATTTTTTTCAGCTTCAGAAATTCTTTCAGCACATTAGCAATTCCACAGCAAAGAGATAAATTTTGAGGGAAGGATATTATGGAAAACATGAAAAATTTGATAGTAAGCTTAGGTCACAATGACAGTCCTTGTTTTGGTAACACAGGACCAGCCCAGAATGAGAGATACGGGAAATTTGGTGCAAGGCAGGTGTCTCTTATCTGCTGCTCCTGTTACACAGGCCATGAGAGCACAGCACTCTACATGAACAGGGACCAAACCCAGCTGGCTTTAGAGAAGGACAAGTCCTTCCCCCTGCTCTAAAATCTGATCTTCCATCATGCAGGAAACTCTGCTCCTAATTCATTGGGGGTTTTAAGTTGTGGAGAAGCTTTGAACCTATTAGTGTAATTTGACTTCCTCTGGATTGTTCTTATTCCAAACATGTAGCTTTGGCATTTCCACAGTGTTTGGTTCCTTGCAAGAGAGTGGTTTAACTGACCAGGTGATTCTGGCCAAAATATTTAGGACAAGATACTGGAGAGACAACAATAAGAAATATCTCAAGTGTTTAGGGTTAGGTTGCTTTTATTCTCTTTTTGGTATATATCCACAAAATCAAGCTCTAAAAAAAATTATTTTTCATTTGCAGTCTAATCATGGTAATTGAAGGTTAGCCTTGTCTGCCTTTGTGTTTTGCTAGGCTGGAATCCATTTGATGATTCTGTTATGGCACATGAAACGGATCATCTGCACTAGAATGAAGGTGGTGGTGATGAAGTGCCTTCCATTTTCCCCATAATATTCTCATAGAAGACTGATGAAGCAGACCCTCAGAATCAATTACAAAGAGGGAGATCCATCAGCAGTCAAAACTGACCTTTTTTGTCTTCCAGAAGAGTTCTTTTTGGGGTCAGTTTGATTTAATTTGTAGAGTTTTGAGCATCTTTTTTTTATGGAAAAATTAATTATGGAGTCTAGAGTAAAGCCAAATTTTTCAAGACAGCCAATTTAGAAGGTAGTGTTTGACATGGACTATAAAAGCCAAATTCAAATTGATTATTCCTTACTTATATTAATCTTTTTACTCTTCACTGCTAAAAAGGGGCTAATAATTTTTATTTTACCAGCATGGAGTTGTTCTCATTTCTACGAGACGGAGGGGAGAGGGACCAAGTTGAATAAAATTTAAAGAGTTTTCATTTTTGTGGAAGGGGAATTTTGGGCTGCTTTATACTTCTAAGAGTCTGCAAACCTTACTTTTTGAAAGCAACTTGTTCTTTCAAAACTACCAAAGGTTTTGGCAAATTTCTTTCCACAACTCCTCACACAATCCTGCCAGCCAGCCAGGAGTATGTGTTCTCCAAATTTTCCTACAAGCTATTATTATATTGATATAATTGCATTTTTTAAAAAATCTGTTTTGCCCACAGCACCAGTCCAGGATTTTCTTTAATTTCAATGGAAAATGGAAAAGAAAATCCTATATTGTGGTGTTTCTCTCTGTGCCTCGAAGAAATACAAATCCTAGTGAAAAATGTTCCATATATGCTCGTGATAAGTCACATAATGTAATGCACATAAGCAGTGCTATGATAACTACCAATACTCTGTGTTTCTTAGAGTCTTCAGGAAAAGAGAACAGTTGTTGTGTTAAACCATGTAACAAACTCCTCATGTGGAAAATGCTTTGGTACAGTGATAGATGGAAGGTAAGCAGAAATAAAAGAAATGAGGTGGCATTATGTAAAGTATTAAGTCAGAAGGGATTATTTTTCCTTTTCTTCAGCTCTGAAGTTATTCTTTTGCTATAATGCAAGCTAAATTTGGATTTCTTAGTTCATGTGTTTGGAAAATCAACTATTGTTACACATATTTTCCAAGTTTAGGGCTTCAGGTGACAGAAACAGAACATATAGAAAACATTAATATAGCCCAAATCTTCCCAAATATCACGTAGAACAGAAGAATAAGGTTCTTCAGCGCTTTCATTTTGCCTGGATTACAAGATGAGAACAGATTGTGTCTTTAATACTGATTTTTCTTTGGCCAAAACAACTATATTCTCTCCAAAATACTTGCCACTAAAAGTCGAGATTAGTATTTTCCCTCACTGTTTTAATGAGCATTTTCTTAGAGTGTGACATATTGTGATGAATCTCAGCAGAGCACTGCCAAGAGCACTTGTGACTTCAGGAAAATGAATCATTATTGACATTGTAAATACAAAAATGCATGTATATATACACAGATATATAAACACATGGCCTGTTTTGGATCTGGTTCTCAATACAATAAGAAATGAACAAAATCTACATTTTCTATGTTGTCATTCATGGATACCCTTCATTCCATTTTAGACATCCAGAGTGACATCTCAGCTACTTCTCCAGATGTTCTTTCCAGACAACAAGGAACACACAGCAGAAGCCTGATAGTCTATTTTATTTGCCTCTGTTAGAAAGTATTAAAAATAATTTTTTACTCTACTGTTTAAAAATACAACCCAAACCAGTATTTCAGAGACAAAGGTCCACATATCAGGTGCCTCAAGTTTACTACAGCTGATACTACCCAGTGTTGTGGGTAATGCTTTGTCTCCCGTGCTGGTTTTGTCTGGGGCAGAGTTCATACTGTCCACAGGCAACAATGGGGCCACGTTCTGGAGTTTTGCTGAAAACAGTGGTACTAACACAGGCATGTTTTTGTCATTGCTGAGCAGTGCTTACACTCTCAGGACTTTCTCTGCTCCTCAGCCCACCCCACCAGCAAGGGGACTTAGGGTGCACAAGAAGTGGGAAGGGGACACAGCAGGGACAGCTGACCCCAACTGACCCAAAGGGTATCCCAGACCATATGGTGTCATGCTTAGCATATAGATCTTGAGGATGAAGAAGGAAAGGAAGGAGACTCAGAGTGATGGTGTTTGTCATCCCAATTCACCATTCCATGTGATGGAGCCCTGCTGGCCTGGGGATGGCTCAACACCTGCCTGCCCATGGGAAGTGGTAAATGAATCCCTTGTGTTGATTTACTTGCGTGTGTGGCTTTTACTTTCCCTATGAAAACGTCTCTAACTCAGCCCACGAGCTTTCTCATTTTCACTCTTCCAACTCTCTCCTCTCCCCACGGGAGATGTGAGTGAGTGGCTGTGCCAGGTTTGATTTCTGAGTGGGGTTAAACAGTGACATCTCCTTAAAGGTGTGAATCCCACCTTCATTTAATGGGCATCCATACCTCTGTGGTCTTACTGAGGTCATTTCATTTGCTCCTTGGAGATCAAAACCAAAAGTCTGATACTCTGCAGGAAAAACAGAAAGGTGTTTGACAGAATCACTGATGTCTGTTGAGGTCCTGCAGGTTCAGAAAGATATCACTCTGCTTTAACCCTGAAAAAGGCTTGGAACAAAATATCAGCAACTCCCAGCCATTTCTGGAACAATTGCTTGTGTTGCAACATCTCTCATCCAAACCCTTCCAAGGGTATGTCCATGGATCAGCTTTAGTTTATGCTTATATTTATACTTTTGTTTTTAACCTACTATTTTTTTTTTATTTCCAAAAAAGTATGTAATAATTTCAGTTTTAAGTCTTTGTGTGGTGATGCAATTAAAACTCCAATCACACTTTAGGTCACACTGCACAATGAACAAACTAATAAGTAAATACTCATTTTATTACTCCCTCTGACAGGTCATTTAATAGAACTAGCAGAAGAAAAAATTCTTTTACAAGTAAAATTACTGAAGGAATATATCCCAGGATTCCCTGAGAAAACATAGAGTAATACATTTAGGAATTTCCCTTAGGGATTTTAAGATCATAATTAACTAAATTTGTTTCAATCTGTTAGACTAGCAGTATCATCAGCATTAGTCCCCATCTTATTATTGTGACTGGACTCACAAAACCAGATTTTTTCATGTCAGTCACATTCCCAGGAGGATACAATTGGATCAAAATGAAGCTGACTCATGCCCTCAATGTCCTTAATTACCAAGTATAAATGCTTAAATGCTGTGCAGCCTAAATTAAATATCTGTCTGCTCTTGCCCATATATTTCAGTTTAATACTCTGTGGATATTCCTATGATGCTTTCTTATTGGCATTCCTCAACTTCCAAACAGGTCTTTCTAAAATCTAATATTTCTTAGTATAACGTTATCCTAAAAGTTAAGGATATTGATTGTGGCATGGATAGAACATGTGGTTTCACAGGAAGGGGAATGATTTACTGTCTGAAGGCAGAGAAACCAATAGACAGAACTGCAGAAGGAGAATGGACACTGGTGACACCTTTGGCTCATTTTAACAGGACCGAAAACACTCTCTTGAAAACTATGAAAATTAAGGCAAGATTTTCCCACAGGCATTTATTGGTGCCCTGAAGACCTGTGTTTCTGCAGATTCATTGCAAATAAAATATGTTTGTGTTCAGATATTTTTATGAAAAATGGATTAATAAATTTCATGTTTTCATCAAGTTCAGAGAGGGAGATGCTGAGTAAGAAGCACCACAGCTCTCAGGAGGACTCTGTAGTAATTCCAGAGCTCCACAACCCCAGCAAGAAGTCTTCAAAGAACCTGCTTCTGCCTAAGAGGGTCTCCTTCCCTTCCAGTTGGGTACCTCAAAACCCAACACCTTTGAAGAAAATGCCTTCAAGTGCCTTGTATTTGCAGGAAGGTAGATTAGTAGAAAGTACACACACGTGAGGGGAAGCCTTTACCTCTAATTTGTAATCTATATTTACTTGGAAACACACAAACAGAGCAAGCAGGGAATAGACACAGAAACATGACTCTGATGTACTCATTTTATCAGCTAATTCCTTCTGAAAAGAGGATGTTAGGTACAAACAGGTGGGTGGGAACCTGCTCCTGCTCGATAACAAAACTGCAGTGCAGCATCTGTGTCTCATAAACAGGGAATTTGTCTGGGGGCTTTGCAGACAATGCAGGGAATGAGCTCAACTCATGTGAAATGACTGATGAATTGAGCACACAGTTATTTGTGGCTCCTCTACAGTGCTTGATTTGTGATAGTGATCTTTCATCCAAGCATGGATGTTATTCAGCCACAGCTGGTTAGTTCTGTAATTGACAAAATCCTCTGCTAAAAGCAATCTCTTATCTGTACTTTCTGCCCTTTATTTGTTTTGATAGATAGACAGATTTTCTTGGGCCGTTCTCATTTACCTTTTATTTGTATACTGTGGTCTGGAATTTCTATTGGTCTGTTTAGCCATTGTTTTATTTTTATATAATCAATGTCCAATTTCAAAATTTCAGACATTTCAAATCAGATTTTTTTAAAATTTTTGTAAATTCCCAGTATATGCACTTGCATTTCTTATATTCCCAGTTCCTAGTTTTCACACCTACTCTAGTGTCTACAGCCCTCAAAGTGACAGAATGAAGAGAGAAATTATTCTAATTTATTTGCTTGTTACCAAAATATGTTGTCATATTTAAAACAGCTTTTAATTTGGATCAACTGATCTTGCCTTCAAGATTTCTACTAATGGCATCTAGATGTCAAGTGATTTGTATCCTCTGAAATAGTATAATTCTTTTGTGCACAACTTTTCCTTAAGAAAACCTTGTTCGTTTTTTTTTTTCCTTAAATGTATTTTATTTCTGCAAATCATGTGGCTGCATGGCCTAACTTTGGTAGGCATAACAAAATTGCTTTGTGATAGTTGTGGGCATGGCTGAAAGAGGAACAGAAGTGAGAATATAATGCTG
Organism: Dendrocincla fuliginosa; assembly: GCA_035047845.1. Taxonomy (NCBI): domain Eukaryota; kingdom Metazoa; phylum Chordata; class Aves; order Passeriformes; family Dendrocolaptidae; genus Dendrocincla; species Dendrocincla fuliginosa. The sequence goes on along the minus strand of JAWWMO010000138.1, from coordinate 69,340,498 downwards.
TAAGAATTCCAGAGCAGAAGAATTTGTTCTTCCCAGACTTTTCCAAGTGACCACTATTTTCGGGAAATTATAATAAAGAAACATTACTCTCATCTTTCTTACTCTATTCTAAAAGATTCAAAGAGCAGACTCATTGATAAACTTGTATGACTAATTTATTTCTTTCAAGATACTGGCAGAGAATAGTTTATCTTGAGATGAGTCAATTAGCTATGAATATACTTGGGCTTGGGCTTGTAAAGAAGCACCTGACTACCATAACATTGAGGTTCTGGGCAAGTCTTCCTATGTTAATGGGGGCACAAAACCACAGAATTAATTTTATCACAAATCTTAATAAATTTCTGAATGGCTTTTATGATAAGATAAAGCAATAAGGGGTTAGATTTAATGGCCCAGGAATTTTCATGTGAAGCAGTAGAATGAGCAAGGAGAACAGATTCCTCTGACTGACTCAAATGGTCCTTTCCAGTTCCTCGGACATCAGGGTGATGAGCTGTCAATAATCACAGCTTTCTAGCCATTAGAGGTTTTTAGTTGTGGGTAGATTCTAAGATTGGTTCCCCTTGCATATATTATATCTGCTTCAAATATTTGGTTTACAGTTGTATCCAAACTTGTCTTGTAGTTCATTTATGTAATATCACCAAGTCTGAGCTGGTTATATTACCTGACCCAGGTCTTCAAATCATCTAGGGTCATCTGGGCATAGCTAATTCTGTCTGCCTTTTGACTAAGACCCAAATCCAGCTGTGGAGCAGTTGCTGACACGTGCTCTGCAAAGGGAAACTACTCACTGCCTCTCAGTTTATATTTCCTGGTTTACAGAACATGGCTCAAGAAACATCAGTCATGCAGTCAATGTGTCTGTTACCATTTTAGTTTGGATCAGGATTCAGTTTCTGCAGTGACTCTCTCAATCATTCTTACTTAATCCTATGTTGCATTGCCAGACTTGACAACAGATGAGCTTTCTATCAGATGAAAATAAACCACAGAACCACTCTGGAATTGCATCCAACAGTGGGCATTTTGTCCATGGCACCAGATTGCAGTTATTCCAAAGGACATTCCTGAAATGCTTGTTTGGATCCTCAGTATTCACGTTTGTTCTGTGGCTGCTCGTGGGCTGCTCTGCCTGTACAATTACACATCACACAAGCAGAAATGGGATGGGGCTGCACAGAGCCAGAGCTTGACCAAGAACCAATTATTTGCAATAACATCAATATCTATGAAGGAAAGCTGAATGGCTCAGTTGTAGCTGGGCCACAGAGTATTAGTCCCTGTCCTGTAAGTGTGCGTGGACTCACAAAAGCAGAATTTTTAGTGTCACTGACATTCCCAAGATGTTACAATTGGATCTAAATGAAGCTGAATCTTTATGTGCTTAATTACCAAATATGAATACTTTGCAGGCTAAATTAAATACCTGTCTGTTGTTGCCCATATATTTCAGTGCAATATTCTGTGCATATCCCTCTCATGCTTTCATACTGGCATACCCTTACTTTCAGACAGGTCTTTCCAAAATCTGCTATCAGCATAGTTTTATCTTGAACAAGTCAGTCCGTGTTCAAAATGTGTTAATGCAAAAACACATGCACAGCTGTTGCTCAGCTCTGAGACCGTAATTGATCCTGCTGAGCTAGTGTTGATCTTAACTGCACTTTGCATGAGGAGAATTCAGGCTTTGGGGAGAGTTTACAGCACCTACTCACAGAGCAGAAAGCTGCCATAGGTATCCTATTGCAAATGGTCTGGAGGAGAGTATGTTTTAAACCTTGTTCATATCACAGTATCATAAAATGGTTTTGGGTTGAAAGGGACCTTATAAATCATCTTGTTCCAACCCCCTGCCAAGGGCAGGGACACCTTCCACTAGCCCAGGTTGCTCCAAGCCCCATCCAACCTGGCCTTGGACACTTCCTGGGATGGGACAGCCACAGCTTCTCTGCCCAACCTGTGCCAGGGTCTCTCCACCTTCTGAGTAAAGAATTTCCTACCAATATCTAATGTTAACCTGCCTTCTGTCATTTTAAAACCATCCCCCCTTCTCCTGTCTCTCCATGCTCTTGTCAAAAGTCTCTCCAGCTCTCTTGGAGCCCCTTTAGGCACCAGAAAGTGCTCAAGGGTCTCCCTGAAGCCTTCTCTTCTCCAGGCTTAACAACCACACCTCTCTCAGCCTGTCTTCACAGGAGACATTCTCCAGCCCTCACAGAATCCTTGTTTTACTGCTATGTTTGTTAACTTGCAACAGGAGTGAGATGCTTGTGTGAAAATAGGAGTCACAGGTTTAAACTTTCATCTCTATTACATACATAACTCATGCTTTTTTATACTAAGACAGTGAATCTGCCTGTGAGTGGCTGGAGAAGGACATGGTAAAAGCATTGTCCACTCTGCAAAGCAGCTCAGCAATGGGGGAACCTGCCTAGGAATATGTAGAACAAGACCGAGTGACAAAAGTCTTCAAAGCAACCGGAGCTGCCAAAATAGTGACCTAATTCCTACAAACTGGCTGAGCCCTGGAAAGACAGAAGAGCAGAAGCAGAGAAAACATAATTTCATCTGAAATCTCGAGAAATATATTTTTCTGGAATAAAGAAGCCTGGGATTTAGAACATTTCCCAACACTGTTTCTACATTGGTCTTCCAATTTCTTAGTACATGAGCCAATGAATCTTGCAGAACTTTATATTTAATCTTTCTTCTACTACCACCTCCTACCCCTAATGAGCAGCTACTGAGATATGATTTTAGTTCTTTTCTTTCTGAAATACTTCAAACCCAACAGATTTCACATATGTTTTCACATTGAATGTTGTTATGTATGTCTGACCAGTTTACATCTGAAGAGATTTACCAGATATTTGCATGTCAGAAAAGAGAAGCAAGAAACAGAATAATAAAACAACCAAACCAAACCAAACCAAGACACCTCCCAGACATTAGGGACTTTATAGCTTTAAAACCTTTATTTGTCTGCATTTAACTGGCATTGTTTGCTAGAAGGATACTGTTCTTTCTGTAACTTCTGCCATTAATATTTTTTTAAATGTATTCCTGAATTGAAAACAGAACAGACTTCATGGAAAGAACAATTGCTCTTTGTAGATGAAGGTTAAACTACCAGTGTAGAATTGATTCCTACACAATGGGAGAAGTGAAAGACTATAAAATATGCTTCTTGTCAACCAGACAGCCTTAAAGCTTCTTGGCTCTAAATGAATCCCTTGAATTGATAGTTTGGGAGCATGGCTTGTGCTTCATAGGACTGCGTTCAGTTGTAAAACAAGCAGATCCCTCTTATTTATGCAGAAAATCTGGAGAATGCAATTTTTCAAAGGATTTCTGAATAAATGATGCCACACTTAGGATACATTGAAGCTCGGTGTTAACATGGTAGTAAATACTCATCCCAAAACAGCATCCTTGTTTTGGTTTGTTTACTTTTTAAAGCAGGTGGAAGGAGGAGAATCTGGAGGAAAAGAACTCTCAGAACATCAAACTGTAATGCTTCAAGCCCAAATAGAAAAGTGAAAGGACTTTTTTGACTTGCTCTTGTGCAATCAGCAGGCTGACTTCTTTTACTTGACAGCATGTTTAGAGATGTTATTGGAGTGTCTTCTCATTTCCACTGGTCATGCATTGCTGGTAGTTAGAAAATGGAACCAAAACAAACAAAATAAAATTTTATGGCATAAGGAAATTTTAAATCAACTATTCCTCAAAATCTGGAATGAAGCCATTTTTGTCAAGAAGCAAAAATATTTTAAAAGACTTAATAGAAGCTAATCTGAAGCAATTCCAGAATACATTTTTTTTTTTGTTATTACTTATTGGCAGCCTTCTTTAATCTGGGGAATCTGAATCTACATGACCAGCACCAGAGGATCAAATCCCTCAATTTTATCTCTTTTACATCAGAGATCATTGAAAATTAAGTGTAGGGCCTGTACTTACAGCTTGATCTGAAAACACAGATGTCCACTGGAATTGCTACTGATTTTGAACATGTAGTTAGTGGATTCTCAGATTCTCACATTATGTCACCTTCTGCTTGGTTGCAAACATAATAAAGAATAGTGATAGTATAGTAATAAATAACAATATATTACCAGTGCTGATCAGTAGGTCCAGTTTTAACTGAGATCCCGTTCTACTAGACATGCACATTCTAAAACTGTGCTTGCCCTGCAGATTTTACTGCATGGGCAGAACTAATTAGAATAGCAAGTGATGCACATGTTATTGAGTTCATTTCCAGAAGACTGCAGGACCCAATTTATTGATGCCTATGTCATGTTTTCCTAAAGCTAAGCCAAGGGGAAAAATTGTAATATTTGAGGGACAGACAAAATAAATGTTTATTAATCTAATCCCCCATCATTTTATAGAAATTACTATCACTGCTTCAGTCTTTCTGAGGGTAGTAAAGCCTCGACAAGCTGCCTTTGGGTTTGATATGTATTTGCAAGAACTGTGACTCAGAGTAGAATGTTGTTTTATTCTCTGAGTGTGTGCTGTGCTAAACATAATGTGGCTAATGCTGCTAGGTCACATTTATAACTCATAAATAATAAGAGTAATCCGGAGTGGGTACAATCCCAGGTTATGTGGAAGTGGAGGATTCACCTTACTAGTCCCAGCATTACAGAGAATCCAAAGTCCTTCCCTCTGCAGCACTTTCTGCTCAATAAATTCCAGGATGCTCAGTGTAATGGAAATTTCTCAGAGCCTAAGACACACTGAAACTGAGTGCAGAAAGCATCCTTCAAATAAAGCTGGTTCATAAAACAGAATAATCAGACAGCTGAGAAAACATCCTGCAATATGAGTTCATAGTGTTCTAGGACTTGGTGCTATAAAAAGATCTGTATCAGTCAATCCCTTCTTTCAGATAATTGGGGGGTTATGATACTGAACTACACTCCAAAATAGAGTTAATATATGGTACTACAAAATACATTTCTTTGAAATAGCAATTCTTGCTTGCTAACCCTCCATAAGCTTGATTTTTTTTCCCTTTGAGTTTATCAGTGTGTGTTTTGTTGGATTTACATTTGTGTATCAAAGTTTTCCAGTTGTTCAGTATTTATTGCAGAAGTTTCTCTTAAAAGAAGGCAAACAAACAAAAAAACACCAAACCCTTACTGATATTTAGAAGTGTTCATTAATACATGCACAAAAAAGATTGTGATTTAATTTGTGTATAAAATTACTAAACTATGTCTACACATTTCAGTCAAGCCCCATGTTATCTAGCTCAAGGAAACAGTCATAAAATCAAACCCAGTACATTTGATAGTCTTTATTCATAACAAAATACAAAAAGAAATCAAAACAAGTTCTGATATAGAGACCATGATGAAAGCAGTTCTGTGTACAGATAGTTGCTGCCTTTAGCTATCACAATGATTCCTGTCTTCTATCCTGGGAGGGGAAACAAACAACTAGCAGCCTTGTTCTGAATTTTCTGTTCCTTGAGTCACAGCTGTGATTTCACTTTGGGTAATGAAATATAAAATTTACAGATAGAAATATTAGACAGGGAGCATTTGCCAATAGATGAAACAAGGAAAGGGAATTTGGGCAGCATTTGCCAATACATGAAATGAGGAAAGGGAATTTGCAAGCATAGCCCACATGTTGTTGCTGCCTTTGTTCTTCAGGAGACAGAAAATGAGTCTCTTTGCTTCTGCATCTGACCCTTCATCTGAGCAAGGCCAACAGCTCAGACTCAAGTTCAGACTTCACAAACGTGCAGTTCTGAAACTCAGAAAACTGAAGTCTTGCAAGCAAGCAGCAAAAAGCTGTTGGTTTTGGGGTTGTTTTGTTGTGTTTTGCTTTCGTCAGTGGATTGCCATATCCTTCTTGGAATGGCTCTCATACTGCCTCTTGAAAGGTTGGATAGCAGCTGAAAGGCACTCAGCTTGTGCTCCTTATAGGACAGTGAGGACCCCTATAGATATCCTGTAGAGAATAAACATGAATACATACAGCTGCTTTAGAGAATATGCTGATCTTTCTGGCTTATCCTCACAAAGGAGGCACAGAGATTGTATCTGTTCCTTCTTTCATCTGTGTTTATTGTAATGTGCCTTCTACATCTGCTTATTTACACAGAGCCTGGCAAAGGGAAGATTTAATTGTGACTCTGGGCTTTGTGTTTCTGAGTGATAACTACCTAAGTTTTATGGACATGGCAGCTGCTTCCATCCCTAGTATATCTTTTTAGGTGGAGAGTGAAAGATCAATAACTTTGGAAACATCCAGCTGGAAATTATTTCTTATTGATTTATAGGGGAATGGAGGATTCTGCAGGAAACCTAGGACTTATTTTCTTTAGTTTCTCTTTTCTTCACGCTCCCCAGGAACTGAAGAATTATTTTGAGGTCCCCTTGGTATCATTAAAGAAGGTGTCCACATGCCAGTTGAGTGATAAACTGTCTGTCAGGTGTGGTTTTCTCCTTTTGTCCCTTCAATGGCAACAGAAAAGGCAAATGAAAAAGCAAACAGGTATGAAAGAACAGCTGAGCTGAATGAATTTGACTAATTCCAGATTCCAAGCAAACTGCAAAAATAACTCTGATGAGCTCATGACAATATGATGATCAAATTCATTTGGAAAGACTGTTACAGACCTTTGTAGCCAGGTATCACTCAGCAAGTCACTGTCTTCTTGTGAACTGTAGTGTTAAGGACTGGTATGATCCATTTCTAGAGATGCCAAACTGTTGGTGTCTTTGTGGTTTGTACCTTCCTGTAATGTCAGAAAATCATGAAATAATTTCTGTATCAAATTCCTACCTGATCTTCACTGCACTCCAGTAAGGCAGGCAAGAGTTATGACCCCAGCTGACAGGGAGGGGGACAAATACACAAGGATCTCCAACCCAGTCTGTGACAGAACTACAGCTCAAACTAATCCCAGTTGTTTCAAGCTGCAAAATCAATTCATAAGGCAATACTGGCTGAACTAACCACCCAGTGTCACCAAAGCTTGTCCTCCCACACCACTGCTACAAGTTTGACAACAGCTCTGTATTGTTACCTATGGTACAGTAATAACACTTGGATAACTCTGTGTTGTCACAGAAGTTTTAGTAATTATAAAGAAGAAATGTTTCTCTCCTCTTTGTACTACATGGATTAAGGGACACCGAGGATAACAGGGTCTCTAAGGTTAATTATATTTTATATGTTTTTACTGAAGACAATTTAATTTGGTGTTACCTAAAGGAAAGAAGAAAGGACAACAATCAGTCATGCAGCATAGTTAAGAATATTCAGCTTTTTATTCTGCATATTGAAAGCTCAGTTGGTCTGTGAGAAATCACATTTCTCTGTGACTCAAAGGACACCATAAATAAAATCAAATCAGGTTATCTTTTATTGTTGAATTACTTTCACGAACATAAAGGTGGATAGAATTCAGGATAGTAGGATTTTTTCACTGTATTAAGATTTCCTATATTCCTTTTGTACTAATACATTCAATAAGTTTAAATATTGTAATGTGGTATACCAGGAGAGGAGAGGGGAGGGGAGGGGAGAGGAGGAGAGGGGCATAGTTTATTTAAAACAGCTGAGCTAATATAATTTTCTTTGACTTTAAATAATAGAACAATGTCTTTTGGCAAAAGTGAAAGAAGGGAGAGAGAGGATACCCACAGCCATCTTCACTGTACTAGAGAGTTAACACTGTCAAAGTTAATTTTGTGCTTTTCAGATTGCAGGGATATAAAGCCAGAGCTGAGAAGGACAGATAATTTTTATGGCAAATTAAGGATGACTCTAAAACCTAGTGACCTTTAAATGGGATGTGAAAATCAAGGATAATTGAGTGGCATGTCTGCTAATTATTTAAAAGAATTAATAATTCAGAAATAGAGAACTCACTCTGACCTGGTCTACAACTGGAGGGGCATATATACAATTTTCAGGATCCATCATCTGTCTTGTGACTTCTACTTGTGGTTTTCGAAGTTCAGTCTAAGACATATGGGATAAATTAGAGTACTGGAAATTATGGGAAAGGTCAACTTGCAATTGTTGTTCTTATAAGCCAGAAGATTTCAGAGCTGCCACTGAACCAGTAGACATCACATAACTGGAGATAAGGAAGATAGTCTCTGCTACAGAGACTGGGTTGGAAGTACCCTGACTGCAAAATGTTGGGGCAGCCTGACATCTCTGGGGTGCATCTTAGTGAGTGCCCATCATTTGCTGGTCAACCAGATTTCTGCCCACAGGTAGGTGCAAAATATGAGACCTACATTAATGGATGGGGATTCATCTGAGCAGATATTTATTTTGATTGTATATGTATGTACATCTGAGTTTGACGTCCAAGCCTCCTTTTACAGGCAATGCAGTAAAGGTGGCATTCTGTGCACAATTAACATGGTCTTAATGTAGATGTGGAAAGAGTTCTGACTAGTTAATCAAAACCAGTACAAATTTATCTCAATAGGCGAAAAAAACCCCTTTGTGTGATCAGTGTTTTGAAGCTATAAAACTGTGGATGAGATTAATCTTGCAGAAGTCAGAGAGATCATATAGGGACCTTGTTAACATGCTTAGAAATCTGCCTGGGGCATGCAGGAAAAATTCTACATACTTCAGGAAAAAAATAACCCTTTCTTGCCACTTTAATTCAAACAAAGCATTTTTTTCATATCTTTTATGTATTAGTGTGGGCTTGGAATAAAACGATTTGGGAATGTCAGTGCAAGTTCAGTCTTTAGTTTAACTAACCTTGAATGATGTATTATGCCTGCTACTCCTCCAGTCTTCTTCATGATCTAAGTATCCTTGGGAAAAGTCAGCCAAGATGTGACACATGCAGAACAGTAGCCATGAATTTCACAACTTTTGATGCCAATGGTATTTAGCATTTTTTAAAAGCTAGGAAATAATTTTTCTAATTGGCTACTCTTTGAAAAAAAAGGTTTTGTCGAGCTGTAGCCTTGAAGATGTCCACCTAGCACAATGAATTATCTGGGCTGAATAGTGGAATTATCAAAGTAATGAGATATTTGATGTAATTAATGTTGGTGTTTCTGCACAGCTCTGCCCCATGTTATGTATATATGTCGTGTGAGACATTAATTTGTTGGGATTCAACTCATAAATAAAAGTTTATAAATGTAGATCCCTACTTGTAGGTGGCTGTGTGTGAACTGTGTTATAGTTGGTGGACATCCAGTGCAGTGGAATAATTTAGGGAAGCATTTTAGACAATGTGGATGATTCCATCTGACCTCCTGAGCTCTGCATAGGCTCAGCTGTCTGTACTGGCTAGATGGATACGGACTGGAATGAGAGTTTAGACACTCAGATCACACACAGCTATAAACATTTTGAAACCTACTTTTGAATGTCTTAATCTGGAAATCTAATTATGTCCATCATGCGCATCTGTCCTAATTTACCCATCTGGAAAAGCAGTCAACATTTCTTCCCCTTACAAACATAGGTGAAAGGGATGAGGAGGGTGTGTGACAGCAATCTTTACAATCACACAAAATCTCTCTGTGTATGGATTCTAATTGCAACAAGTTCTATTAGTTCAATGCTATCTGCAGGTATGGCATGTGTGAAACAAAATATGAAGAACAAAGAGCTTGTGTGTCTCAACAGAATTTTCCATGCCTGTTAACACGGTGGATCTCCTTGGGGGACCACCTGAACCAACTAGTGTCCTCCAGGAAGATGGTGGGTTGCAGAAAAGTAACATGGCATGAAGTGGAGTACAAAACTCAACACTGCGATTTGATCCCTCTACCCAAAGCACAAGGAATCAATATCACACTGTACAGAAGGGTCACAAGTCTCTTTCATCTTATACTACAAACCTTTCTCTCTCTAAAAGCAAAAGAACACAAAGCACAAAAGAGCTCTAATGAATAACTGCAGAGTATGGATCTGTTTTTTGTTATCAGCTACTGTCACAGAGGACTGTAATTTTTTGCCTTGTCTCTTCCACAATTCATATTTCTGTTTCAAGTTCCTTTTATTTTAAAGCTTCCAAGCAGATATATTTGATTCATAAATTCAGTCAGGAAATACCTTTGTTGGCTCATGCTTCAGTAATAGTGCATGCTACTTGTTCAGCAGGAACAAATAGTTCTCATAGACTGAAATTCAGCAACTCTTTGTAAGGACTTTACAGAAAAATATTGAAAGTCAAATTGAGGAACCGTGGGGCTTGAGGTGGCATTAGAATGCCTCTGCTCATATACAACATTTTATTGCTCTGAATGCTACATGTATACAATGAATGTGAAATGAGCAGAAGAACACTAAAGAGAAGAGAACTGGCAGAAATAAATCTGTTGCAAGGAGAGCCACAACTGGTGCATGACTACCACCAGGACATAGTCTGTGTCATTGCCACCCTCTATCCTCTCTGAGATCAGTTCTGCTGTAAATAGTAGGTTAGATCTGCTGGTAAGCTTCTGCATTCCCTCTTTCTGAAATACTTCCTAAGCTCTTCTTATCAGTGAATTGAGATTGTCACTGGCTCCTGAAGGTGGAAGCATACGTTAGGAGTAGGGCAGACAGGCAGTTCACTTTTATTTATTGCAGCGTGCCCATACCACGAGCAACTCAGATAAAGCCATTTGAATACCTTGTTCTTTGTCCCAGAGAAGAGGCCTGTCCCCCAAATTTTGCTAAATCCCTGGGATATATGGCTGAAGTGTGAGTTAAGCCATTACATACCAAACATCAACAATTCTTCTTTTTGGAATGACTGAAGGATGTGTTCTAGGGTAAGGACAGGGCAGACCAGTCTTATTGCTGATTCGTAGGAACTGTTGCTGGTCAGAGCTGTGCTGACTGGAATCTTACATTTTGCAAATTTTATTTTTATTTATCCATAGCAGACAACAAGAACCATTTACTCCCTTCCCCACTTAAAGACATTTATCAAAACCTCCTGAATTGCACCTTACCTTCCCCTGGTACCTCATTCTCAAATTTCCTTTATCTCCCTTCCCACATGCTTCCCATTTTGTTTTTTTCTCTCTTTTTTTTTTTCTATTTCACTTGAATACAAAATGCATTGATCTTAAAAACATTATTGTAAGATGGATTCAATGCCCTGAACGAGGTTTCTACAGCTTATTAAAGATCTTTGTTTTCTTCTATGAGGAAATGTTGAGCCTACTATAAGCTTAACATTTTCTATTTAGTGAGATTATTTTTTTGCTCAGGCAATCAAGAGGAAAATGTTCCCTCATTTGTCCTGGCCTCTCCTGGTTAGTTTCAAAGCATGGAACATGACTGGGACTAATTATATTGTGAAATTTGGCATTTTTCATCATAGGGGAAAAAACCCCAAATAGTGACATCCCTGTACATAAATAAGCATAACGTTTCTAAAGGCCATAGGCACATATGTTCTGTTTGAATTTCTTCTATCTGGTCCTTCATGTGCACGCAGAGAGAGTTACACCACATATTGCAACATGTCTGTGCTATCCAGAAGGGGATGATCTCTCTGTTTCTAAAGCAACACGGATATTTCTCAATGAAGTATTAACATTATTATTATCTATTTATCAATTACATATCAATATCAAGTGTCCAAGCAGACCATATGAGATGGAACTCAAGATTCATGACAACAAAGGATAAAAATTGGCAATAGATGTTGCTTTAAATTGAAACTGAGATTTGGGACAACAATTGAGAGCTCTGTCCAAATGGCCAATATAAGACTTTTTGCTCTAGAATGTATCCTTGAGCAGTTGTCTCTTCAATGATGGAAGAAAAGGTGAGTTCACATATTAGCAGTGATGTAATTCTTATGAGAAAAAAGGTTGCTTTATTGCAGTGGATTTCACTGAATGAGAACCACGGAGTCTCTCTGACTTTAGGGCATGTATGTAGGGCTTGAGAAAACATCTACTGATTAGTTTATTGCAGAAGAGTTACTGAAAGATTATGACTTATTTACTAATTTGAATTTTAAGTATCAGTGAACAGAAAACAGGTTTGTTTAAGCTAAACTTCATGTAGTTGCATCTGAGCAACCTCAGAAGGAGTAATGACTGAGGAAGACAATCCTAGAAGGAATTAATTTTGCAGGTCATAAAATGAGTTCTAATATTAAAATTGTCACAGTGATAATTAACATGATAAAATGTTTTAATGAAGGGAGAAAAAATGAATAGCTCTGCTCCAAAATACTGCTGCAACAAGATGGATGTTGCTGATATTGTCAAGGATTTGTTTTATGATAGTGGTCTGTGTGTCTTCTTTCATTAGCACAAAATAAATAGTGGTTTAAAATGACAGATGCTCTCCAACAGTGTTTTGTATAAGACAGGATTGAGTTAAAAGGAATAAATTTAATTCTGGTTTAAATTCTTGAAGCAGGCTGAAAAAGGGTGCACTTAAACCCAGTTAAAAGCTTTTAGAGATGTGTTTCCAAATGTGCCTTTTGCACAGGCTTTCCATGTAACACCAGTATTGGAATTTATTCTCTTTCTGTATTGATCTATTATGCAAAAAGAATATTTTTCCTGCATTATTTTTTCCATATGGTCTCCAGTTTATTGCAACAGGACTTTCTTTTACCATGTAATCTCAATATTTAAGATAACAGGAATAATAAGTGCAATTATGTTCACACATTCAACTTTTTAACAGGAATATTTTTTGACTGTGGATATCAGCACCCAAAATCAGGGGCAGCCAGGATCATTTAGTCTTTCATGTGTAATATTTTGCCTTTAGTACCTGATCTTCCCTGAATGGTGGGAATCACCTTCAAAAGATTTGAATCTTCAAATTACTCATGGAAATAATTCCTGCAAGAAAATTAACAACAGTGTTGGGTGTTTGGGCCAGGAGAACTATGAGATCTTGAAATGAGAATGCACTGAGTGCATTTTATATGGCCAGATTAGGTTTTGGTCTGAAGGAGCACAGCCTTTGCTCCACTTGAGTTAAATGAAAGGAAATAAGTGCTTTTAGGCTGCAAATCCTCCTTCCCCAAATCAAATGTTTACTCCAAAAATTCCTATACCTCTCTTTTCAAAGAAAAAGCCTTTCAGTGACAAGTTCAAATGTAAATGTGTGAGTTTTATCCTTTTGGGTCAAGTCAGTGCTATTCCAAAGGGCAACTACAGGCAAGTGTCAGGCTGCCTGTGTCAGTAGGCAAGGCAAAAAGTGTTTTGAACCCTGGTGTCGATCTCATCCCTCCCAAAATGCAAGGATCCTTTCAGTCTTATGGCTTTGGATCAAGCCTTCTTTGGACTCAGCTAGTCTCCAGGCAGCTCTGATCTTTACATCATTAAGACATGATGATACAGCTTTTAAATGTAAAGTCTATGAAAAATTGAATGTATGATTTGGACAGCCAATCAGTTTGTTGAAAGATATAGACACAAGCTCTGGTAGAACACCAAAAATAAACATCATACTGCAAATTATTCGCAAAAAAAATCTGGAATAAATTTTGATAGAATTAGATTCTTGAAATAATAATTATAAAAAATGTATCTTCTACAACCCAGACTTTACCATGTGTACTGAAAAGAGATTTTTCCCTCATTTGTAAAAATTAAAAGCATCCCTGAAGTTCAACAGAAATAATTGAAAGTTTAAAATAAATCACAAAGTTAGAAACAAACATAAATGACTGCAATTCAATAGTAAATTTAAATTAAGTTGGGACAAGATATAAATGTGTTTGGATAAAAAAATGATTGAAAATTTGCTGCTAAAAAAAGCCAATGTATTAATCAAAACAAAAGGAAAAAGACCTGCAGGAGCAGACTAGAGAACGTGATCTGGAAGGAATAATGAGAAGGATATCATCCAGGTCATATTATTAATCTAGATAATGGAGAATTTAAAAAGTTAAAAGAGGAACCTTGAATGTGAACTATACTTAATTCAAAACCATTGAAGCAAGTGAAGTGCATGGGTAATGTAGCAGTAATGATGTCTGGAATGTGCAAAGACACTAATTGCAGTATTCTTTGCTAATTAAAGAACCTATAATTATAGCAAAAGGGTTTTGAAAACTATCTTGCTACAGCACTAAGACAATGTCATGTAAATTACTTTCTCTGTGCACACAAAGGTGGAGTTCCACTTCCACAAGCACATATCATGGATGTCAAGCCCTTCAATAATTAAATGAGCAGAATATAAACTGGTCATCAAATGCCTTTATACAGACGAAGTCAGGAACAGATTTTGTCACTTCTCCATTTCTCTGTGCTCACTTTATTTGACCTGAAAGAACAACTCAGTCAGCCCCAGCTCACAGATTCATGACTGTAGATTTTCCCCTTCTATGTAGAACTCCCATTTGTATCTGAATCGATGCAAAAAAAGGGTTAGGAGCTTAAAACAAGCCTTGAAAATTTTCATATATTTTCATACTGTTTCTTCCTCTCTTCTTCATATAAGAATACATGTCTCTGTTTTCATTTTCAGCTGTTTCCTTCTACAATGTTGTTTGAATTAAATTAGCACAATGCACTTTTGTTATTCATCACTAATATTACCCTCCAGAAAAGCTAAGTTAGGGTAAAAAAGTTTCCATTTTTACTTCCACTCGAGTCTCTGTGTTTAGCTCAGTATGTTGAATCTGTGTGATTGACATGAGATATGCTCATAGCCCTCATAATTAGTTGACGGAGGCCAGCTGACGTAAAGGTCACTTGTGGGACATAGCATTAATGTCATTCTCTTCCTTGGAGTGAGTGGCTAACAATTATCTCCATGCTAGGATTTAATTGGATTGATATCTAGTGTTCTAGCACTGGCAGATGCCTCCAGGATGAATATTTTTTGATATATGCAATTACATGCCATCATGAGATTGTTGGTGATTAATGTCAGCCCTTCAGAACTGTCACCCAGAAAAGGAAATAAAGGCAGAGAGTGGTGTTCAGGCCTGAAAAGATAATGATGACCCTGCAGCCTTCAATGTGGCTTTCTGATAAAAGCACAGTTTCTTGAACTACCTCAGGGCCATGGTGGTGGAGATTTAAAAGCAGCCTGTTTTATTAGGTCTCCATTTGTTACATTAGGAATCTCAGTAGGAAACACCTAACTCCTTTTGGAAAAGGTGTCAGAGGAGTTGAAGAGAAGTAAATGAGGCCTTAATTGAACACGAGAGTCACTTATAAGGTTAGCAATGAAAGAAAGACAAGAGAGTCCAGCAAGAGAAATGCCTCGTGTGTCCAGAGCTCGTGCAAAAAGGATGATCACAATGGTGGGCATTGTTAACTAACCATGTGCAAGCACAGCACAGAGAAAAGTTGGTTTGCTTGGTCAGGGATGTAATCCCTGTCACAGATCCATCAATGTTAATCTTTCACAGGAATCAATCTAGAGGCTTAATTTTAAAGAGTTCTCAGAGATTACCCTGGATGTGATATCCCAGGAAACATTTGCCCACATCATCAGGTCAGGATTGTTTGGTTAATATTTCTTTTGGCTTGAGAAGGACAGACTTTCTTTTACTTGAGTGTCTGGCACTCACTGAGTGCAGATTCTCACTTTGTTGTGGCTGGAAAAAAACAATGTATCTGATGAATTTCCAGGTGTTCTGTCCTCCTATACCATTCTCTTTTTTCTCTCCTCTGGGACACAGATATCCAGCACATCCAGACCAAGCACCATGAAGATTCAGAAAAACATATTTAGTTTTACAGATTAAATTTACTGCTGGCATTATTATTTCCTCCTCTGAAAAAGAAAAGGTGGAAGTATTCCATGAACAAGATTTGGTTTTCCAGTTACCAAATAGACATAGAGTGTTAAGGTCTTTTATTATCCTGTTGCACATTTCCATTTCAGTTCTTTGAGACTGTGTTCATGCAACTGTTTATTCTTTCTTTTCATCATTCAAATATGAAACTACCTGTGCTCTTCACTGGATTCTCCAACCATTCCCTTTATTCTCAAGGCTCTCCTCCATGTTCTCTCAGTTTTTCAGTATTTTTTCAGCTGCTGAAGGTTGGAAACCAGAATTCGAGAACGTTGTTGGCAATGGAAGCTGAGGTGGGATCATAGACTAAGATCATTGGCCTAGTTCACTGGTCATGATACAACATACAGGAAAGGACTGGTGTATTTGGAAACAAATGCACCCACTATGGATGAACCTTCTTTCACATTTGCCTTATTAAATGTGAGGGGTAATCAATTTTTTTTTAATTTATGTTTCAACTATATGTTACAAAGTCAATGTCCAGTTGCAGTCTGTTGCACTGCTCCCATTTCCTTCATGAGCCAAATGTTTTCATCCTGTTTGTCAAGACAGTGAGTTAGCTTGGGGACCTTTTTTTTCAGTGTTGAATGATGTTAATTATTTTACTTTTCTTTATATTTAATATTAATTGAACCCCTTGTTTGCTGCCATTATTATTAATCCATTATTTTGCCCAGGATCAGTATCCAAGTACCAAGAATATAGTTCCTGAGTAATTTATCCTTTTTTAAAATATTGCTATCTTCAATTATTTCCAGTCTACATCTCCATCTCCACTATAAGAAAAAGATCTATCTTATATTAATATTATTTTTTAATTATTATATCCTTCAGAAAGAAACTGAAGATCAGATCACTACTAGAAGAGGTGGACAAAGTTACAACAACAGAAGAGATATATTTTTAATTAAAGTAAGCTATATACCTTTTACAGTGGTGTACACTTGACACTTCCAGTTTCTCTTTCATCAAGTATGACCATGAAGAAAACAGGAATATATCATTAACACTCAAGAAATTTCAAGATTTATGTCATGCTAAGATGTCCAGCAAATCATTGTACAACACAATGAGCATATAACAGCTGGAGAGTCAGGTGATGAAAAGTTCACAACTAACCAATTCAAATGAATTATTGTCTAATTAAAGTTTTGAACTCTTACAAATCATAAATGCATTTGAAAAGAGACAAGTGCCATCTGTGCACCATTTTCAAAAGGAAAGAAAAATCACAACAAAACAAAGATTTACAAAGAAAATTATAATGAGCAGTTTGTCCAACACAAATCAAACTCATCAGGATTAAGTTCATTCATGTTAGTCAGTAAGCACTCTGAGTTGGGGAAGCTGATAGAAATATGCATCATTGATTGTTCCTAATCTAATTAATCATCATTTTGTGGCACAATCCTATTTGCAAGGTATAACATAACAGCTGGTGCTGTGTGTGTCCTTGAGCTTCTTAAAGGTACCAGCCTAGCCTAGAACGACAGAATAAACTTTTGTCACATTTTAGGATTGGAGATGAACAACTGTTGGTAAGATCTAAGTCTCTGAAACACATAAAGTACCTCAGGCTGTTGAAGGTATTGAGGGTATAACCTTATATATGAGGCAGAGAGAAAATTACTTTCAGTGCTATATAACTTACTTTTATTTCTCTATGTATAAGTAGTCAAGGACAGTCTCATTCTCAATGTGATTAAAAACTTTACTGTACACTGTAACTCCTAGGAATTAGCATACCTAAATCATGGAACAGATGTCCTGGAAATTTTCCAGACATCATTTAATCTTCAACACATCTATTCAGCATTCTGTGTTCACAGTATTAGAGCAAGAAATCTAATATGCTATGATAAAAATAAGCAAAACTTACAAGCCAAACAGTTTTACCACCATTTGAAACCAGTGTGACTCAGATTCTTATTTCTAAAGAAAAGAAGGCACTTCAAACTTAAAATGAGTTAACATTATTTTGTTATTGTTGTTATCTTTTATATTTGCTTTATTTGCTTTTTAGAACGAGATCGACACAGCAAATATAGCAATGATAATCTACAGTTAGCAATCTCATTATTTATTAATTATACTTTCAATGTTAATCAGTATAATATATACTGAATGGCCAAGTAATTTGGCTGCACAATTATTTATTTATGGAATCAGCATAGCTGGCCCATGAGTAGCAGCATTATGATTTCCATTCTTAATACCATGTCACCAGGAAAATGCATCACTATGTAAACAACACTGTGTGTAATTAGTTTGACTGAAATTCAGCAATTTCTTACCTCAGGATATATCTATCCATTCCCAAGGATGTCCATGGGACTTGTATATTTATAGAGACAAAAAAGAAGCCCTGTGTTTTACATGTAGCTGAAGAAATTTCAAGGTTTCAGAGATTGTTTCTGCATATATGTGCAACTTAGCCCCCAAAAGTTGTTTGTAATAAGGCTGATTACTGTAAGACAAGAAGTCAGAGGATCACAACAAATCTCCCTACTTTGCACCATCAGAGAACCTCCTAGCAATGACATCTGTATTTATAAGATACCTGGCTTTCCCTGAATATGTATAGAGTGACAAGATGTTCCCATCCATTTTTAGATGTTTGAAAAAATAAATTCCTCAAGGGGACAAGAAAGAATTATGAGCTCAAGATTTGTAATTATACGTAATAGCTTTGACTCCAAGTCAGGCACAGTGGCTCAAGGTCTATCCACTAATTTTATGTTAACTTGTCTAATGCAGAGCCTGAAGACATTTTTGAAACATTTGTCACTACTTTGAGGTGTTTGCATGAATTTTAATGCTTATTAAAATCAGGTGTTAATAGTAATAGCCAGAACCAGCTGTAGCAGAGTAGACAAGAGAAGGCTACCAGCCATAATGAGAAGTAGGACACTGTAATTATATGGATGATTATGATTAGATTTATTGCTAATACCATATCTCAATATTGTCAATGCACTATCTAAATAACAACTCTATCACCTATTACAATGGATTTAAATATCAGGTTGTGGTCCCTTTTGTTGAGACTTCAGTGAGACCTCCTTGCTCAGAGCAGTCTGGGTGCAGCTTGGTCCTCTTAGTCTCAGACTTGGTCCACATTCTGTGTCTAAAGGGTTATAATTATAAGCAGATTCAGCTAGAAACACGCAGGTTTACAGTCTTTGGCCTTGCAGAATTCACAACTACAAAGCAACAAAGCACCTATGGAGCCACCTTGGGATTTTATCTCCATGTTTGACCAGATCTTAGCACTTTGTACTCACCCATCCAAAAGTGAGTGTTCCCATCTTCAGGCTGGGGATAACCTGCAGGCATTCCTGCCAGGGAAGCATCCACCCAGAAGCTTCCTGCAACCTTAGAAGGCCAGTTTGGTCCCATATGGCCCAGCCTCCAGCAGCATTTTATACCCTTTTGCAGGCTGAAGTGCACCAAAGTCAACAGCAAACATCTCAGCTGCCCCATCTTTGGAATGCATTAACTGTGTGAGCAGCCAGGCAGTTCCTCCTGCAGTTCCCACCTGGTGTTCCTGTCCTGGGGCAAACAGCATTGCCCATGTGAGGTGTGTGTGGGGTCTCTGTGTGGGGAGAACTCAAAGACCCAACTATCTTTGGTGACCATCAGAGTAGCTCCACTGTGGGAGGTAGTTTTGGTACTTTTAATGCACAATTCTACTAATGCACAACAGTCACACCAAGTTAATGTTTTGCATATTCTTGACTATGTATTTGCCTTGGCAATGCATATCTAAGGCTTTCTGTCATCTTTACATTGCAGATCTTACATTCACTGCTCAATTATTTAAAAAACCCTCTCTATACCTGCAGACTAACTTTAAACATTAATAGTTTTTCATGCATTTATTCTTCATATACTTCATATACTTTTTACTTTTTTTCTGCTTCAGTTGTGCTCAAATTGGTTCCACATTTTCCTCTCCCCAGTCCTTGCAAAGGAACAGCAGGAACTTTTCCTCCTCAAAACAACACCTGATGAAAAGCTAATGTTAGATGATTTATTTATACAAAATAGCTAGGAGTTCATGCTAGAAGATGCTTCTCTTTTCTCCTGAAAAAAAAAAAGTTTTAAAATATCTTAGAGGTCTGTGACATAGACAAATAAAAAATAAATGACACTAAAATCCATAAAATTAAGGAAACTCTTCGTTTTCCTAATCAACAATATTTGAGTGTCCTTCTTCACATAAAGGAGAATAAGCTTTCTGAACCTGCTCTCAGTGACTTACATCCATCCTCTATGCCCCACAGAAACATTTGCATTGTTGTTTTTCCCCTGTGTCCTGCAAGTTCACTTCTACTGACAATGTAAATGCCCAGTGTATGACAACAGGCAACATGTGGCATGCTGAAAAAGTGTTCTCAGCCTTCAGCATGCTCCTGAATGATCCCCAGGGAAAAGAGGATAGCCAGACATCCATAGTCTGAGCAAAATCATATGCTATGCCTGTCAACACTGTCCATTAGTATCAGCCAGCAGCGAGAGGTGGCAGTGAATGGTTTAATTTGAGTGGTCAGTGTGAAAATGGGAACCTCAATCGTCCAAAGCCAGTGCAGCAAATTGTATTATCTGTACATGGAAAGGTTTCGGTACAGAGAGGGTGTCTGTGAGAAAAGGTCCTGGGCTGCCCTCTTGATTCATGAGCTTTGTTATTTAATTTTCTCCTCCATCCTGTTGTAGAGGGACAGTGAAACTGGGTGGGTGTATGGCAGCTGGCCAAAGTTATCCACCCAAATTTATCTCTGTAGAAGATTAAAAGGTGTTTAATTCTTCTGGGAATATCAGTAGTATGATGCGTCAGTGTTCATTCAGAAGGAGATTACCTCCCTTTCGCTCTCAAAAATGAAAGCATCCAACAGAGAAATCAATTCTAATGTCACAGTTCTATAGGATGGGAAGGCAGGCTCTCAAGAATTCAGAGGTCTTTAATTGAATTTATATTAAGTAAAGGCTAGCTTCGAGTTTGGATTTTCTCTATTAAATTACGCCCAATATAATAGCAAATTCACCCATTTCTTCAGTTTCATATCACAATCTACAAATATTGACCCCAAAGCAGGTTTATCAAAGATGATTTAATTTTCATTTTTTTTTTCAGGATAATCAACAAACAAAACCAGCTATTGTGCCCAGCTCTGTCTGCACATTTCCAAATCTTTCCTATTTTGTTTGCTGACTGAAATTGTTCTGTTCTCAGTATCTGAAATGCTGTCCAAAATTTGCTCTTCTCAGTTTTTGACTGCAGGTGTTCCAAGCCAGATCTCAAAAGACAACACCATTGTATATGTATTTACAACAAAATTTAGAAATTCAATTTATCAATAGGCTGGTCTTGCAGGTTAACAACTTTAATTCATTCACAACAAGGAAATGCCACCAAATTCAGTGTAAATATTTAACAGATGCCACAGATAATTTCTTTTAGATCTGATTCTGAAGTTCTTCACAGCTGCAGGAGATACACTGGTAAAGGCTGGTGAACTACAAGATGTCCACTACTCTTCAGCTGCCATTGGAGAGAGAGAGAAAAAAAAAAATCTCTGCAGTTCAGCAACTGGTTTTGGTTAAACACCATCTAGTTCTTCTGGAAAAAAATATAGGTGCACACACAGAGCTTCTTTACTCTGTGCCTCCCTGGTTGCCTGTGAGCAGGGTGCACGCTTTGAGAGAGCTTCAGTCCTCACTATGGGGAGATTTGGAACTTGAGTAAGGGGTGTTACAGCTGTGCTTAATTTGGGCAGGTATCAGCTAAATCTCAGCCTTTTGGGCTGGGATTGTCACTTCTTCTATGGTCTGTGTAGGGTTAAAAGTTGTCTTTTCCCTAAAATCACTGAGAAATGCAAATAGGAGAAACTTAATTAAATAAGGATGAAAATATATGGGTTTTGTTTTGGTTTGGTTTTGTTTTGTTTTTTGTTTGTGGGGGGTTTTGTTTTTGTTTTTTTTTAGTTTTTGGTTGGTTGATTGGTTGGTTTGGGTTGGTTTGGTTTGGTTTGGTTTTTTGTGGATTTCTCTGTGATCAACCTGGAAACTTTGCTCCTGGAGAGAGAGTATAAACATCACACTGACCAAATGCCTGGCAAAGCTAATTTAATAACTAAGGCACTCAAACGTCAAAATTAAAGGTGATCTCAAAATATATATGTTGTGTATTTTGAGATCATCTTTAATATTTTGTTGTATATAAATGTTAGTCTAATAAACCCATCACTTTCTTCCTCTACTCTTGTTAACAGAAGGTAGCACTGAAAAGTAAAATGTGTTTGATTGTTCTCTAAGTTCAGTCTGTAAGTTATGTGCCTGAAGATATTTATTACTTATTGGATTAACTTCACAGCAAATAAGAAAATGGTTTGTGTTAAGCAAAAGGAATTAAAATTAAACTCTGAAAAGATTATAGAGCTGTATGATGAAGTGTATTGTGTGCTTTGTCTAAGACTGCGAAGAAATTCATTATCTCTTATAAGCATTCCAGAAGAATTAACTTGCAGTTTGTGACCCCAACTATACATGAATGTAGGAAATAAATATATCACTGACATTTCAGGCATGAGTTCTACTTCAGAGAGGAGTTGGGAAGGAAAACAAAAAAGCAAATAGAAGTCAGGCTTTGTGTATATTTATTTTTGAGCTGATATGTTTTTACAATAAAAATATGACTGCTATAATTATATTTAGCTCCTATAGAAGGAGATCTAGACCTTTACCTGAGCTGCTGAAAGGTGGAATGAGCCTTTAGAACAGGCAGAAGGTTGTTATTGACGAGTCAAAGGCTGAATGACCCCCCAAAGCAGCTAAGAAGCCATGTAAACTTTTAATTTCAAGTGCAAACTGCAATATTTTGATATTGGTATTCCTAAAGAGAAGGAAAAAACCAACCATTATCAATATAACTGTAATTAAACCCAGCAAATCTTTAAATTAATTTTGTCCTGAGAGAGGATGATGAAAGAATAACAATAAATCAATAACACATAAATAATAAAAACCCCATCCCTGTGATGTAGTGAAGATATTGTATTTACTTTAATTGGGTAAGATAAACTTAGATAAAACAGCATGCTAAAACACTTATTGGTATACCTCTATTTGGTGTAGAAGGGTCTACTACTGAGTGACTTATCAAGTCTTCTAGGAAAGCAAAGAAATTATGTGATGATTTGGAATAGAATAAATGAAGGGTTATGAAAAAACTTCACATTGATATCTCCATCTAAAGCTCAGAAAACATTAGAACTGTGGCATAAAATACAGGAAAAAAAATTTTATGCAGGCCTCAGAAATGATTCTTAGCCTTCCCTCAATAATGAAATGCATGTTTGCTGCCTCTATTTACATTCAATTTTTACTGGAACAGACTGCTAAAAACAGGTAGATTGAAATACTATTGAAAAGTGAAGTTGCCATTTTAAATTTAAATTGAATTTTTGTATTGCATACCTGGTTCCTACTGGAAACCTGTTAATCAGAATTGAAGATACTAAAATCTATTACTATCTGACTCCATTAAGTTCAACAATGTAAGGGAAATTGAGTGGCAGTGATTTCAAATTTAGATCCTTTAGTCTTCCTATATGCACATAAATGAGAATGTGTTCTCCCTGTTTATTTTGTTGTTCAGATCAGCTGAAGAAGGTAAAACTGTTTCTGGCTGGTGAACTGAGATAGCCACATCTCAGTATCACAAATCTGAAACCTATCAAATAGCTTAAAGCCATGACATAGTCAATGTAACATGACACGTTTTAATTCTTTTTCTTTTATTTTAGGGCTACAGGTTTGTAAAGGGAGGTTGACTGAGCATGAAGACAAGATGAGCAGCACAGCTTGATGAAGGAGCAGCAAATTAGCTCTGATCAGTCCAGGTCTGCAACAAGTAATATATTTGTGTTAACGTCGTGCCAGGGACAAACTGATTATCCTTTCAGAAAGGGAAGAATTATGGGCTCAAGCAGGGCAATGCTTCTGTTGTAATGTATTTTTGGGACACAAGGACAAGAATGGCTGTGCTTGGCCGTAGCAAATCCCACTATGCTCAGCCCCCGTCTGCAACAGAGGCCAGCAGGGGACATCCAGAAACAACTGGAAATCAAGTCACATTCCCAGCATATGCTCCTAATGAGGGCTTGGCAAGGCATGAGTTACAGTCATAGAGCCAGAAAATGGTTTGGGTTGGAAGGGACCTTCCAAATCATCCCATTCCAACCCTCCTGCCATGGGCAGGGACACCTTCCACTAGCCCAGGTTGCTCCAAGCCCTGTCCAGTCTGACCTGGATATAACCTGGGTTACATCTGTATGTTTCAGATCCCAAACTGTACCCAGCCGTGGGCACAGCTGTACATCCAGAGGTAAGCTGAGGATCTCCTCACCAAAAGAAGTGCCTGACACATATAGTCTGCAAGGTCTCAAATGCAATCAAGCTCTGAGCCTATTTAAAATGCTTACTAAAGTCACAAATTAGCATAGCTAAATTTTGTTAAAAGTAAACAGCGCTCCAAATGGGATCCTCAAATTAAAATGTCTGTGTAAAACAGGCTTGGCTTAGAAGAAACTATTTAGATTAATAGGTTGTACCAAAAAGGCTTGTTAGTGTTTCTAATTTTGCAATATATATTAATCAGAGGTGACTGTTTTCTGAACTACCACAAGCACAATTCCATGTAAATTAGTGCAATTAAAATGAATCAATCAGCTAGCTGTTCTTTTTTTTTCTTCTCTTTTTTTTTTTTTTTTTCTTCAGGGTCAAAGTTAGACACTAACCTTCTTGCCTTGGGTCAAAATGCATCAGTGGTACTACCTTAAACTCTCTGATACTAAAATGAAAGCAGGAATCTGGTTGTCTTTGACCTCTGTGATACTTTGAGTAGCAAACAGAAAGAAACACTAAAAATAGAGAATGACAAAGTTAACTACCTATACATTTTTTGCATAGACCATAAAAAAAATTAGGTACAGCTTAATCCTAAATGAACATATTCACTATATATATATAAGGACTGATAGGCTAGTTACCCTCAAGGGTATCTCCAGAACAGACTGCTAATCCCCACAGATAATTTGGCCAGGTTATTTTCAAGGTACATCTACTACATATGCAGCCACTAAATAAGAGTAAATAAGGCTCAAGGAATGGCAGATAATTGTCCACACTGTCCAATTCTCACTTTACGTTCCACTTATGGCCAGTAGCAACTAGCAGACAATATTTGCAAACGGTGTGAGTGGAAGCAAATACTAAAAACTAGCCATAATAGGCAATTTGGATATGGCCATCCAATTTTGGGAGGGAAGAGAGCAGATTGAAGCATGTGTATGTTTGGATTTTTTTCATGCTTTTTGGCTCCTGGATTCAAAACCAAGTCCTGATCAGTTTTATTTGTACCACAGTTGCAGACAGTTCTGGAATTTTTGTCTATTTGCTTGTTCTTGGGGGGTTTTTTTGTTTTGTTTTCTGCCAAATTTTTGCATTGATTGTTTCAATAACCCAAGGTATTTTTATAGAACTTTTCTGTAAGCTCAACTGTGCCTATAAAAGGTTTTTCTGACACAATATTCAAGTGACTTTGTCATGCTCTGAAATGGCAAAGCTTTGCTAGCAGAACTTTTTAAATGTAGATGTGGCAATTGGAGTTCTGATTAGGTTCTGGCAGTTAATGAAAAACAGAGTACAGTGAACACTTGTAAAGAGTTTGGAGACTGCTTAAAGGGTGATTATGCCATTGTTCTGTACAGCAATTACACTACAGAACACTGACTCAGTCCTTCTCTACGCAGACAAGTTCATTGTGTGCTCATACAAAGTCAACAACTGGAGAATCATAATTAAATTTGGCAACCTGGAAATTTTGGAGAATCAAAGGCGCCTGGAAAAGGGAGTATGGTTTATACTCCATGGAGTTTTATTGCAGGGCAATCTCTCATGCTGTAAAATGTGAAGATCATTATGGAGTAGCTATTATCTGGGTTTTTTCCAGTACAGGAAATATCTAGAACAAAATGTGAGAATTTCAGAGGCAATGGTGTCTTTGTCAGAGACAGATGCCTTTAAAAGAAACAAAAAAAAAGAAACAAGAAAAAGGCAAAACAAAACTCCACAATTCTGAGCTGAACAAGTAGGCAATGGAATAATAAACTCTGCAAAACAATCTAGTCCTGATGAAAACCAGTAAAAGACTTTTTTCCACAGACATTAAAACTTTTTATTGCCTAAACCCGTGTCTGTATCACATTGTCATAAATCTGGAAGAAAAAAAAATTAAAACCAGTGAAGTCATTGGGAAATGTGGTAAAACTGTGATTGTACTTTTAAGAAAATCGATTCTTTCTAGTAATTAGCAGTATGAAGTACAAAATGTGTAAGCAAATTTCAGTCCACCAGGAAGACAAATGCCTTTATTTCTCGTGAGGTTTGTACAGATTTGATTTTTGCCGTGTAATTCTGTTCTATTTGTGCAGACAGACTCAGGTGAGCATCTGAATCTGTGATAAAATATTCCACAGCTCTTTTACCTCTTACAAAGCTGTTGTCCCCCAAACAGACTCAAACCATTTGAGTTTGCCTGGCAAGACCTAAACCATTTAGCAGCTTGCTGAGGCCTTGGGGTGCTGATCTGCATGTGGATTTAAGTGACAGATCCAATCACCCATTTCCACTCTCACCCTCTTCACGCAACACGATGGGTCTTGAGTGGGTCGTGGTGGTGGGTCTCAAGGTGCAGCACAGAGACACAGGCTGATGATACCTACACTGGTTGCCCTGCTGTACCAAAAATGAATGACATATTCTTCTAAATTAACTCTCTGGTGCAGTTAAAGACATTTCAAGACTTCCAGGGTGACTTGGAGATGTGCCTCTAAATAGGCCACAGAATTAAAACTACTGGATGTGACTTACCACCAAAGGAGGAAACTGAAGATGAATTCATTTAGGACAGACCTGGTCCTACATGATTTCTGAACACTGAGACTGAAAATTAATCTTGTACTCTCTTGTTCCTGGTCATGGCCATTTATCTAACACAGTTAAGTATTTATTCCCATTTATACTGTACTCCTGTACAAGATCAGGCTATTTAAGCTATTTTAGTACAACTTTATAAAATATTATAATCATGCACTTAATTTCTAACTTTCTAAAAGAAGAGACATCTATAGCTTGCTCCAAGAGGTCTATCTGAAAGGGGGGCTGATTTATGTTCTACATATCCAGTGCGGGTCCTTTCTGCATGGCAGTGGAGATTTCCAAAGAAATTCCACAAGTGCAACTTCTTTTTGTAAGACACAAATTTGTACTGTATTTCCAGACTTCTTTACAAGTGCTTTATCAGTGCAGAGGAGGAAATTAATTCCAGTATTTTGTATATCAAATATGACAAGTGCTAATAAGCTTGTCTGTTCACAACATTTTCGATTGCTTAGAAGTAGATTTTATTTAGAGAACATACCAAACCAACACTTTGCTGGGAAAATGATTTGTACTAACAGATGGTGGGATGGGTTTTGCTGCTTTCTCCCTTCATTTCAGGCTCTGTATTGAGCATGACAGACATTTCAAGGCTGAAACCCCAAAGGTTTCACAAGCTTATATGAAATATTAGACTTAAGTAGGACCCAAATCTGCTGTCACTGCCTGGGCAGAGCCGTGATCTGGAAGGTGGCCAGTGAAACATCAGCAGTATAAATAAAACCCTGTATCTAGTAAGGTTGGTTTCCTGTGAACATCTTGTGGAGTTTTCTGAGGAGATTTGGGCAGGTGTTGCTTCCCCATTAACTTCTGGGCTGAATTCCACAGCAAAATAACTGCAGGAGTGATTTCGCCTCCCTACACTGTCACTGCACTTGGCCTGATACCCTCCCTGGGTGGTGTCTTGGCCCTGCAGTGGGTTTTGTACCATCTCCATCTGCATGGACTCTTTTTAGCACCAGAGGGGCTGTACCAGGGCTCCTGCATCCACAGGGCTTTTGGAAATGCCTTCCTGAGGCCTGGGAGCACCATTGAATATAAAAGGTTATATCAGGGGTGGATCTGATTTCCTTCTCTCCCCACAGCCTCCCCACAGAATAGTGATGTCAGGAAAAGACTGTTTTTCACCTGCCTGTTTCGTATTTTTGCTCTCTTCCACTCCTATGTAGCATGCTCTTTTCATACCTAAAGATGCAATCTACTTAATTTTCTAAATCTCTCCTTCTCTAGAGCATGTAACAATAAATAAACTTGGTGGTTTTGCCTAATCTGAATTGGATCTGTCACATCTGAAGAACCAGTTTAGTGCATTTTCGAAGAGCTTATTTTTGTCTTTGGAGATGTACAAACAGAAAAATGTGTGCAAATGGTAAATGGCAAAATGCCTGGTCTGATTAGCAGAGACCCACTGCATAGAAATTCCCCTGGTGAAACACAGCCAAGAGGTTCAAAATTCAGTGAAGCTGGAGAATATAAAAGCTTTTAGCACTCTATAATGCAGTGGAAAGCAATCAGTCTTCATCAATACAGAAACACCTATTTAAGTAATTAGAATATTCAAAGGAAGGAGTTTCTTTGTTCCTTTTTTTATTAAAAGAATAAACAACTAAATAAGAATTCATTACTAATCATCATCTCCTTGCCAAACAGTGTGCCTCAACTGGAAATAAAGCTGATAGAAAATACAAAAACAGTGAGAAGATTTAAACAAGTGAATATAAGACAGGGGAAAAGAAAGAATTTAATGAATCAGGAGAAGCAGCAGATGTCTGAAGCATGCCACAGAAACTGGGTTTCACACAGTCCTTTGATAGAAATTATTTCCTCCATAGCTTTTTCATATCTTCTCCATCCAATTTCAACTTTTATTTTCCATCTTGCCTTTCCAGAAACTATTTAGATTTGAAAAAAAATCAGATACCTGTAGATTAAAACTTGATAGTTTACAACTATTTGTCCTTACATTTTTTATTATTCTGACTAGTGAACTTCCTTCTGCCATTTCCAGTCCCATTGGGTTTGGTTTGTTTGTTAGGTCTGTTTTTATTTTTTGCCTTTCAGGATTAAAATTTCACACTGGTTTGTGTTTGCTTTTATCTCAGTAGTCTACAGATTTCCCATGCTGTGGCCAGGAAGGCTGTGAAAGGATGGGTGGATAACATTACTGTACAAGAAATATTTCAAAAGAAAATCATGTTGACTCTCTGAGAGCCTGATCCATCCCACTGCTTTTTTTGTCAGCAAGAATTTCTCCACGGGTCTCAATTAGCTTTAAAAAAGACCCCACATTCATGCAGTGACCTCCAAAATCCTGAGTACAGATATATGCAAACTATTTAATTAACAATCTCATATATATAGAATAAAAGTAGAGAGTAAATTAAACCCAAACCAAACCAAATCCTGTTACCTAATAGTAAAAGTATTCATTTTTTTCAGTCTCCCATGTGCATGTTGGTTTATATTTTTCGAAATGCTCAGATGAAAGAGCAAAATTATGCTCATGGCCTTTAGAGGTATGAGAGGCTGAGAGGAGAAAGGACTGCTGGTGAGTCAGTGTCAAAGCAAAGATAAAGAGTCTGTCATCCCTAATCCAGGTTTTCATGGTTATTTTCAACCCTACTGCTTCAGGGAGTTATTTTTAGCATTCAATTCAAGTTACAAAGGAAGTACTTTAGGCACAAACCAGTAATTTGACAGAGTAAAATAAATAAAGGGTTCTCTTCATTCAAGAGAGTGCACGCAACACAAAACAGACAATGAGTAGGCCATGTTAATTTATTGATTAGAACTAATGATCACATGAGGTGTAAAAAGAGAAATCCCAAGACCTAATGGGAGAGAAAAGCTCCATAAATTAGTGTGAATAGAACCTTGAGAAGAAGCTGACTTAGCTGTATCCATCAGCTCTCTAGTTCAGCTTGCTAACCTGACCCTCTGTGAAGGTTTGCTGTCTTCCAAGACCTGAACGTGCACCCTGCCTAATCAAACCTTTCTGAAAAGCTGCCTGCACTGAGGTGGTGTGATCTCACCAAGGAAAGCTCAACACTTACTTTGAGTCTCTGGCTTTTCCAAGTGTGGCTGATCAGATTTATAACTGTTCATTTATCATGTGACAAATTGTTTCCTAGCTTGCTTTAGAAAGGCAAATACTTGCTAATCACGGGGAAAAAAAAAACCTGTCAGGCACTAAGTGGAAGAATTGCTCAAAGGTTTAGAGGAGGTTGTCTTATTAGGTCTGTCTAAAATTAAAGCCAATTGTGGCAAAAGATGTCAAGTTCTTTTCAGCCTTTAGATGTCTTTGGGAACTCTTGGAAGAAGGACCAATCTGCATTGTCATGGATTTCAAAACCAAATTTGAAAATCTGGGTACACGGAGGTGGTTCAAACACTGCTTCTTGCACTTCTGTTGTTTTGCTCTCTGCCATTGCAATAAGGTTTAAGGAAGCAAAGTGAGGCAGGAGACCGAAAATAGTGTTAATACAAGGAAACGAGATGCTGTCAAAGAGCCTCAGCATTAATTGTGGACCTGGACATGGAAAGATAAATACTGATGTGTTTATAGGACCATCTATTGATACAGTCCCTACAATTGACTTGGATGTAGTCAATGCTCTTCCACAGAAAGCACTAGGAAGTCATCTAGACTTAACCAAGGTATATTCCTTATTAAATCTGTAAAACATCCTTGACCAGACAAATTATTTGATGGCCATGTGGTGAGTCAAATGAAAATCTAATCTCTTGAAAGCTAACCCTGTCCCTTACACCCCATGATTAATTAATTTTCAGGATCCATCTCCAGCTTTTCCTTAGCTGTAGATTTTTTATTACTGACACAGAAATAAGGTGGAATGGTGTGAGTAAGCAAACATATAGGAAGAAGTACAGGAGTCCAATTATTACTAAGGAAACAGTACGTGTCAATTTTTCTCTATTTTTTTTTTTTTCATTCTGCTTGAAAAGGAAAATGATGAAGTTCTTTCACAAAATTCTAGGTTTGGGTTATCCTTTCACCAAATAGGTGGATTTCAGCAGATAAAAAATGCCTACTGATTTCACTTTATAGATTGCATTTTGACAACAGGCTTAATAAAATTGCCTTTAAAAGTAGGAGAAAAACGAAATATCTGTGAAAAGTGAGGAGTTTCTGTGAAAGATTTTGTTGCATAAAAAGTTATTGCTTATAGATTCTAATCTAACTAATCAATAAATAAATGAAAACAGTAAATTACCTTGTGATAACAAATTTAACTGAAGTAAGGAGTTAGTGCTCATTAATAAAAAGATATTTTATCAAAAAAGTAGGAAAAACCTCTTCAGTTGTTTCTGAAGAACGAAGAAGTAGTGATGATATTGAATTTTGTCTGCAAAGCTTCCTCTTGGTGACCCCTTACAGGTTGTATTTTTAAAACTCTTGTAGTGAACTTCTGATAAAATTGTTATTGTGTTTTGGGTTGCCACAACAGCACTTCATGTTGAGCAGCCTTGCTCAGGAAAATACTGAGATAGCAGCAATATTTAGACCCTACTTTTGAAGATACTGAGCTTTGGGACACAAGTTAAAAAACATGCTATTGAGATTGCTGTCCCTCTAATCATCCTGTTTCCAATGGTGTTAAACCCCTGAGCCTTCTGCAAGATGTGTAGCAAAGATGGAATAACACACTCACTGGGAAAGTTTAATGTTAACTATTCTCGGTAGTTTCCTCTTGCTTTGGAACCAAATGTGTAATTGCATTCAGAGAGTTTGTTTGTTTGTTTTAAACTTAGTGTAGCAACATCTGCTGTGGCTTTGATGCATCTGATAGAATGTCAGAGGTGCTCTGGTCTCCCAAGGTGGAGTTTGGTTACAGAAAACATGATTATTTCCTAAGAAACACAATGAAGTGTTGGCATAAATAATAAAGTAACTACAGAACTGTCAGCTTTGTGGCTCTCATGGTCAGCTTGAATAACTATTTTAATAACCTCTCTGCAGCTCTTTAAATACAAACATGGAATATAAAAGCAACATTAATGGTGTTAGCCTTTTTTTTTTAATCTCAAGAAAGAAGCCCAGTGAAAGACTATCACGGGATTATTTTGTTAAATCTTTTTATGTCAATTAGAATTTAAGCATCTCATCTTGTTTTTGTCTTAGTAACATCATGCTGTACTTCAAGGGTTATAAATTGTGGAGCTTTTAATTTCTAAAAATCTACGTAATAGGTTGATTGTGGGAAGGCTGGTACAAATTCTGAGAATAAGAGAGGTTATAAACAAATCACCATCAGTAAAAAGAGGCAGAGGAAAAGTATCAATGTGAATTGCTGCTAATCTGCCTCCCTTTTACTGGCGTGTTGATGTCTCCCTTCAGAAACACTAGATGAAGAAAAGGTATGGCTCATACTGGAGTTTATGAACATAAAATTACCTTTCCATGATCAGACCCAGTCACCTCACCGAGTTGTGTGATGCCCACAAGAAATGCCTTTTCCCCACTGCCTGGCTGAAATATGGATTATTTATCCAGATAAATTACAGCAATAGCTATTTATAAAAATGAAGCACATTTTTATTATTGATCTGTTTCCTGGAGGGATGGCAAAACTGGTGCTGAATGTTATTTGTTTCTGCTCTTTGCTACATGATGTAAAATGTCATTTCTGCTTCTGTGTTTCATTTGTTCTAAACTTGCAGGGCTTTAAATCATGTAAACTCAAAATAATATCTCATTTTTATGTAACAGATAGAGGACTGCAAAACTAAAGAACTCTCACATTCTTTTTTTCCCCTAACAAAACAAATTTGGTTTATCACTTATTACATAGAAAATGCGATTTTGAAGAGAAAGACTAGACTAGGTATGGATTCCCACAAAATATACAGCAGTTTTCCACAGTTATGGTGCTGAATTCTCAAACAGTGCAGCGAGGCTGTGATGAAATATGATGTCTGGAAGATGTCTGTTGCAAAGGACTTTCTAGTTGTGTGGAACTCCAAAGACACATTAGAAGGGTTTAAGTCTTTCCCAGTAAGGTTTTGATGACTTAAAATTCTGGCAATTCAGAACTCTCAACGTCAAAAATGCTTTAGCAGTTAAATCAACTTCCAGCTGATAAATGAGTGCCTATGGACCTAATTTCTTTTGTTGTACAGATGAATTATGCATGCCAAACAGAGCAGACCTCAGAAAACATATGAATAATCTGTCTTATTTAATGCAGCAGCATAGGGATATTGAACATTTTCGATAGGGTAGACCAGGGATCCCTTCTGTGCTTGTGCATGAGCACTGAAAGGAAAGTTTCCTTTTCCAAATGATTATTCCCTGTACTAATCTAGAATATTTTTCATTCTTTCTATACCTGACCTAACTCAATCTCCCTTGCATAACTGTTAGACTATGGCATTCACAGAGAAATCTGTTTACAGAATCAAGTGCTCAGTTCTGCAAAGTGCATCCTGCTCTTATTGCCAAGCATGACCAGCCTTTTTTACCTCAGTGGCAAAATATAGCACTTGGTACTCAGATGAACCTTCTCTGTACTTGCAATGCCTGATTGCTGATCCAGTTTTGCTATAACAATAGACTTGCACTCTAAAAGAGCTTAAAATAGGATGCAGTTGGATTGGAGATACAGATACAATGTGCACTGAAATTAATGAGTATTAGCACTGATTGCATTGGCCATTGGATGAGGCCTTTTGAGATTGAACTGATGAGTTTGAAACAATATTTACTTGTCATCACTTGGATGTGTTATTGGTTTACCAGATCTCCAGGAGAGGCAAAACCATGGGCAATCAGCACAGCTTCCTGTGAAACACAGATTAGAGAAAACCCTGCTGTTCTTCCTTGCTTATTGAATTTGCAGTTCCACCATGTGTCTTTATTTGTGCCTGTGTGGCAAATCTACTGTTGATAAAACAGATACAAAAGCTAGAGAAATGAGAATAAAACAAGTTCTTCAAGAAAATGTACATTAGATGCTTAGAAAGCACTGTGGGCTAAGAATAAAGTCTCAGATGAGAGATATGTATTTATCATATCAAAAAAATCCAGATGGAACAAGAGAATGCATTCAAATTCCCTTATGAAATTCATATATTTGTTGAGATATGTTTCATATTGTTGCACACCCTCAAAATGTTTTTCTACAAAATATCATGGGAATTTGCATGACAGAATGACACTAAGACCTGCAGATGAGGAAAAAAAACTACTCATGGCAATTAAATCCAAAGAAGATCAATGAGAAATATGGAAACATTTTCTCCAAACTCTATTTCTCAATATTAAATGGCGTTTGATGGCAATAAGCATAAGTTGAGTAGGTTGAAAAGGGAGCAATAGTGACAGCTTCATTCAGGCCAGATCCCCGGGCACCACTAGAGGCCATTCACTGTTCAATGGATATTGGATTGGCCCCAGGAGGATGCAGAGCTGTTAAACGCATGACAAGCCAGACAGAAAATAATATGATGTAATTGTAATGCATTATAAAGATCAGCCTCTTCTGATCCACTATGCACAATCCCAGCCACACTTCCAAAAAAGACCAGAGATCACTTAGCAATGAAAATAACTATGGTCATAGAAACTTTCTCATGAGAATGAAATGTAAAATTGCCACTAGTTACCTTTGCAAGCAGTTCAGCAATTGAGAACTCAATTAAAATATTTGTGATTGGGAAACAGTGACTGAGCTCCCAGTTCCACAATACAATCACAAAGAGACAACCATTTCAAAGGTGACAAGTTCGGGGCTGATGGAAAGAAGGAACATTTCACACAAGGCATCATTAAAATGGTAAAACTAATTGCCCTACAGTGCAGTGAAAGAAAACACTTACAGACATTCAGGAGAGAGTTGCATTTCTGTATTGTCAGCAAAGATATTTAGCATCAAATAGCTCATCCCAAACAACAAAAAACACCCCTGGAGGAAAATAATTAATATTATGTTTGCTGTCATGTATCAGTCTTTTATTGATGTTACAGAGCAGTCTGGGACCAGCAGAGGCAGAGAGATTACTCCACACCTGCCTTCCCTGAGGACTTTAAGAAACATCTGTCACTACACGAGTGCTGTAGTTCACTGGACTGTATCCTAAATTGGTTCAGATCCAGATAGATGGTGCTGAGGCTCCAAAACAGATGAAATACCAATGAGGGGCTGAAGCCAAATGTTCAGAGTGGCCTAGTAAAAACTGATTTGAGGCCATGTGGCCTTTCTATTTATTGCCTCATCAGCTCAGTGGTAAGGATTTGAATGATGTCAGCGACTATAGCCTGTCACTTACATGGATCTGACCCTTTGCTGTCCAGGTGCCAGAAATCCTTCTTTTGGATCCATTATATCTGCACTCTTCTTTCAAAACACTCAATGGTTTTATTGTCACAATTACCTGTAAATGAAGTACTACTAGGGAATGTCTTCATTTTAAGATCTTATTGCAAATATTTCAAATTGACTAAGGGGAAATAAGTAAAATGAACATTTTTTGAGAGTCTTTCAAAAGAACACATAGAACAGGAATTCATTGTATGAAAAGAATCAGAGACTCAGAGAATCATTAAGGCTGGAAAAGTCTTCTCAGAACGGAGTCCAGCCATTGACACAACACTACCAGGTCCACAATCAAACCACATCCCTAAGCCCCACATCTACATGTTTTTTGAACACTTCTATGGACAGTGACTCCATCACTTCCCTGGGCAGCCTGTCCCAGTGCTTGATCACCCTTTCAGTGAAGAAATTTTCCCCAATATCCAATCTAAACCTCTCCTGGCACAGCTTGAGGGTCCTTCTTCTTGAGATGTTGCTTCTTACCTGGGAGAAGAGCCCAACACAGACGTGGCTCGAACCTTATTTTGGATGGTTGTAGGGAGAAATAAGGTTCCCCCAAGGATCCTTTTCCTCCAGGATAAACAACTCCCTGTTGCTTTTCCTCTTCCTATTAATAGCTCAACTGATGGGGTATTTGTGCACTTGAATTTTGCTATTTAGAAACCTGAATATATTGTATGCACCCCACGATTCTTCCTTACACATTTCCATCTCCAGAAGTTACACACAAGTCTCAGATCCAGTTTCATAGACTTTTTTTGGTAAGCTTGATATTCTGGTACTTATTGGTAAGGTATTTTTAGTATTTTAATGACCTTGTGGGACTAGCAGATATATACATATATATATATACACCCCAGCAAAATAAATAAGATGGTGAACCCCCAAAATGGTCTTACTCCCAAAATTATTAAATAATGTATCATATAGACTCCTAGTTGTTCAATACTTGCAGAATCTTCTAGATCTTTTTGGGGTTTTAAATTGAATTTTTATGCATTTTACCACCCATTTATTAATATTATTTGACTATGTGCTGTGCATTGTGAAAATTTCCTCTCAGGAGGATTCTGCTAATGTATTATTTCCGAATGACACTGTTTTTTCTTCTTGTGCTGTGTCCTCTGACAGAACAAAGAAAACAAGTTTTTCAAAACTCACTTTTATTCTTCGCAG
The DNA here is from genome assembly GCA_035047845.1 of Dendrocincla fuliginosa. Lineage (NCBI taxonomy): Eukaryota > Metazoa > Chordata > Aves > Passeriformes > Dendrocolaptidae > Dendrocincla > Dendrocincla fuliginosa. Next base: position 69,304,234 of record JAWWMO010000138.1, on the reverse strand, counting down.
TTAGTCAATATTTTTTATTAAATAGTTATTAAAATGAAACTATTTATTGAACTTTCAGGTGAAGCAAATAACTTCTTTTTGATGAAGACAGAAAATTCTTAATCATTATAATTAATATTCAATAAATATAATACTGCAATCTTTAAAAAATGGCAGTATTTTCCAGATAAATATGAGAAATGTATTGACATTGGATACTTCAGTAGAGACTGCACTTCCTGTAGAAAAATATTGTTTTAAATAGAAACAATTTTACCCTGAAAGCAAGGGGTCCATTCTTCTAAATTCATCTGAAAAGAACTTATTGTTTCTCTCCTTGTGGTATTTTGCAATACAAATCTATTTAGAGAGAAGAGTTTTAACCCATGGAGACCTTATCAAATGGTGATAACCATTAGAGAAGGAATTAATGTGCTTAATACAGTCAATAGATATGCCTACATTTAGAGGTGCTTAAGCTTTGGGTTTACTCTGCTCCTTCTCTTTGCTGTTGGGACAGGAGTTAACCCTGTGTGGAAGTTCTCCCAATTCATCATGAACCCCATCAGTAAAAATACCCTGCAGAAATTAATGTGAACCCAGCAGTGCAATAGTGGGTTAATATAGCTGGTGACCAGAGCTTGTTTGTGTCTGTTCAGGACAGGGGAATTGTAAACTTTCACAACCATCCTTTTAAACTTTGTAAAACAAAATAAAGGTAAGAAAATGAAAGATCATTAGGAAAAATGCAGCTTATAATAGTCTGGTGAGGGCTTGAATCCACTGTCAAAGTATTGCACATCACTGGAGGCACCTTAACTGTCTGTGCATGTTTTCAGCTCGTAGCTAATCTGAGATAATTGGACTAAAACTAAATTAAATTAGCTTGTGATAGTCTGACTAATAGGACACACATGGCTAGTCACTGTGGCTCACCTATCCCAGTAACTGGTTAAGCTGAGATAATTTGTTCATCTTTGTGAGCCCTGGGAAGAAAGTGTCAGCCTTGGTGACCCTTCAAACTAGACAAGGCTGAAATGTATTCTCTGACCAATCCTGCGCTTTCAGAGTAATGGACTGGATGATTCAATATGACTTTTTCGTTTCTTGACTCTTATGACTTTTTAAGAATGGCTTCCCTCCTAAATCAGTGTGAGGCAATGGCCCAAGGCAGCATCTCAGAAGGGTTTTACAGCCTGGACTTGAAGAACTTATGTGTGTTTTCTCTCAAAGTAGCCAACTGCTGTGGCATCCAGTGACTTTTTTTGATGCCTGGCAGATCTGAGAAACAGACAGAGGGTACTCAAAAGAAAAGAAACAGATTGGAAGCCAGAGGTTTTTGTGTATTCCTCAGCAATACAACTTACATCTGTGATGGGCCTGGGTTGAATCACTTACTGTGTGTGAGCAGAAGTGCTGTAATTCATACTTGTTTAGGACAAATATCCCTTTTAAAGAAAATAGAATGTTTTCATTTTCATTTTTTCTTCTTCTTCCACGTTATCCAGGATAACTTTTTTCTTTTCTTCCTTTTCTGGCACTGTTATTCAAAAGATAACTTTGTAGGGTGCACCTGAACATATATGTGCTTTAAACATGCTGCTTAATTGGGTATTAAACGTGCTATGGGGCAAGAAGGCTGGAGGGTTTGCTTTACTAGGGAGGAGACAATATAAAAATTAAGCACCATGTACAAAAGTATTTTCTATCATCTTGTTTTTCTTCTTATGGCCAGTAATCTCTTCAGAGATACACACACAGATTTATACTACCAGTAACGCAGTCAAAAAAAGAGAGTGAGTAGCATCAAAAGGAAAGATGCACACAGGTTGTTACTACAATAACAGAAAAAATACGAAAAATAAAAGCAAATAAGTATTTTGAAACACTGCCAGCTGATACAGGAAAATTACAGAGTATAAATTCAATCTGATTTATGAGATAGGAACCCTTTTGCACAAAGTTATCAGACAAACAGGCTGGTATCCAGTCCCCCTTGGAACAGTACAGAAAGGCATCTCCAAAAGAGGTCCCAGTTGTCTTAGACTTCTGT
>JAWWMO010000138.1:69287402-69301948 GCA_035047845.1 Dendrocincla fuliginosa | reverse complement strand
GGGCCTGGGTTGAATCACTTACTGTGTGTGAGCAGAAGTGCTGTAATTCATACTTGTTTAGGACAAATATCCCTTTTTAAGAAAATAGAATGTTTTCACTTTCATTTCTTCTTCTTCTTCCACGTTATCCAAGGTAACTTTTTTCCTTTCTTCCTTTTCTGGTACTGTTATTCAAAGGATAACTTTGTAGGGTGCACTTGAACATATATGTGCTTTAAACATGCTGCTTAATTGGGTATTAAACGTGTTACGGGGCAAGAAGGCTGGAGGGTTTGCTTTACTAGGGAGGAGGCAATATAAAAGTTAAGCACCATGTACAAAAGTATTTTCTATCACCTTGTTTTTCTTCTTATGGCCAGTAATCTCTTCAGAGATACACACTCAGATTTATACTACCAGTAATGCAGTCAAAAAAAGAGAGTGAGTAGCATCAAAAGGAAAGATGCACACAGGTTGTTACAATAACACAGAAAAAATATGAAAAATAAAAGCAAATAAGTATTTTGAAACACTGCCAGCTGATACAGAGTATAAATTCAATCTGATTTATGAGATTTGCACAAAGTTATCAGACAAACAGGCTGGTATCCAGTCCCCCTTGGAACAGTACAGAAAGGCATCTCCAAAAGGGGTCCCAGTTGTCTTAGACTTCTGCCTCTGCACTGGATTAATCACTCTCTGGAGATATTTTCTGTCTCAAATGAAAAGCATGGAGCCTCGATTTGGAAGGTTAAACCTGAAGCAAATCTAAGCTCAACTGAAAGAATTGATATTTTCCTCTACCAGCCTTCCTTCTCAGCTGTCAACTTTTATACCTTAAATGGCTTAAATTGATGTCACCAGCTCTCAGTTTCCCTGGGAATGCTCCTGTATTGACAGACTAGCTTAGATCCTACAAGAATATTTCTGTTTTCCACTGAGTCCCTTCTTACATAATGTATTATCATACTGGGAGCCTGTGTGGAAATTATCATCCTGCGCTTTTTGCCTGAGAGCACTGCAAGGGAATTTATGCCACTGCTCAATGTTCTGCTGCAAAAACCCCTCATTTTATATTGCAGACAACTTATCAAGAGGAAACCCCTGAGTAAGACTTTTATAGCACCCTGCTGGAGATTTGCCACCAATCTGCTCAGCAATAGAATCCCACACCAGAAGTATCCCCTTTCTGACTCTTTTTCTTTTCTAATTCCATCTATACCAAAGAAAAGGAAAAACCCTGTGATGGACTGCAGAGGGAAAAAAAAGGTTTTACTTTAATTATTCATGATGCAATTTCATAGCAACTATATCATGTGTTTGCTCAATTTTTTTACTGCTTTTAAAATGGAGAAGAGGATATTATAAGTGAAGTGCTGGTGGTGTCTCTGCGGATGGGAGATGACTGAGAGGTCTTAGCTGAATCTGTATTCCTGGAAATAATTGCTTCATTACTGGAATGAGTTACACTGAGCTGAGCTGATGTGATTCTCCATCTGTTTCTGTGCATTTATTGAACTAGTGCCACTGGACAGTTAAATAAGTAAGAGCTGTATGGAGCTGGTGCAAGAAACTCAAGGAAGTCAGAGTCTGAAAATGCTGAGCAGGCTTCTCCTGCTTCAATCAGACAAAGGCAGATTTGGTGGGCAAAGTACAAGGTTTATATCCTCAATATGTGAGATCAATTTTCAGCACTATCTCAGGCTGACTGTGCAACTTCAGGCACCATGGAGCTGCTCCTGGTCTTCAAACTACAGGTGTAAAATGGGAACTGTAAAGAGGATGATTGGTTTCCGTCCCACTGTATTTGTCTGATTTAGTGTTTGAATTGAGAATTTCCTCTTTGTTCATATATGTAGCCTTGCATAGACATATGTACACTATTTTGACTGTCAGTGGTTACAGAGAGCATTTATTTCATTAGGATAATTGTTAAGTATTTAATATGCAATCCTTATGTATTTTTAATAAGATCATTATTTCAGGGTCTCAGAAATATATCTGGATGACCTCTTCTACTTAAAGCTTCTCCTGAAGTCAATTTTTTCTCAGTCTACCATGTTCTGTGTATGAGATTGTATATGCAATATTATACATTTCTTGGAATAATAGAAACAACAATGCAAAATGTTCTTGGATCTGTGGAATATGGGTGCAAATGCTGTGCCTCTTTAAACTGTCCTTTCAGCAAATCTTATTTTGCAGTTACAATTACTGTGTACAACTTTAAACCATTTGGTGGTTTTGGAATTCTTTAGATCGAGAGGTCCTTCAGAACTTGCTTTGTCACTTTGTGTCAATGACATAAACCAGAAATTTTCCTATTACTGATGTCCAAACAGATGTGTGAGTATGTTGCTAAGCTGCAGCTCTCAACTAGGATGGCCAAGCTGTGTTACAGAGATGTTCTGATTGCCAGAGGCTCCAAACAGTTTTGTGGTCTAGTGTTGTGTCTTGACCAGCACAAGCTGCAGATTTTTGTTGCTATTTGATTAGTGTTCTAGAATTGGTTTGCAGCAGAGATGCTCCTGTCATGACTCAGTCTACTTCCATGGGGGATAAGCCTTCACTTAATTGTTTCTTTCACCAGAAACTGGTCAGATCTTATTTTCTTTGCAGGATCAATTCATTCCTTTATGTCCCAGGTGTCCTTAAGAGTGCACTAACCCAGGTCTCAATGTGGAGAAACTCAGAAGATAAAAATATTGTGGCTCTTCCAAAGGATTCACTGCATAGAAAAGGACAAACAGTGAATACACAGAACTAGCAAGCACGAGTTCTAACAGCAAATTCTCAGCTGGATTAAATATTGGCATAGTCAAGGGGCCAAAAAGTGAATTGGGCAGCTTGAGGCTGTGAAAGGGTAGGACAACTAATGGAGTGCCATTGCAGCGCCAAGCCTAATCTTACTCTTACATTTTGTATTGATGGGATGACCAAGAGGAACGCTGAAAAAAATTCTACAAATAAAAAAGTGACACCAGACCAGGAGTGCTGATCGATACTAACAAGGCAAGAAACTGGATCAAAGTCGACCTTGAAAAATTACACCAGTTTTTTTCCAAATGACTTCTGAAGTCTTTTGTGGGAATAGAAAAGGACGTGTAAACCCTGGAGAGCTGGGGAACCTGATTAATGCTGGGACTTTTAAAGTGCAGACTGAAAGCTTCCAAATACCAGCTCTATAAGTAATATCAATAAAACACATATTTGTGTGATGATCCATCACAACTTAGAGACGTTGTATGGAATGAATGGCAGCATAGAGGAAAACAAGTGAGAGAATGAAATATATAGAGAAACAACACAAATTTGAGGATATCAGTGGGAAAAATATAGAATGGGGACCCAGAATCTGTAAGCTTTGGTGTTGATTCCGTGGTAGCTTTATAGCTATAAAAAAACCCCAGCAAATAGATCTCAGTATAGCTGGTAACAGGTAGAAATTAAAAATGTCTAAGTAATATAAACTAAAATGAAAGAAACACGAAATCAAACTGAGACCACCAATTGGCATGGAAATTCTCAATGCATGGTTCCAGTTTGTGCCTGTAACTGCAGTCAAGGTTAATTTTGGTGATTTTTCTGTCATTTGTTCCTACTTTCAAAGAAGCAGGTAAGAACCACCTGCATATACTATATTCAGCTAAAGCTGGTCAGAGGATAATTTGATTTTTGCAACAGCTTTCCAGGCATAAATGTTTATGTTCAATCTGCACTGGAATAAAACTTAATGCTCTGATACATTTTTGCAAAATGAATCTGGTCTGGAACATTGTGTTTTGGATCAGAACAGTTCAGTTAAAATCTGTGAGTAAAGTGAAAAGTATATGTCATACCAGAAATATTATAGCGGGGCAATGTTAAAACAACTGTCTTGAAAGAGATTTCTTGGCTTACCTAAATTTTGTGCTATCACAGTCAAAGGGTTGTATAACATAATTCAAAACAACACAAATCTCTATTTTTAAAGCATGATATTCCGGACTGTAGAATTTATAATCATTGTTCTAATATTTTGAATCTTCTGATTTCCAACCTGGATTACTTACCAGACAATTCATTCTATTTATTCTTTTATCTGTACTTACCTTTAGATTTCCTGTCTGTTTTCTCATCAGGGGTAGTACCTGTTTGTCTTTGCTCTGTCAGTCAGTCTGTACCAGGCAAGATCAATTAATATTTCTCTCTTCTAAAACAGGGTGTCTAGATTTATAAGAAGCCACAAAATTTACAAATTGTGTATTTGGACTCAGTGGATGAATTTGGAGCTCCCAGAACTCATGGGTTTGAGGATTTAGATTTTTTGTCTTTGTCCACAACCAAAATAAAAAATGTCTTTCCCTCACCAAGGAAATCAGAGAAATTTGTTTAATTATAGGGCTATGTGACCCATGGCACCCCTAAAAAGGGCAAATATCAGAAATGTCAGATACCACACTGACAGCTTGACCTAAAGACAACTGCAGTCCATGAAAACCCCTTGATCTGCACAGGCTCTGAGTCTGGCTTCTAACACCACTGTGTTTACAGGTAACCTTCAGGTACTTACTTATTTCCTCAGACACTTGGCTGTGCAAAGGCAGAGAAGAGCAAATCCCTGTCTTAAATGCATTTGCCAGGGTCAAAAATGCTGTGTCCCATGACACAGTGAGCCACCAGGAACACAAACTGCTGGAGCTGCTTAGGAGATTATGTTGGATATTTTAATGGGCCTGAGCTTTTTTCAATAACAATGTATCTCTGTCCTGCTCTCTAGTTGTTTGTCCCATTTCTAGTAGATATTCCCCTTTATAAAACTATCTATCACTTCTTTCCTTTTCTCACGCTCTGGACACACTTTGCTGCTGGATGTAGGGGGTTTATGTGTAAGATTCTGCACTTTAATGTTTGGCAAACTTCAGATTTGCCTTGTGGTGAAGACAAAATCTTATATTTATTTGCCACAAGTGAGAAGTAAATGACTGCTTGGCAGTGCTGGGACATCTTTCCAGAGATTAAATTTATTTGGAGAAACTGGAGGTTGCTTTCCCACCCAAAGAAGCCATAGTTGCCTTGAAATATCCATCATCATCATCATTGTCGTCATCATAATCATCACCTGAAAACAAATGCTCCATTCCATTATAGACCTCAGGTAAAATGCTGTTCAGTTTTCAATCTGATGTTTGTTTATCCTGTTTACCATTGTTTTCTCCCCACTAATTTTTGTACAATTAGCTGTAAATTTTCACAAACCTTGAGAGGAAATTTCTGAGATATCAGAAAGGCTTTGCACTCCCACGTTTTGATTTTATATATATGTAGAAGGTGAAAAGTAAAATTAGCAGAAAACCCTCAGCATTAGTTCTGCATTATTAAAAAGTGCAAGAAAATCAGGAATGTTAGATTTTTTTTTAAAAAGAGAGAAAAAACCAGAGAGTGCCCTTTATGAAACAAGAGATAATCCAATTTTGATACAGAAAAAAAAAAGGAAACCAGAATTCCTGAATTCTCTCATACATTGAACTTTTGGTTTGTCTTCATTTTCACTTGCCTTTTTCAGCTGAAGTTAAACAAGCCAAGAGAACTGATTGCACACAGGAAAACATCTATGTCAAGACATAGTCATTCAAGTCAGATGTAGTAATTAAGATGTAATTAGTCAATACTGGAGGAGCTTGTATCCAAACATACCATGTAATAAAACCAGAATCAGTCTGTGTCTCTCTCCTGTGTTAAACAACAAAAGGTGAAAAAGGTAACTCAGTAAACATCTCAAAATGCATTGTGTGCAACCGAGAGTTCCTGTGCATCCATTATTAATCTTCTTATCCTTCATTATATTATCTTCTCTCCATCAGCCTCACCTTCTAATAAAGAATTAATGAAGGATGACTGATAATTAATATAGCAAATAAATGGCTGTTGGAGAGCTAACAAAGTACTTAGCATGTTATTTAAAGCTGCGAAACTTCCTCATATTTCGTTTTTTTTTTAAATATTCTGTTATGCTGTAGTAAGCTCCAATTTACAGTATGCTGTGTACAACTATATCAATTTTCAACTTGGTATTAATGAAGTACTTAATTTAGCTTGACAGAAACAGCATCTGTCAATCAGAAAAATCCAAAGAAATTATAATAATGCAGAAATAACTTTTTGGAAGTAAACCCCAATATCTTCCCTTCAACAATAGGTATTTTTCTTCATTAAAGATCAAAACCCATTTTTTCTCTAATAATCTCACTGAGAGTTAATGAGATCAGGAGTTAATAAGAGAGAGAGACGTTTAAGGCCTGCTTCTCTGGACTTTGTGTGCATTTTCATATTTGAGGCTGCAAAAGTCTCCAAGGTTTTGATTGTGGGAGGGCTCAGCCATGGCAATGATGAGCACAGCTGGTGGCAGCTGCAGTCCTGTATTTGTGCTCTCAGGTCAGCTGGGATCTGTGGGGACTGAGTGGTCTGTGTGGCCAGTGTGGTCTGTGGAAATCAGAGGCCCAATGAAACCAGGAGGGAAACCCACCCAAAGGACAGAGCAGCTGACATGGACAGATGTTACGGAAGTGGCTCTGCACTCAGGATGTGGATGTTAATGCAAGCCAAAATCCATGCCAGTCATCTACAGCTCCAAAGGTTTCTAAACGCTGATGGCCTTTAAAAGACTGAACTGATGAAGAATAACCTGGTGTTTAGCAAGTCATTTTCATTCATGTTTTTTGCAAAGATACAGGGCAATGCAAAATGAGTATTCAAATATGAAGTCAAAATGTTACATATTTAGGATGGAAAAATGTTTCAAATTCAATTTGAATAGAGTACCAAAGTATTTCTCCATTGGAACTAAAACACATTTAGAACCAGGTTCTGAATGAACAAACCAAATGGTTTAGTGGTTTAATGGGCATGTTGATTTTTGGTTGAAGACTTGATGATCTTTCCAACCTTAATGATTCGATGATTCTATGAAATGAAGTTTTCCCTAATACAGTTTTCATCCGCATTACTTCCTGAATCCATCAAAGTTACCTTGCAGCTCTTGTCAGAGGTCTCTATCACTCTCATGAATACAACCAGCTCACTGACTGTGGCAGAGTTAGTCCTTTAAATCCTTTCCACCCTCTTTTTTAGAATTCCTGCCTGGCACTGAACACAAGAGTGACTTCCCAGGGGCTTCATCTCTCTATTTCCTCTGCTTGTGAGTTTTGCTTAAATCAATTGTTGCTATGAGTCTTATTGCAAATGTATTCCCTGGTGTTTTTTTTTCTTTTTTTTGTGATCAGTTCCTTGCCATTACTCTTTATTTTTTGTTCACAATGAAATATTTGAAATCTCATCTTAATTGGTGCTTTCCATATTGCCTCAGTCTAGGTGTTTGGGTAAAACTGTGTTCCAAACGTGCCAGAAAACCGGGAAAATTCCAGTCCTTTTCAAGGAATAGGAATATTTATGGTGAGTTAATGTCCTTTAGAAAACCAGCGGGTATTACTGGAAGAAACAGATAAGACCTGAGACATGTAGGTCCTTCCTCAGTTCTACTGTACTTGTTCTATACAATGTTGAAAAATTCTCAGAAAGGTTTTAAGTACGTTACAACAATCAATGTAATGTAATAAGTTAACTAACTTACAGTAATAAGTTAGTCTGCAAATCATATTGCTGGGCAGTTCTGCTGGCTCATACGATTGTATCCAACTTGGGTCTGAATTTTAAAAAGCATCTTTTGTACAATGAATGTGTGTGAGGGTGAAAAGCCAGACAACTGCATTATTGTTAATAGGAAGTAGAAATGGAACTGAAAATTCTGTGATTTGTTAATGTAATCTAGGATGAAAATAATATTTCTGCAGGACCAGAAAAAAACAACTAGATGGAGAACAACTGTAAAGAATGAGAACTTTGCTGAATAGTGAGAGCTGTGCTAGGGAGAAAGACTTACTCTGCTATGCCGTTAAGACAAATTTTACAGAATATACATATCAATGCCATTTTTACAGTTTTCTTGCACCCAGTATAATGTTTATTAGTAGCAGTAAATTTTTAAGAATATATGAAGCTAGAATGCTGACCACTTCAAAAACGACTAATTTGACAAAAAAGCAGAAACATAATGTAGGTTATATTGATATGATGCTGAGAAAGGACTAGAGTAAGATAGAATTAGTTCATTTCTGTGTTAAATAAAATAGTGATGAAATCTAAGTGTTTTTCCTTCCAAACCAGTGAATAATATGGTATCTAAGAGACTGTCTCTTCCCTTCACCAGGATACTGTGTTACAGAGCTCTGCAAATCTTCCTAAGTAATTAATCAGATCTAAATTAAACGTAAAGCAAACACTGTAGAACATTTCTTCCCTGCTGCTGATTTAATGTCCAAATCCTCCTCATGGAGATCAGGACAGAAAGACAGCTGTCACCAAACAATGGCATGGGGAACATCCTGACTCCCTGAAAACCATGGGACTCTTTTCCATATGATTCACCTGGTGGGCTCAGCACCCTTTCCTTCTTCTCTTTGCTGAGTTATTAAAAGGTAAAAGAAGAGCAGCTGCCTCTGTAGACATAAAAGTTGACAAATTTACAACAGGTGACGCCACCTGTGCCTGCCCGATTTAATCACAGCCCAAACAATCTGCCATCCGTTTCCAGTGGGGATGATGTTCAAGAGCATCTGAAAGTGACTCAGAAGCAGGAGGCAGAGGAGGCAGCAGTTTGGTCCAACATCCTTTTGGCTATGAAGAAAGTTTATAGATTATGGCTGGTGGACTTGAAAAAAACCTTTCCCTGCTTTTATGTAGAGAGGGAGAAAAAAAAGAGTCTGTTAAGCAGCTAACAAACACCATATCAAACCATTTGGTGCCAGCTGGGTTCAGCTGCACGGTGTTATATGAGCTCCTGCTGATCCATCTGGAGTGAATGCTCCTTGCCAGTGGCTTGGCTTAGGCAGCGTTTGGGAGGACACCCCAGGGGAGGAAGAAGCCTGTTTGTTGTACAGGTATAAATGTATTTTCTGCTGGTCTCTCATTGACTCACCAATACTCCCCTCCTCATTTCTTCTCTAGTATTATGTTAGGATAATTATGTTAGCTCGTCATTGTGGTTCTGTATGAAGACTGTGCTTGCAGGTTCCAAGTGTTCACTTCACATGCTCTGAAGTTTGTAAAATTTCTCATTAAATATTCAATGGAAGTCTAATAAAAAATCTTCACAGACCACAAAAAAGGACTAAATACATCTGAGTCTCTTAAAGCACGTAACTTCTTATGGTAGAAAGGCAGTAGGGGGGTGACCTGTTATTAAAAATATATGTGGAAATATACCTCAGACACATCTAGGCATAAGTATACTTGTCTTAGAAATTATCTGCCTGTTTAAGCCATGGTCGAAATTTTTTTTGTTGGGCTTAGGGGGATCTTTATTTGTTTATTTTGTTTTGTTTTGCTTTCTTTTCTTTTACTCCCAGAGAACAGCTCCTCACCATAGAGAAAAATAAAGATGAATTTTATTTCTTACAGAAAGAATAGCTGGGGGTTTTATTTATTTACTTTTTTTTTTAATAATGGCAAAAAATCCTTCACCATCCTACTTATATTTTGGGTGAAATTCTCTAAAATTGATCCCACAGAGTTACTGGGGATTTCATTACTTTTTCATTGTCACCAGAACTAAGCAACTTTGACTAAATGTAAAAGAAGTTGATTAATAACTAATAAATACTTATTTTTAAGAGTTTTAGTAAGCTTTGGTTTAAACAGGTAAGGAATATCCTTTTTTCTCAAATGGGTTTCTGGAAATGTTTGATGCTTGGATTTTTTGGTTATATTTTTTTGTATATTTTTTTTCCCTGTGTTGCTTATTCTTGTAATTTTAACTTCCAGTTCTCCATTGGATCAAGACTTAAATCAGGTGTTTGGCTTTGACCTGTGTTTGTATATCACTTATGAGGTTATGGAGAGGTAAGGAAAGACAAAAACATTTTTTATAATATTGTATAATCAATATTTGCTGTAGCTCTTCAGAGCTTGTGAAACTAGAATTGTTTTTACTGTTTTATTTTTTTGTAATTTTTTTCTTTTGGATTGATATTTTGAAACTAATCACACTTAAAGGCTAAAGTTCATAATTTTCAGGAAGGTAAGAAGATAATTAAAAATGCACATCACTTTAATTAATTTATACATAATCTTATATTTTTCTGCACTATTTCAATATTTCCTCTGAGTAAACTGGTCATAAAGCATCATACAATGAGTAAAATTATTCCAACATATGGGCTATGTAACAAAAGCATCCTTCCTCTGAAACGCCTCTTTTCTTGGTCCTGCTGGCCCCGAATTGTATTCCTAATGAATGAATAAACGAATTGAAACAACTTCTTAATTCGTTTCATGCCATCTTTCTTCAGGGGATATGATTGCAAATGAACAGATCTAAGACCAAGAAAACTAAAGATTCACTGAAGTTACTCTTCAAAGGCCATTTACATCCCTCTGTGTATTTTTATGCTAATAGCTCTTTTGTTTCCCTTTGCTGTTTCCACTGAAAACCAAAACCCATAAACTAAACCTTTTAAACATCTTAACAGGGAAATGTGTCAAAACATCAAAAACCTTTGAAAGGGTTTTTGAAATCTGAAAGAACTTGAAGGAGAAATTAAAGTTTAAAATGACACAGTAACGTTCAGTGATAGTAGCAGGTGTATGTTAGGAAAGCCTAGATCATGAATGCTCTTTATATATAAATATATGGGTATATACCTGTATATATTCTATTGTAAGAATATTGAACTGGACAGATTCCACCAAAACAAAATTGGAAGACTTAGAGAACCAACTGAGGAGAAAGGCAAGACTTAAGTGTAAGGTCAGATATTAAAGTTGTCTCATGATTTTTTAATTTGAACATGATGATGATAACCTGGAGCTTAGCGAGGATTTTTGTACCATTTATTCTGTAAATATGCATTTGGGGGAAAGGGAAATCCAAAACTATCTGTAAGTCAATACTTGATTCCTTAACTAGTTTTATAAGCTATAGGGAGGGGAAAAGTAAAGGGAGAATATTTTATTCCAACTTTACAAAATAAAGGATTTTCCTTTTTTTCCCATGTGACTATTTTTCAGGCTATATTTGATTAAATCTATTGTATCTTGAGAAAGGCACAAACACCCAAAATTAAAAAAAAAAACCACAAACAAACAAACAAAAAAAAACCAAACAAAAAAAAAAGAGAAAAATACCTCCTTCAGAATGCATATTTTTAGACTTTTCCAGTGTGCTTTTCTCCATTAGAAAACATCAAAAATCACTTTCTGTAATCCTAATTAAGTTTAAGCTGAAATATCTCTTTAGTTTTCACTATCAAATTCAATTAAAGTACATCAGTATGTTGGTTTTTGTTCTCTTTGATCAAGAGCAGGTCTTGGATGTCAGGTCATGAAATTCATGAACTGAATTTTTGCCAAGCAATGGTATTTTCTAAATTACAATGAAGTAAATAACAGGAGACAGGCTTTGGGTTATAACCCCTGAGAAGCAATTTTTCTTAACCTCCTCATCCACCCACTCAGAGCAGTTGTCTCCATGAAAAGTTGTGATTTAAACTGATCCTCCTTCTTTAAGTGCACATTGATTTAAAATACATATCTCATGTATCTAGAATTCAGGCGTGTGATATAAAGAAGAGAAGAACATGTGTGGTCCAGGTCATTCAAACCTCAGACACTCTTTGTTCAGGGTATAACCTCTGTCCTCACCCTCCAAATCAGTCACAGGTAGGAGTTACCAAGCAGGAGCAAAGGAAAATCCCTAAATCCTTCCTGAGTCTCTCTCTCGTAAATGTAGCTTGGAAGGGGGCAATACACATGATGGCATCTGCCACAAGGAGAGACTAGACTGCCTTTCCTATCTCCCTAGTGAAGATGCATTTAAATTTGGATTGCTTTTTATTTTAATCCTTTAAGCAACATTCAGCTACCCTGATTTGGTGTAGTAGTAAACTGGGGCTGCAAACCTTTCTTTGCTCAGTCCACCTGCTGGCAAGTTGCAAAGTCTAAGGAGGAAAAAAACAAACTTCACAATTATTTTCTTCCTCTTCTCTGCTGGCTCGAAGCAGAGTTAATTGCTATTCTTTCTCCAGGGTAACTGTCAGCCCTTAACTTGGGACTGCAGTTGCTGCTCCCTGAGATAATGGAAACAAACAAGGGCTCGAGTTTACAGAATTCTGTATTTGTCAGGTGTTCAGAGGGATTTCAACTGGGGTCTGCTGGGCACGGCAAGGTGGGGAAGAGGCTGTTGTGTTAACCTCATTTGCTCTGCTGAGGGATTGCAGGTGTGGGTTTTAAAACTACTTGTCAGGCACTGAGTAGTCACACATCTATAATATATCTGCCACGAGCTGCCTTTCCACTCTTACATGTATTTTTCTAGCTACTGTCAGTTTATCCCATTAACCTGGTTGAGGCCCTGTAGGGTGTCAGGTCAGAGAGTTCCCCTGCAGTCCACTAGTACCTTAAATTTCAAGATTCTCTCAAAAAACCCTCAAAGATCTGTTTGCTCATGTAGGAGAAAACAGCAGAAATTTTCTCAGCTGTGCTCTGGATTAATCCCACTTAACTCCAAACTCATGACCTAATCATCTAATTACTCTCCTCTGTCTTTGTAGGCAATGAAAGGAGCTGAAAACGCCATGGGAAAACATTCTTCTGTTAAGTCTTCTGTGTCTTTTCCTGTCTCTCTTGACAGCATTGTTCACCCTTGTTTTAGAAGTTTATTTATGATTACAGAGCAGCTGGGACAGTGGACTGTCTTGGATGAATACTTTATATTTTATTTCTCTTCTGAATCTCTAAAGAACCCTGACTACTATTTCTGTAGTCAGATAAAATACTGTAATCTTCACTACCTAGTGTTTTGTTGTGCACAAAAATGCACAGTATATACAGGTATGCAAAACCATACCATCTTCCAAGCAGCTCTAGTCACAAGGAGCTTCACCTGGTCATCAAGTTTTGACTCAAAAAATACTTTTAATATTGGAGAATGGAGTGTTCTTTCTTGATATTTTCAACTCGGATTATAATTTCTCCAGCAGCTTCAGCTTCTTCCTGGCTGTGTCTCTTTGAAAATCTACTGCAAGCAATTTATGATTTACCAAACAGTTTTCAAGACCAGATTTATAATTTGCAATAAGTAGGAATTACTAAAATAATGTTTATGTACAAATAAGTTTCCAGAAAATTACTTTTGTTTGTTTCTCCTGATTCTCCTCTGTAATATATACTCCTATTGTATTTCTCTCTTGTTGCTGTTTTACAATGATAAATTCCTCAGATCTTCCAATAACCTTGAAGGATACTTTGTCTTTCCTTATTTTGTCACCTATTAGATTAAGTTTTCCACAGACTTTACATTTTGCAGTGTGTTTCGTTCTGCATCTTTTTACTGCCTTTTTTTTTTTTACATCAGGAAATATTCTGATGGAATTACATTAGGAAATAAAACACAGTTGAATACAAAATGCTGTATTTTTGTGGATTGCAGGGAGAGGTCCAAAATGAAAGCAAATTGTCTTTCTTGTAGTGACATTTTCAGCAGAGCTGAAGACCAGAAGCATTTAGATCTTACAGATGTGTAAACATGCTCCTCCATAACAGATCAAATAATTCTTAACCATTTTGAATGAGAACAGTAACTTACACAGTGACCTTAATCCTCATAATTTATGAAAACTAAGATGTAATTACCTCTGAGCAATTAATGGTTGATTAAAAAAAACCCAGTGTAATCCTGGTATTTAGTATTATAGGCTTTTATAAAACAGCTTACTCTGGTTTTTCACCTGATGTTCTCATGTCTGAATGACATGATTTACCACTAATGAAGTGGGAATTATTCCATTTTTTGTTTCCAGTTTTCTTCTATCTACAGCAAACTGTGTTAGAAAATGTTAGAGACCAGTGCATTGTGTAAAGTGTCCATCATTTTTGCAACATGTCAGAAGAGGATATTTCAGGTGTATAAACACAGGGGTTGCCTCAGGTGTAGCTTCTGAATCCTTTTCCTTGGCTGAAGGAACCATCAGGTTCCAAGGGGCTGGTGTGTTGGTGCGAGGTCCAAGAGAGAACTGGGTTAGGGATACTTGGGCAGCATCAGAGGTTGACCAAGACATACGAATTGAAGACAAAAAGGGTGAAAGTTGGAATTATCAGCACAAATACTTCAGAGGAACTAGCTAATGTTGATGTATCCTTTCTCTATGGAATCATAGAATAATAAAATCATAGAATGGCTTAGGTCAGAAGGGATCTTAAAAATCATATAGTTCCAACCCCCCTGAAATGGGCAGGGGCACCTTCCACTAGCACAGCTTGCTCAGAGCCCCATCGAGCCTGTCCTTGAACCCTTCCAGGGATGGGGCATCCATAACTTCTCTGGGCAGCCTGTGCCAGGGCCTCACCACCCACAATGTAAAGATTTTTTTTCCTAATGTCTAATCTAAACCTACCCTCAGTCAGTTTAAAGCTGCTCCTCCTTCTCCTGTCACTACAGCCTCTTGTAAAAACTTCATGCACTGGAAGGCCACAAT
>JAWWMO010000138.1:69238010-69286608 GCA_035047845.1 Dendrocincla fuliginosa | reverse complement strand
CCCCCCTGTCCTGCTCCCCACACAGCTTGGGAAGCAGCCCCGGACACAGTTGGGGCTTTCTGGGCTGCCAGTGCCCATGGCTGGGTCATGTCCAGCATCCCAAGTCCTTCTCAGCTGGGCTGCCCTCAGTCTGTTCATCCCCCAGCCTGCATTGATACTGGGGGTTGCTCTTGCTCTTGGTCTTGTTAAACCCTGTGAGATTCCCAAAGAGTTTCTTTTCCACTGAGACTGGTTTATGAAACAAAGCCCTGTTACATCCCCGAATTTTTTAGATTCTACAGCCATGCAAAAGTCAACTAATGTTAAGAATAATAGGATTAAGCAGCTCCTGAGGATTGCCTCAGGTCAATTTTCACTTTCTCTGGGTAGTACATTTGCAGTATTCCCCACCAGCCACTGCATAGTATTTATAAGCCTATTGTGTCATTAAAGATATTTTTGATTTGTCTGCAGATGTGCTGTTTTTCTGACTCAAAAAGCAGCCTTACTTAGATGAAACACTATTTATGAGAGAAATCAAATGACACTGGGGGAGTTCTGTATGAGCCTTGACTCCTAAGACTTCAGGTCTTCAACACATACATTTTAATTGGCTTATGCTGTCTTGTGTTGCCAAGAACTTTCTGCAAATATAAAGATTTTTTTTTTTTAAACTCTGAACTTACCCCAAATGTAAAAGCATTACTTCAATGTAATGTTTAGAATCCAAAATGCAAATACAATGCTACCACAAAACTTTAAAAGAACCAGATCAGTAAAAATCTTTTTATTGTATGAGTCTTTTTTGTATTTTTTTTTCTTTTAACTACATGCTACCTGAAATATGCCAGCAAAAACAGGAGGATGAAGAAGTATAAAATAATGATAAAAAGATAATGATAATTGACATGATAAAGTAAATGATATACTATGAGAAAATATATCAAGTTGATTATAAAGTATAGCCATTTTTCCCCCTTTAATTACAATGGACTAAAAATGAATTGATTTCCATATGAACATGAACAGATTAACATTTCCAAAGGGAAAAACTTTAAAAGGATTAGATGTGCATACTCACAGGTGGATTAACTGCTGTGAATAGAAAATGTCAGCGTTGTTCCAAGTCTGTAATACCAGGAATATTGTACAAAACCTATTGTCCCTTAACACGGAAAGAAGCATGAAAGCATCAATTTTAGAAAGAACCAAGAGAGCAAACACAGCTCAGAGAGTAATTAATTATAGAAAGAGGGTCATCCACGCATTCCCTCTGCACATCTTTCAGGAAAAGATGAGAGAAGAGTTGCCATAGAATATGACCAATTCCAAAAACAACCTCCCTGGGAAGCACAGGAGTCTATTACATTTTATCAGGCTATATAGCCAAAAACAAGTGGAGATAACATTCCAGAAAGTTCCCACAGAAGGAAATTTTGGAGAAAAACACTCATTGATTTCTCCCAGGCTTCACCAGTGAAGTTCTTCAATGTTTGAGCTCATCTGGAGAAGGAAGCACAAAGAAGGGACATTCAGGGACAGACAGAGAGATAAAGCAGGAAAGAAAATCAGAATTCAAAGCTGAAGGAAGCAAGACACATAGCCCAACAAATCCTGCTGTCACTTCCTTTTGGAGTTAACATGAAGATTATCGTGTCATTGTCTTTGCTGCATTCCCTGCTGAGCACAACTGCAGGGTGAGATGCCCAGAACTCTGGAGAAAGGGTGGTTTTCCAGAGACTTTTCTGCAAATCCAACAGTTCTGAAAATGAATTATTTGATCCAGTCCTTAAAATTTTATTGAGAGATCATCAAGAATTCATCTTTCCCTGTGTAAGCTATTAAGAGTTAATTCAGTCTCCAATATCCCATTCTCCTGAAAAAGTTTTAGACCAAAAGCAGGAGCCTTGGAATATCCTAGTTAGACTTTGACCTCTAACTCCATAAAGTATATTCTTTGATTAGCCATGAATATGCTCTGCTCATTCTCCTGATAACTAATTCTTAAATCTGTTGTTCCCATTATCTGTGGCATTTCTACTCTGATTTATGGACTACATTGTTTCTTTACAGTCATTGGAGTCCATGAAGAAAGGAGATACAGAACTGAAATATTGCTATTTCAGTCAGGAGGCAGACCCTGAAAATAAATGCATGAAGCTTAAAAAGGAAAGTGTGGTCTTTCTTTTATAGTTTGTTTTCAGGTTTCTTGAGCTCTGAAGGATAACAGTTTCAAGGTTTTCTTTGAGCTGCTTAATGACATGATTCCAGAAGCTATGTCTGTTAATTGTCAGAATCACAATAAAAATCACAAACCACAGCAGCCTTGAAAATAAATTTACTTTCCCTCCACAAATTTGTGTGGTTTAGTGGAGATACAAAGGGAAGAAATGAGTTTTCATTTCACTTAAGTAACAGTTTATCAACTTGTGAGAATAAGGTGAATCTGGTGGAGAATGCATGAAATGAACATTTACAGAACACCAAAGGAAGGGAGAATTTTTGTATGATAACAATTGCTGCGTATCACAGGAAATAAGATATTTTCTCCCAGCAGAGGGAAATCTGATTGCGTAAGGCACTTGAGGTGATAAAAGTGGTAATAAAGCCTCTCCTGACAAATTAGCAACTAGAATAATTTATCAGCTCATCTGCAATACTGAGGCTGCAGAAACTAAAGTGCAAACACACATATGCACACTAGATGTTCCATTAGTGTTGCTTTCATTGACCTCCCTGTCTGAATCACAGGAATCCCTCTGACACCTCTGTATTCAATTCCACTGAATACAGAAACAGAAAAATAGTCAGTGGAAGAGACTCCTGATGCCCCATTTTACTGTTTAATCACACAGATTCAATGAGAGAGAGCCAGCTAGGACATCTGGACTGAACACAATGAGCTCCTTTGAGGCAGGAAGGGTGATGTCTGGAGACCAGTATGACCCCATTTGTGACTCATAAAACATAAAATGAAACCATGTAGTGGTTTGGGTCAGAGGAGACCTTCGAAGATCACCTAGTCCAACCCACCCGCTCTGGGCAGGGACACCTTCCACTAGACCAGGTTGCTGAAAGCCCCATCCAACCTCATGTTGATGTGGAGTGTCCACATGTGGAGTGTCTTCTCTGGGCAACCAGTGCCGGTATTACTGGTGTGTATCAACCACACCACTGAACTTGGTGTCATCTGCAAACTTGATGAGGGTACACTTAATCCTACTGTCTCCGGCCTTAATAGAGATTATGATTAAACTGGTCCTGATACTGATCCCTTAGGGACACCATTTGTTACTGATCTGCATTTGGACATTGAGCTTTTGACTGTAACTCTGGATGCAGCCACCCAGATGGTTCTTTATCCCTCTAACAGTCCATCCATCAAATCCATATCTCTCCAATTTAGAGCAAGAAATTTGTGGAGGACTGTGTCAAAGGCCTTCCAGCAGTCAAGGTAGGTGACATTACTTGCTCTTCTCTTATCACCAGTGCAATCACTCCATCATAGAAGGCCACCAGGTTAGTCAGACATGATTTCTCCTTTGTGAAACTACCTTAGTTGTCTCCAGTCACCTCCCTGTCAGTCATATGTCTTGACATATCTTCCAGGAGAATCCATTCCATGATTTTACTGAGCACAGAGGTGAGGCTGACTGGCTGACAGTTTCCAGAGTCCTTCTTTTTACCCTTTTTAAAAGTAGATGAGGTGTGTGTCATTCATGTTTATCCAAATGTGTCACTACACTGAATAATAATTTTGCTTCCTGTTTTGCTTCCAAATTTCAGTTCCTTGACCTTTCATTCACTGCATGTTACTTCATCTGGTTTTGAGTGAATCGATTAATTTCCTCTGCTGTTAAATATGTGTGCTCTTGATGATAGGTTCCATTGTAAACTCTGAATTATTGTGAGGGATTTCAGAAAGTCATTAATCTGACCTTGAGAAGAGCTAACTCCAAGTTAGATAATTTACTCAGGGCCTTACCTAGTTAAACTCTGAAAAGCAACATCCTCTCCTGCAAAGTTGTTCATGATTAACCAGTTCTCAGCCTGTGAGTCTGCACTGGATCATGTCAGTCCTGGGATTTTCTCTTTTTTAAATGAACTTCATGCTGTTTGTGTCCATCTATTCCTCAAGCTCAGTGATGTTCTTCTGATTGTGTTTTCCTTAGACTTTCCCTGGACTCCTTGGCACTATCAATTTTCATGACAGCTACTTGAAAGAGAAAGGGAAGAGTATAAAACTGTTCTCTGTTTCCTGTTCAGCAAAATATTAATGAAAACAAAGATTTTGGAAAAAAGAAAAGAGATAGTTCTCAGGAGGTTTGGGGGCTCCCTGTGGGGACTTTCGGGGCTCCTTGGTCCATTAGGGTCACAAAGATCCATCCCCCTGTGCCCAAGGAGAGAGCAGGACGTGCTTCAGACAAGAGGATCCATTTCTGTATGAACTCCACAATCTCACAGCTGGCAGTTTTGCCTAAGAGACAATAGAACCAAGCCCTTTTCACTCTCTTCATATACATATCCTTATTATTCCAAAGGATAAAGAGTAATTATTATTGGTTTTTGTCATATAAAGCAGCCCACGCTAAGTTGCATGATAGACACAGTGATGTAATTTAATATCCGATAGAACATAACACATGCACATCCAGATGGTCACTGATAAAGAGAGGGTTTTAAATACAGCCAGGAAAAGCCCCACCTCACCTACTCAAAGATGTCATTTAAGTGGCTGATTTCTGAACGCTCATGGAGCAATGGAAAAGGGGGAACAAAACACTGTGAATATCATCATTTATTAACAGCAGGAAACTAATAGTCAGAACCTTCCCACAGCATTTATCCTACAGTGATTATAATTCTGATGGTGAGACCCACTAACCGCAAAAAAACAGATGTTGCCCTTAGAGACAGCTAATCAAAAATGTACCACTAGCATACATAGTGATCCTAATTATAATTATGATCAGTTTACAGTTATAACAAACATTTTGCTATTAATATGTGATGCTAAATAGAAACTAAAGACTCATAGAAAGCTATTACCTTTCAGAAAGGAAACTCCAAAAGTCATGGTGTCTCTTTTCATGTTGCTCTTTAGCAACAGCAGTGATATTCATTGCTATGAAATCATAGCAATGGTTGGCAGCTATTTAGAAAGCCAATCCAGGAAGCCACAAGCAACCTTTAATTCCACCTAAATATTATTTCAGTAACTGCCAGTTGTTAAAAATATAAACTAATGTTCTTTTTACTTATGATCAGCTAAAGAAATATCATGATAGATAACACAGGTTATAGGAAAAAGCAGACTTATTCTGGCTCTGCTGTTACAGTGGTTCAAATTGCAAGCTACCATCAGTATTTCTCCTCATGGAGTCTGAAGGCACATAAATATTAAAATGCAATTTGAAATTTCTGGCCAGGTCCCAGAACAGTATTGTTTACGCAGTGTTTGACAGTGCTATTCAAATAAATCAAGTAACAAATGTGTCATGATTACTGTTAAAGTGGGAACTGCATCACTAACAACTATTAAGATAAATGATACCACGCGTGGAAAATACTTTATGGGTGCTCTGTCTCTGTGCATGGGTGTGTGTGCACACACAACCAGATGTCTCTGAGGAAAATTCATACTGCATACAGGGCTGAATATTGCAAACAACCAGCTCTGTAAACAACCAGCAACAACAGCATATTCACTCACTGTGCATGGGTTGAAATGGAGTTCTGCTTTGATTTACTAAATCTTTGTTGCTTTTGGGTAAGCTTAGGGTTGTATTGTTATTATTATTATTATTATTATTATTTTCCCTTACAGACAGAAAGATTTTTGGCAGCAATCAGAGAAATACAAGTTGTTACTTGCTTGCCTTTAGTCAGCTGTCTGTTTCTTTTTGGAGTGGCATGTTTTTCAGAGATATTAAATTGTAATCTAAAGCAGAGTTTAAGCTCTAGCAAAAAGAGGGCTGGAATTAGAGGCTTAGGGAGGGACTCATCACTCTTTAGGCCCCTTTTCCACAATGTTGATGTCTACAGCTGAGCTATTCAGTTCTCCATGTTGTCATATGAGAGACACAGGCATTTTTAGAAGAGTCATCTGAGCTATTTGAGGTGTTTAAATTTAGTCCATGTCACTGTGACATGCACTGAGCACCTCTGAGTGCCTGTAAGCAACGTTTGCAGGGATGCCACATATATCTCCTTACAAGGTCTGGACCACTGTATGTTCTGCTGTCTGTGGCTATATGAAGCCAAGGGGATGTAGGAACATATTTATCTTAGCTCTTCAAGGAACTTAGAAATGTTTGGTTAACTGTCCTTGCCTCCTGCTATTTTAGGAGCCTGTCTGAAGCCAGCCAGTGTAAACTAATGCAGGTTTCAACTGGTGAGTAACCCCCAAATGCAGGAAGCAAGTACATGATGACTTGTCATATAAGGCTGACATGAATAAAAACAGAAAGTCGATGTGGATCATAGACCAATAAACCCAAGCACATTAGTGTTAAAAGACCTCAAGTTTTAAGTCTTTAAGCTGCCTGTACAGGGGCTTAGAACTTGTCTGATTTGTGGTGGCTTCTCTGTAGTAACAATTATCAAGCCACAAGGTGCTGAATGTTTCAGTTTAGCTTTAGTTTTAATGATAACAAGTACAAATAGCATCAGGAAACTGAGCACAACACCAGAGCAAAGGGGCAGTATTGATCCAGAAGGTATTTGTCCAACAATTTGAACTGAATTATTAATTAGTCTTTTCTGTAATTATGTATGTAACTACACAATTTGAATTAAATAGACTGTTAAAACTTTAATTTGCTGACAATAGCTGCATGTGTATGGCATGGTCTATTTTGGCCATAACAAGACTTTTAGTATAACAGGACACTAATGAGCTTGGATAATTAGGTATCAACAGCAGGTTTTAAACCAGGACAATCACAATCTCTGTCTTTACTTTCAGCTTTTTTAATAATAATGAGATTAGCATCCTCATCAGAAAATTGCTTAGAGTATACAAAGTCCACTGGCAAAGTCTGTGATTAGCACATTGATGATGCAGTATATTGATTAAAGAGTGATCTATGAGCTTTACACTGGTCTACGGTTCAGTAAAGATCCTTTGGCCAAAAAGGGGAGGGTTATGTTTTAAAACTGATTTTGCAACCCATGAGATCCAGGTCCTGCTTGGTGGAAAGAAGACATTGCCATCAGTGCCAATAAAAGACCTCAGATGACAGTCTGGGTATGCTGTGGGAATAACATCACTTTTGTATCTGTACTAAAAACTTCAGTTAAAGGCTTATTCTACTAAAAGAAAAGAGAACAGAATGAGTGTAGAGCTCATCCTCAGTGTCTTTACCTCTTACCATGGGCCTACCCACACACCAAAAAAATCAGGATCACTTGTTGTGGAATTGCCACACACTTCATCAGCTGAGCTCAGACACAGCAAAGTCAAACCTGTGGACTATGAAAAAATAGTGTAGGAAGGAGAAAGACTGGTCGAGCCTTTCTGAAGAGTTTGAACACTATGCTTGTAAATAAAACTGCTGTACCACTTCAGAGCTAAATGCACCTATTAAGAGTTTAATTAAAGTTGATGGAGCTTGTACAGAAAAAGTGAAAGAAAATTAGGACTGCAAGAAACGCTCAAAAATTTAAGTAGACATTTGAGAGCAGACGGAAGAATGGTGAAAGCCAGTGCCAATAGATCTGATTGTCCAGCAGAAATTAGTGAAAGCTGGTGCTTGTCCTGCTTAGAAAACTCATTTGCTAAAGCAGGACTTCTGTAAGGGTGGGAAATCGAATCCAGTTGTAGTATAAGATGCCACAAGCCTGAGCATGAATTTCCTCTGCACTGTGCACTGTCTGGAAATGCTCTTTGGGATCTTTGAATATTTTAACTAATGTGATGTTATATCCTGGTTTAGATGGATAACTCACTTTATCTTGAAATGCATTCAAGACTTTTGTCCGTGTTAGAAAAGATGTCATTTGGAACTTTCATTCTACTAACACTTATTTTTTCAATTATTTTCTTTCTTTTCTACAGGCATGCCTCAGGAGGCAGGACTTGATGCATTTGGAATTTATGTAAAAATATACACACATTTATATGAGCACATTTATTTCCTAACAATTTCTTATGTTAAAAAAGCCAAAGATTTAGTAGGTAAATTGAAATAACTGGCTTCTTGGTATGTATTTGAGTGGAAAACTGTGAGTTTTATGCAAAAAAAAACCCCAAAAAACCCTTTTAATGTAACTTAAAATGATCTTAAAAATAAGTACACATTTCACTGATCTGATGGAAATAAATGTGGAATAGATCAAATAAATGCCTTGTACAATGAATATAAAAGAGTTCGATATTCCCATTGGATTCCTGAATCACCAGTAAGGCCAAACAAGAAGAAAAGACTGATTTTAAACATGATCATGTCATTTTTTTATCTCTGGAATACATTGCTCTGGACTCTTTAGACCAGTCACTTATGTTTTAGAGCAATGATTAATCAGAATACCTTCAAGGCTGATGGTAATTCAGTATTTATAGGCAGTTTAGTTCTTGATCTCTGTTTTACAGCTCCCTGTAACAGGATTGATTATTGTTCACTGTAGCTGCCCACTGCAAATTAGTGATGTTATAAATCTTCAGCTAGCAATCAGCAAAAATATCTGGGAAGAAAATAAATTCATACACTGCCTATGCTTCATTATGAAATGAAAAATAATTATTTTTGTCTTGGTTGATTGCTTATTTTATAGGTATACATATGCAAAATAAAGAACCAGACATAACACTGTGCAATCTCTGCTCCTCAACTTATTATGAACTGTATCAGAGTTTTTTTTATGTTACAGCATAATTAAAATAAGCATAAAGTTTTCCTTCATGTCTAATAAACTACAATTTTCTGCTCCTTTAAATGGCTTTTTTTTCTCAGAAAATAACATAGAAGAATTATTTATAATTCTTACCCAATTGTCTTTGCCTACCCTTTCACCTCAAGGTTCATGTGCTATAAATTCCTACATTCCTCTTTTGTTGTTTTTGAGATAACACAGAATTTAAACTTGCACTTTAATTTCTTACCAACAGACAAAAGAGATGTTGCTCAGTTGGGGAATGCTGAGGGCTTTCATGGGATATGAAGCCTAAAATTTTTTAATTCTTTTAATTTATTGTTTTGTTTTGTTTTAAATACATAAACCGTTACGTATCCACTTTCTATGAAGAGAAAACTACATTATCATCAGTAATGGATACCTGGGAAACACAGTAACCCTAAACATCCCTAAGGAAAATAGAAAGGATTTTCAGCTTTCTGAGACACAAACAGAATTTTCGTGGAAAATTGCAGTGGTTTATGTACCTTTTAGGGTCTGCTGTTCAAAGCCAGAAATGCACACAGAGCCAGAAATTCATCCAGTATGCACTAAAGCTTTTTGTGCACAGATATAAAATGCATTTTCCTGAATTATTAATTCACATATAAATGAACAGTTGTTGCTTGAAGATGTAAATATTATGGAAAGGCACAGCAATGACTGTGACCAATGTAGTGACTGTATGGTACTTAACTGAACAGCAACCAGTACCCACTGAAAACACATTTCAGACTTATAACACTAATAAACCAAAAATAGACTTTTTTTCCCACTTAACTATTCATTTACTTACACCCTTTTTTTTTTCCTGTGAAACTTTCCTCTGTAAGTTTCATTGTGCACTTCCCTTATGAGGCCTGATAACAGAAGTTCTCAAAATCAATTATTTTATGTTTTAGAGCCCAACACAGAGGCACAATCAGACCAGAGTCCTGTGCTGAACACGTTCCCACAGATAAAGAACATTAGTTATTCAATCAGCTTGCACACAGACCTTATGCAGATGAGTCATATCTATTTGCAGCCTCTGACCATGAGAGGAGTCTAGTGTGACCAGCCCAGGCATAGACATCCACAACTGTTGTTCTTAATTTCCTTCTTCAGAGGTTTCCTGGTCCCACAGACACTGAGTTTCCACCTACAAAGCCAATGAGGTGCTTAATACCTTCTTACAAAGCTCCAGGAAATGTCTCTCAAACCCGGTCACACCCATTCTAGTCACAATCAAATCCGATCTCTACTGTGACCTCTGGAGAACACACTGGGCACTGACCACACTTGTGGAACACTCTCCACTTTAATGTCACCAGAAGTTGGAGTTGCCTCTGCACCTCAAAAACACAGCTAGAGGAGATACTTCTTGTTCTAGTGGGCATCTGTAATTCCCTTCTGGAAGACAGGAAACTTGATTTCAAACCCCTCTGTGCTCAAACTGTGTGACTAATGCTACCTTCTTTATTCCCACAAGTATGACAAAACTGAGCTGTTGGCTTTTCAGAGGCAGAGATGACTTCCTACATCTTGAAACCTTAGAATCAGAATTATAGAAAGACTTGGATCGGAAGAGACCTTAAAGATCATTTAGTTCCAACACCATGTCATGGGCAGGGACAACACTAAATCAGGTTCCTCAGGGCAAGGAACACAGAGAACCAAGACATTCCTTTTGGAAGAATTGGGTCTTAGAGTTGGCTCAGAAATCATGCCTGTACTGAGACTCAAATGCATTCTAGCACAGTCCTGCTTATCCTGGTCTATCAGTTGGCTGGATGAAGGAACAAGTTGAAACATGCAACACTTTTCATCAATCCATAACCTTTATGCAAGGGCCATGTAAGGTTTATCCCTTCATTTCCAATGCTGTTGAACCTTTGCCAATGCTTTGAATTTACATAGGCATGGGTGCAAAATAAGCAATTGGATGTGCCCAAATATTTAAGTAGGCAGAGTCATGATCAGTGGTAATGTCTATCCATACAACTCAACTGGGTTTCAAGAGAGGCATTTTCTGTAATTCAGGATGAACTTGTCTTTCTTCAGCTTCTCAATCTGACCAATAACTGGAGATGGATGCTGCAAGAAGGACAAATCCTCTACTCAAACAACTCTTTGCATCATTAAATAAATTACAATAAAAACATCATGTCTACATAAAGTCTTTGCCTGTTTTGATAACTTTCACTATCATCAGAAAGAATTGCTATAATCTATACATTCTTTGGTTTGGTAGTAAACAAATTATTTCTTCATCAAATAAACAAACTGAAATTCAAACAAAACCCTACTTTATTTTTATTATTATTATTTCATAATAAGTAATTTGGAAATATATGTCTTGTAGCAGAGCCTGGGCTGGTCCTAGCCACATATGTGTTTTTTATTTTATAGCTTTATTAATTTAATGCAAAAAAGATCTTGTTGATCTATTGCAGTGGCAAACAGTCATTACATGGAATGTTACTGACAGGGAAAAGCTAAAGACAATAATGCATCTTGCCAATATTGCAAAGTTACAAGACTAGAATGTGAAAACCTTATGCTGAAGGTTAATGTCACACTTTAATGGCATTTTTTTGAAGTTTATGACTAAAAGTTCCAGATGGTAAAACAACAGCTGAGGTGAAGGGACAAACCCACCACATAACTTACAATAAGCCCAATGTATGATTTCAAATGACACCTAAATGAGTTTTCATTTCCAGCTCCCCTATAATTCTACCTAATTAAAGGTTTAGTAATGTATAAAAGCGATAAAATGCAGTGCTGAAATCCTCAGAGTCATCTTTTTCCTATGATATTTGAAAATATCTGTGGTGTGGTTTTGTATATTGTATATATTTTTCATCGCTGCTTTCATTAGCAATTTTCTTCTTCTAATGGTTGTATAATTAAGCCATAATGGGATATTTAGGCTTATGTATATTCATGGAGAAGGAGTTGTAACAGAACAAGCTATAATTAACTATGACCCCCCAAAACCACATTTTTGTTTATACACGAATTTTTGTTTTCCACAGACCTTATTTTTTCTTGCAGACAATAATATTGCCAAACAATGCAGAATAGGAACCTTCAAATCCACAGGAGGTCTTTGTGGCTACAGGTTTGTTTTCAGCAGCTTGTACTAACTTTGCTTAGAGTCATATCTAGGACTTGGACTTGTGTATTTAGTGATCTTACTACGCATAAAGGGGGCACATTATTGTCTAGTCCAAATATAGAGTGGAAAAATTCCATGTGATTTGTATGAGATTTCCTTTACTGAGCCCGTGGTGGGAAATTTTCTTCTTCAGTACTTTTCCAGCATACTTTTTCCAGCATTCAGGCAGTATCTACTCAAAGTTTACATCACCATTCTCTCATGATTTTGTGGTCTACCAGCTCCTGAAATGTCCAGATCACTAGAAAATAAGACTTTCCATGTTAGAGGCACATGCTTCAGAAGGGAATTCCTGGCCTCTTGAATTCTCTGAATTTAAAATATTAGGTTAATTAAATTCAAGAGTATTTTGTCATTGACTTCAGAACATCCATTGACTTCTGTGGTGCTGGGATTTAAACCTCTCCCTTTTTTGAATACTGTATCTGAGTTTTTAGATGCAACCTTAAATTTCAAATGACTTTTCATATAAAATCAATAGTTATGGATTTTCAGCATTAGAAGGACAAACTAACAATCTGAGTAATTAATATATTTTCTGACATTTGTCTTGCTGTGGGCTTCTCAAATATTTTTTAATTTTTTTTTTACTTTGAAATAACTATTTCATAATACTTGGGTTTTGTGGATTTTTTCCTAGTACTCAGTGTGGCAAAAATAGTAACACTTAGAATAATAATTAGTAATAATAATTAATTCTTTATGTTTGATGGTTTATCGAATATGGATTTCCTAACTGTGGCGTGCAACCATACATGGAAGTGATATAAAAAGGATTTTTGCTCCCTGAAGAGGTGTCCATCCATCCATCCATCCATCCATCCATCCATCCATCCATCCATCCATCCATCTATCCATCCATCCATCCATCCATCCATCCATCCAAGCACTGCATGGGAATGGTTGAAGCCTGAGCAGAAAATGAGTAAACAAAATGTACGAACCTGCCAAGAGTCACATTTCAGTGTTCAGTCTATAAATAGATTTGCAGATAATTCTTCAAATTATGTCCCCTAATTCATGTGACAGAGATACCTTCTCCAATCAATGCAAGAATCCTGTTTAGAATTAACTTTTATCAGGGAAAAGGAGGTGTTTGTTTTGACCCAGGTGATTTTTTTGGATACCAAGAATGTTTTTTCCTTGATGTTGTTGGCTCATCCTGCCTTAACATGACTGTGTGGAACTACAACACTGGTCTCCATGGCTGCACATCTTGTTGCTTATTCCAGCTTAACTCCCACACAGAAAAATATTCCCAGACAGCACAGGCAGGGATGGACTAAAGTTTCCCACACCTTGGTCTGAGTTGCTGCTCTCTTGAAACTTCCCATGAGGAACCTTATACTCCTCATAGAAGAACATCTCTCTGGTGATTTACGGTCATCAAAGATTAACTTAAAGGTTGCAAACACAAGAGGTTGTAAATATTCAGGTTCAGTAAATTTCCTGAAGATGTTTTTCATTGAAATTTCGGGAAAGGAAAGCCATTTCCAGCAAGTTGAAGGCAATCTTTAGATCACAGATAGTCCTGCTTCTGATTTTATAAAGCTGTCCTTTAAAACACAGAGGTTTCTGTCACAAATAATTATTCACTAAAACACTAGGGATAGTCACAATAATACCATGTTCTACTGCATTTAATTCAGTAGACAGAATAAAGCTAAGAGGCAAAAATTATTACTGGCTCCTTTAACCAACTTTTTGTTATTATGAGATGTTTCTTTTTTTCCTCTCTCTCATTCCTAATATCAGTAGCTTAAGAACATGAAGTTTATTTAAGGTGAAAGCAATGTCAGGGTCCCAGAAAACCAAAACAATACCTGAAATCAAATGTGATAAATTGCAATGAAAAGGCTGTGTTAGTAGTCTCTAACTCAGGAAAATTGAATTCTCAGAAAAGGCCATGTAAATTAAGTTTTATCTATTCCACAGACTTGAAAAACTAAAAGAAAGGCTCACAGCTGAAAAATGTATGTTTACAAAACAATACAGAGGAGTTAATTTGGAATTAACAGCAAAATAGCCCCCATAAAGT
Organism: Dendrocincla fuliginosa; assembly: GCA_035047845.1. Lineage (NCBI taxonomy): Eukaryota > Metazoa > Chordata > Aves > Passeriformes > Dendrocolaptidae > Dendrocincla > Dendrocincla fuliginosa. The sequence continues at coordinate 69,272,533 of JAWWMO010000138.1, read as the reverse complement.
GTACTATGACACATATATAAGTAATTAAATTAAATATGGAATTATGTATGCATACATTTTTTGTACAGAATTATCTTTTCTAGGTTAGAAGTGTAGTTTAGAGCAGAAATTTTCAGTAGTATTTCTTCATTAAGCCCAGAATTACCCTCTCCATCTAATGCTGTTGTTTATCTTTTCCTTTGAAAGAATTCTTCATAGCAGATCCTTTTAAGCAAGTGTTGATTTAGTCAAATAGCAATGACTAATATGAATGTTAGTCAATCAATAGTAAATAAGGCACCAATTTTCACAGAGACAATATTCATAATCTCTTTCTCTAGCAGTAATTTAAACTGACTGCTCTGTGGAGGAAATGACATGCTTATTTATAGAGAAATTATTCTTGACCTTAGGAACATGGTGTTAAAAATTGTATTATAAATCTGTGGAGCATTTTCATGGCACTTTTTTATACTTATATAATAACTTACATACTGTAATTTAGGAGACAGTGCTCAGTATGAATCCATTAGAAGGAATTAGAATAATTTTTGTTTTAGAAGGAGAGTCATGTAATAAAATCAATTATATTATTTTACTATAGAGCATTTAAATAAATTTTAGCCAGCTGGCAGCTCACAACTTTCCAGAAAGATCAGATTATCAATTGATATCAATAGTTTTTAGTACCAGAAACCAGATTTTTTCTACCAACTTCCACATGGTCCAGAAAGAGAGGTTTTTTTCTGAAATATCCCCAGGCTAATATGAGTCACTTTTGAGGAGGCACCTGGAGTTTGGAGTTATGTTTTAGACTTTACAGCACTGGAAGGAATCCACTGTAGGGCCACCAAAATATTTAGGGAACTCAAACACAGGACATACAAATTATGCTGTGTTTCTCAGCTTGGAAAAGAGAAAGCTAAGGAAAGGCTCTGATTGCAATCTTCCTTTATCTGCAGTGAGTCTGAGGGAAGTGGGAAGCAGCCTCATCCCAGGGGTGCAGAGCAGAAAGCTGCAGCGAGGGACATTCTGATCACGTATAAGGGAAAACGGTTCTAAAGAAAATTGTTACAGCTGGGACCACGTTACCTGGAAAAGTGGCCAATTCACCATCTGCATAAATGTTCAGTATTTGATTTGTTGAAGTCCTATGTGGCCTTATCTAACTTTGAATTTAGGGTTTGAACAGACGTTAAACTCACTCATATCCAGAGGTCCATTCCAACCTATGCTATGTTATGATTCTTAGCAGTGTCACATGCAGCTACTAAATCTTATTCCAGATATTCAACCAAATAGTTCATACTACCTTCAGTAAGACATATTGGACATGCGCAAAAAAGTCTTTCCAAGCATGTTTTGTGTTTGCCTTTCATCACAAACTTCACTGTAATTTAGTATCCATGATCATCTTTCTGAACAGATCTGAAAAAGCTTTTCTAAAACAGGACAGTGGGGACTGTAAAGATTGGAGCAGGAATAAGGGAGTTTTCTAAGCAGCAAGATCAGGCTACAAAACATTTTATCTGTGCTTGGCTTACTCTTGTTTCCTTTAAATCACACAATCATAGAATATCCTGAGTTGGAAAGAACCCATAAGGATCATCAAATTCCAACTCCTGACTCCACACAGGGCAACTTAAATTTAAATCATAGATCTAAGAACCTTGTGCAAGGTTTCTTGAACACCAACAGGCTTGGGGCCACGACCACTTCCCTGGACAGCTTGTTCCAGTTCTTGACTACGCTCTCAGTGACAGTCTTTTTCCTAATATCCAATCTGATGTGAATTATCCAATTAATTAATCATCTTGTCCTGGTCAGAAACTCTCAAAATCTGCTCAAAGGATTTACAGATGTGGAGCAATGGTGCAACTGGATAAATAATGCTTTGCTGGTTCTTCATTTTGTTCTTCTGGAAGATAAAAGTGTGGCTATTTGAGATTTGTTCTTTCTGAGTGTTGAGTGACTGAGCTCTGCTGTGCCAGCTCCACATTTTTACTGAGGCTACAAAAGTAGAGGACACGAAAGGTACTGAATTCCTTTTAAATTAAGAATGGCCACATGAACAGGACTTTGGAGGCAACTCAGAGTTGCTACAAGAATTAATAGTGATTATTATTGTTGGGAAAATGATGGATATCTAAGACTAGGGAGTAAGTGGTTTTTTTTCAGGTTAGAGGGTCTCAGATTACTCAGAGAACATTATAAATCTAAACATCTTCAATTTGGCTTAGTACTTAATAAGTAGCCAGTGAAGCCAAAGCAGTCCTGTGTTTGGAACAAGTGTTCTCATCATAAATAAGTTCTTCTCTTCCACAAAGTAAATCCAGACACTCCTGTTGTGAAACGTGGTGACACTTCAAAATCATAACTCATCAGTGCCAGAAGTTGTCATCGAATGGAGAATAAAGACTCCTTTAAGAATATTGGTGGGGTTTTGATAACTCTCTTGCCAGTTTCACTTCTGGTTAGGCAGAAAATGTTGCCCCAGTCATCTTTGTTTTTTTCACTACACGCTGATCAAGTATTTTTTCAACGTAGCTAAGCTACTTTCATTCCAATATTGAAAACAAGAAAAGAGCTCAGGAAGAAAAATGTTTTCACAGACTTTACAATCAGAACAGCAATATGTACAGATGTTTCCCTATCAAAATAATATGCAGTTTGAGAGCTATTGAAGATGTCTGCTAGTGATACAAATTGCAGGTGGAATACGTTAGTATCAAAATTGTTATTATAAGAAGCAAGAAACAGAAATTATTGCAGCCCAGATAAAGACACAAAATTGGTGTTCTGAAGAAAAACATTTCATCCTTAAAGGAACGATAAATGATGTAGTGTCATTGGTTTTGTTCTCTCGACTTTGCTGCAAATTTTTGTGTGCATGTGTAGTTGTGCAAAGCTGAACGTGTACAATTAAGAATACAAATATATAGATCTTCAAATTCATATACATTTATACACTAACACATGCATATTGTGTGCCCATTTTGTACTCCTTTCTATACTATTATTCTCTTTTTCACTTTTCCTGTGTTTATTTCTTGACAGACACTTTGTCTCATTCCAATTATAAACTCAGATTTTTTTTCTGAAAATTCCATGTGGAAAAATCAAAAGAAACCATAAACCCTGCACACTATGAGATAATCAAGCTTTGACAGTGCCTGAGATCAATGCTGAGGACAAATCCAGCACTGTGTGCAATTTCTGGTGTGGAAATAGATGGACCAAATAATGCTCCTCTCTAACAAAAATGCTTCTTTGTGTCAGGCCCATTCGCAATTCTCCACATTGCACTGTGAAAGGTCAGTAATACAGGGGATTATCAATAGCCATGGGAAATATGAGTTTGGTTACAAGGAACATGACAAGGGCAGTCATAATTGTTACTGTAACTTTTTCCTTTCCTTCTTTTTTCTTCTTTTTTCTAATTTTTTTCTGATTCTTTTTCATTATGATTCTGAAGATTTATCATAATTCAGCAATTTACTTCAAAATTGATGCAATCTTTGGAAAGGCAGAGTAACCTTTCACACTGAAGTGCTAGAGCAGAACAAAACTCACATAGTGGCACTATGATACAAGCTTAGAAATCAGTTTTTTAAGAAGGACATGAGGCTCACAGAGTGATAAGGTTTAGCTCTAACTCACAATGCCTTTTTCAGTGAATTAGTGAAAATATAGATCAACTTTTCAGTACCACTTGCATGTCATGGAGATAGACACCAAATCGTGCATGGAGCTGCCAATCCAGCCCACTCCATCAAATGCTAGTTACCAACGTCGTGTAGATAAGAGCATCATAAATCTCAGTCTGCAAGGGAACAAAATGCCATGAATGATCCATCACTTCAGCTATTTCAGCACAGTTAGGAACACGGGAAAACAACTGAGGGAAGAACCAAAGGCTGGATAATGCACTCCAATGAACAACCAGAGTAGCAGAGAAGTGTCACAGCAGGGAAGAAATCCAAGCCACTGGCACCAGATGACATCTCAGAGATTCCCTCCTCTGTCCTCAGCTCAGACACTGCCCTGGGCTGGCACTGGGGACACGTCACTTCTCCACTCTCATCTCTTTATCCACGACATGGAGATGTGGATGGCTTTCCTTCTCAAACTGCCTATGCAAATGTCAGCAGGACCCGACTCCAGTGAAATCAAAACATATCAGAAATTGTTGAATTCTCTGAAAATTACTTGAGGAAAAGAAAGAAAGCTTAAAATCCTGACTGTATCTGCCCATGCTATGTTTTTACATTTCGATGAAATGTTTAGATTTGGGAGTTTTTAGGCATGTGAAACCATTTTTAATTTTTAAGGGGTGTCAGTATGTTTGGTCTCTGCTTGTGGTTTTCTGTTTGTAGCTCCTTTAGAATCAGGACAAAAACCAGATGGACCATTGACAAGACCTTACTGCCTCCATGGTTACTCTCATGTTATTACCATTAAAGATTTATTTATTTGGAAATTTTACCCACCAACACAAGCTAAAAGTAAACACAATCTCTTTATGTTTAGTTTTTTTTACTTTTTTTTTTTTCTTTTAATGGAATAAAAACATACATTTTGTGGAATTATATTATTTTTTCAAGGGTTTTTTTCAGAGGTCTTATTTTTTTCTTTATTTATTCCTTTTTCTATCTTATAAAGTAGTTCTCCCTTCAAATTATGAGCTCAACTTTATACTTCTTATGGCATTTTTATTGCCTGTGCCATGTATGCAGGCCTTTAACTTGCTGATATCTGGAACATAAGCTGTGACAGAATAATTCATTTTTAGGATTGATAGACATTTCTACCTACATTATTTTTCATAAATGAAAATTTCTTCGGCAGACACTAAAAAACCCTGTTCTTCTAGAGATAATTTCACACACTATCTTCTGTATAGATAAGATGAACCAGGGAATTGATAAAACAATACAGTCAGATTTAAGGCTAAAGATAATGAAATCCAGTTATCTAAAGCAGTGACTTTTAGCCTAACACCAAATCACCTTTAAAGAATTGTGGATTACTCTGAAGGGCTCTGCAAGAATTAGGTAACAGAAAGAGATCTAATGTGTGACACCAAAAATCTGCTACATGATGAGTCACAACTTAAAAAAAAAATTAGGGAAACTCAAATTGGAAAGGGTTGAACATCTATGATTCAAAGGAAAAAAAAATAGTATTAAAACTTTAAAACAATCTTAGATGTCCCATAGTGACAGAAGAATCCAGATGTACACGTATTACTGTGAATTTTTAGAGTGCCACTTACGTTGACAACACAAATACACGAATATTTCTTTTCAGAATCAACATTTGTGCTGCTTCAGGGTGACTTTGCACTTTCTGTTCTCTTCTAAGAGCACTGGAACTCTAAAATGGATTCATGGTTTAATATGCCTTTTTGTATTTAAAATAAATTAATTAATTAAAAAGCTTTATTTAAAGGTGTGTTTTGGGGGATTTTTTAGCTTATGTGAAATTATTAAGAATTCAGTATCTAATGATCAAACTGTAGAACTCTTTGTAAGGAATTGGGACAAATACAACATGGGCCAGATCAGAACTGATTTATCTGACAAGGTACATTCCTGGAGAGTTAATTGCCTGGAAGATTTGTGTGGTATCACAGTCATTTTAAAATCATCAAGTTCCTGCTTTAATTTCTCACTGATATTTAGTGTTTCAAGTCAGAAACACACACGTGTGAGCATTGTTGGAAATAGATCTGATTGTCGTGAAAATTCAGAACAATGTGTTGTTCTATGGGTCCTGACAATACTGCTAATTCTAAATTACAAAGAAATTCTAGAGAAAGAAAAAAAATAATAAAAAAAACCCCAACTTTTAGAACCTACTCAAAGACAAACATATTAAAATGTCACATTATGGTGGTTTTTTGTAGGGAATTCTGCAGATGGGCTTAGAGAGAGCACAGGTATCTATCCAGCCAAAAACTCTGGGGGTGTATTAGAACCAAGATATCTCTAAGGGAAAGCTGAGCTAAGAGTCTTCACAGTCAATTAATTAATCATGAGCTGAAACAAAGTCAAATATCAGGAGACTTGACAATAAATGGGGTCTAAAACTCAGGAGATTTCCACCTAATCTCTTGCAATCCAGCCCTGAGTGCTCGTGATGCCAAGATACACATCATCTTCATCTGCTTCAGATGGGAATGTTTTGTTTGAGTAAGAGGAGGACTGTCAGTGTCAAATAATGACAATAAAGACCTTCTAAAGACAGCTAGTCTATTTCTCTGCTCTTCTAAGCTTTCCCCTTGCATTCTAAATACTTTCTACTTATCCTTTCATTAAAGATGAGAGAATTATTTTTTTTTCAGTCAAGCCATTTGAGAATTTAAGCTAATCCATGTTAAATTGCCATGAAGATTTAAAGTAACTGTTAAACAAGCCAAGGTGGCACTCTCTGATCTCTTTATACCTTTATGCTCTCTCTCATTTTCCACTCCTGCTTTCTGATTTATATTATATATATTCTGGTCAGAATAACTCTCATGCCAAAAGCTCAGTTTCCCTGTCCAAAATATACATGCTTTGTACAAGCCTAATATCTTCAGAAAAATGGGTTTCTCCAGTGGGTATCCCAAATTAGGTTTCCAAACTAACTGCTTTGTATTCTGGAGTTTTTTCTCTTTTACTATTGACTATAGGTAGGATTTAATCTTTTACCTTAAATTAGGAGCTTTGTTTTAAAAATCTAAAGTTTGGGGATATGATTGACTATTTTAACTGACAAGGTGTATAATGTCTTGTTTTTAAGAGCATATATATATATATATATATACATATACACACACATAAACCTCTGCATTCCAAGTGTCTGGAAAATGTGGTCCTAGTTTTGTGAATAAGTACAAAGTTTGTAAGAAGTCTTGAGGAATTAGATAAAAGGTTGTACTCGTATCTTCCATCCTGAAGGAGTGAGATGTACAGAAAACTTACTTATGATGAATAGCCCAAAGTTTTTGTGGTAGGACTCATCTTTCTTTGCCTTAGAAACCTGCAGAGCAGAGTTTTCTATATGAGCTCTCTGCCCAAATCCCTATTGTGGACAATATCTCTGATCAAATCTAATTAATTAAGGGTATGTGAGATGAATCTTGCCCTTAGCTTAGCTAGGTTTGAGTTTTTAACACACCTCTGGAATTGCCTTTTCATATGGAAAAATAAGGGAGTTTCTGCTTGGGTAGGTGCTTAGGACCATGGGGAGTATCTTTCACTCTTCAGAACTCTTCATACCAAAAAGAAAAGAAATCTAATTTTCTCTTCCAGCATCCTAAGAATTGCCACACTAAAGGTTCTTCCTAATCCACTCTCCTGAGAGCACACTGCAGGACACAGTGGAAATAAATTCAAGCAATCAGGATGTACAGAGTGACTGATTCAAACCAACCTGCCTTTGCCTTTCTTACAAATAAACAGATTCACACTATTTGTTTCAGTTTGGGACAGAAGAAGTTTGAAATCTCAAAAATACCCACAGGAAAGACAGTTCAGTTTGATTCTGATGTCCCGAGTTGTATTGGAGCCTGTGGAAGAGAATCCCTTTAATTGACTCTTTTTTGACAAGTCATATAGTTTTAAATTACCGTAGTGCTCTCATACTGCTCATTAAATAGGAGATATGATGGTAAAGTAGACGCAGCTAATTAGTAATGAATAAATTATTTATGGCTCCTTAAAAGATAGCTGACCTGTATGTTAACATTGTTGGGGAATTATTTTTTAATTGGATGTGATCTTACTGCTCTTTGCATTTTCCCTCAAAAGATTTACACAGACATTCCTTATTTCAAAGATCTGAAAGTTCATTCTGTCAGAAATGGTGGAACAGGGCAAAATAAAGGTGCACTGCTCTGAATTGTCTGTGCTGTGATCACTGGGACCTGTTAGAGTTCTGCAGTAAATTATTTGCAGAATGGAATCCAAAAGCAGCAACTCAGCAAATAAATTAATTGTAGGCTCAGCCTGAAGTCTGGGACACATTTGCAAATATAATTAAGGGCTGAGGTACTTTAAATCTTGCTTTCTCCCAGTAACAACCCAAGAATTGCCGAAGAATTGCCATACTGAGACAGGCTACAGTGTTTTTCTAATCCAATATCCCGTTTGACATCAGGATACTTGGATTATAAAGGAAATAGGCATTGTGCAGGCAGATTCTTCTCCCTGCAATCAGCAGTTTATGGGCTTTCCGAATTCCCAGTTTATGAATGGGATTGTGTTTAACACTCAAGGGGATGGTCCAATTTTACATGAATTTGCAGAATCCTTTTCTAATCCCTTTAAACACTTATGGGAACTTCCTGGTCATTTGCTACTTGTTTCTATGTAATTTTTTTCTCCAATTTGAACTAACCGCCCCCCCCCCCCCAATATTTGTTAAACAATACATACAGGCTCCATAAAAAGAAGATGGAGATTTACTTTGTTTTCTTACATAGAGAATAATGAGGTCTAAAGACCAATAATGATTTTTATTTCCTGCTGCGGCCTTACAGCATTTTTGTTTCTTCTTTGTTTTCAATAGTTATGTTGAAAGTTTATAATGCATTTGTAATAATTTATAACACATTCTACATATTTTTAAACAAATTTATACTGTATTAGAAAGAATACTAAATATTTATAACAACCACTTCAATATCTTCTAACACAGAGTCACAGAGTGTTTTGGAAGGGACATTAAAGATCATCTCGTTCCAACCCCCTGCCGTGGGCAGGGACACCCTTCCCTAGACCAGGGTGCTCAAAGGCTCTTCCATCTGGCCTTGGACACTTCCAGGATTGAGGCATTCCTGGAATAAACACATGTTTTTAAATACACACACACACACACACACACGTATATATATATATTCGTGAGTGTGTCTTGCCAAGCTCTATAGTTCTATTCCTTCTCTGCCTTGTTACTCCTTCAACATTATGAATTTACACCAAACCTAAAAACTCCAATTTCACTCAAGTATATTTGAACTTTCACAATCATTCATACTTTCTGTAGCACATGATAACATTGTTACTACTTTTAAATATACTTTAAAATCAGTATATAGGAATTCTCTATAGAAAATATAATGTGAGGACTGTGTTTTTCTCAGTAAGTGCAATGTCTCATATCAGTTCAGAACCAGAGAAAAGAACTTACTGTAAATATGTTTATTTTTCATTTGAATTAAGTTTCTGTCATTATTAATATTTTAGACATGTCATAAATATTTTAACAAGTAAGTTTTCTTTATGTTTATAGACTCTGCAACTGATGAATGCATAATTCAAGGGGAACAAATACAAAAACACAGGTAGGTATTTATTAGAACCACATACCCAGGAACAGTCCATGTGCATTTTATGTGAAGATTATTCCATATGAAGTTTACCTCTTCTCCTTTACTAACGTGCCATACTCCATTTAATAATTAAAGTTGGTGGAAAAAAACTTTTATAAATCTGAGCTTTGAAATATTTATTAGAAGAGAAACAAAACATCACAAGAGGTAAATAAATTCCAGAGATGAGCCTGCTCACAGGAGTCATGTTTGCAGTTTCTAAAAGAAGGAATCTTTGCTCCTTAAATACAGGATGTTTTCACTGGAACCTGTTCCTTTCTTATGGAATCTCTCATATACTACACTTTTTCTTTTTTTTTTAACTTCTTACCACAACAAAATCGCAATGGATCCAGGGGTAATTATAGTGAGAACTTCTGCTTGCTTCTGAAGCCAAGTTTGCACTTGCTTTCCAAGCCAGCTGTTCAAACAATGTTTTTTATTTCTCCAAAATGCTTCAGCAATTAAAACAAATCAATGCCTCAGCCTCCATAAAAACAGAAAGCAAAAAGACTCCTTGAATTTCAAATTGACTGTCCCATCCAGCCTTGACTTATGACTGTGTGTGCTTTTCTTCAGCTTTCTTTTGTTCTTGTTTTCTCATTCTAAATTGGATTTTTGCAACATCTGGGTCCTGGTACAGCCATGGTCTTTCCAGAAGTGCTGTATGCCAGGGACTGATTGTTTTCTTAACCTGATTATGCTGTTAAGAGGTATGAAAGGGGATTTATCAAGCCAAATCATCTACAAATTCTCTTCTTCTCTAGGCCCATCTAAGCATTTTTGTCATAAATACAACCATGGGCTTGCAAACAGATGTCTCTTCCTGCCTGACATCCATTTGTTAAATGCCAGCACTTAAACCATCTTTCCCTGTCCCTCCCATCTTTCCCTGGGCTCTTTCTATACTCCCATTACAGACACAATTTTCAGTATTATCACCCTGACCTTGCTAATATTTTCTGTGATTCTCTCTAAGTGGGATTGTCAACATTTTTCCCCAAATATCCGAATTGGTTTGGCATGACCTGACTCAGCAATCATCAAAGATTGCTTTGTCATTTAGTTTCTTTACTACAACAAATGTTAGGTGATTCCCATCCAAACTCTGGGGTTAACTGCACAAACACTGTACCTGGAAATCCAGCAGGCTCCAAATGAGTAGCTGAGTGCATCTGGGTGCCTAAAGAATAAAAAATGGACTTGTCTAATGACATTCTTGTAAGAAAGAGAAACTTTCCAATTTCCAGTTTGTCAACAGGGAAATTGTTGCAAAGTGACTATTGAGGAACACACCGAGATTGTCCCAAGTTATCAACTTCAGGAAGATGATTTTTTTTCTAGGATTTATTAAAATACTATATTGCACAGCAACCTCTGTTTGAATTGGGAAAGAGACACTTTAGAGAAATATTTTTGGAATAATAATTTTGGAGTTAATGCAGGTAAAGAAGAGAAGCTTGTGTAAAGAACAACAAAGCCCTCCCAAAACAAACCTCCTCGTAACTATAGGAAAGATTGTTCAGCCTTGTCCATACTGTTTCCTTAAAATGACACTGGATTGTCCTTGGGAAATAAAATATTAAAACTTTGTTTTACATTGTTTTTAATCCATATTTTAAAAGTACCATTTTTAACTTTGAGCCAATAAAGAGTGTCCCTGTGATCCCAACATTACTACACAATGTCAACCCTTCAGAAATAAATTATTACTTCAGTCCAGCAAGTCAAGAAGTTTCTCTTCCAACGTTTTGTTTTCTTTACTGCTTAATAACTAACTTCATTCTATAAACAAGACCAAAACAGCCCTTGGTTCCATTAAAGAGATATTCAACATTTTTTGATATATTGAAATATGCCAATGGCCTGTAGACAGAATATGGTTCTTTAACTCACTTCTAAACCCCATTTTTTGCAAGATGTATGTAAATAGTACAAAAGGCATGCCAAGCACAAGTAAGAAGAAAATTAATGACTGTGCTGCCTGTACATTAAAAATCAGTGTTTTCCTCTGACTTATTTTCCATGGATTTAGAATGACTTATTCCATGGATTTTACAATGACTGTCCTTGGACAGAAATCAGCTCACACAAGGTATTTTTTGCACCCGGTATTTATAGTGATTTTCTTTCTATATTTCCTTCGCACCATTCTTCCATTTTATCATCATATGTATGGCTAAAATATGAGCATAAGATCTCATTACACTCTCGATTTCTCATTGTCCTTTAAAAAATTATTCACCTCTGGCCACACAAAGTGAGTATAGTAATTTTCTGAACTGATTGCTCACTGCCTTTTACCTTCAGGGACATTTAGAGGAAAGCAACATGAGAGGAAACTCACTGGAGCTGCAGGGCAGTCTTACATTTTCTTGTGTTTTCTGACTTACTGCCTGAAATGCAGAGTGCTGGAGAGAAGAAAAAAAACCAAAAAAAAAGCTTTTTCTTTTCCCATTACACTTTTTTTTTCAATTGTATATTAACTGCAGATCCTAAAATCAATTATAACATTATTCTTAATTCCTTTGCAATACAAAGTTGAATCATTTGCTGGAGAGACATTTCTGCTCCTTGCACATTCTGCTTTTTTAAAAAAAGCACAAATTTTTTCTATTCAAAGTTCTTCTGTTTCCAGTAAGGACCTAAATTCGCATATGACTTTTTCCTTCCATCATTTCCTTTAAACAGACAGAGCATGAAAAAAACCCATCAACTTCCAATGGAAGATTTATCTTTAACATCATAAAATTTGGGGTTAGCTTTTGGAAACAGTCTTTTGGAAGGAGGGGGAAGCACTGGCTTTTCTTGGTGAGGTCTGCTGTATCTCCAGCAAGATTTTTCACTGCAGCTCTGCAGGATCTGTCACTTGGTGGGCTGGGCTGTGTTTGCAAAGAAAAGTCTCTCTGAAGGAAAAGCAGCAGGTCACACTCCTCGACCAGACTGATATTTAGACTGGAGACATGGAGTGCAACCAACCATGGATTGTGTTTTGTCAACTCCACACCAAGTGTTTAATATCATCTGACATACGTACCTTTGGAGGATACTGTTAGAAGGATCTCAGTGAATTTATCACAAATACCAGTTGCTACAAAAGGGAGAAAATATTGTAGAGAAAAGGCAGCACAAAACTTCATAAGGTTTGACACATCAGGAGTGTGTCCTTAAACAGAAAATTCTGGGATTTCCATCTATGATGGACCTTTTAAATTGACAAAGCATTTGATTATATCCTGAGAGAGGGAAAATTGCATTATAACTACCATTGGCAAAACCAAACTGCATCCAGATGCAACTTTAAGGACCTTCTCACTTCAGACTCAAAGCAAAATCTCATGAGGTGTGGGAATTATAGCAAAAAGTCATCACACCTGTGATCATCATCAAGAGTAAAACCAAGGATTCTGAAGATTAAAAGCAGATGAAAAATGCTCTCTATATGACAAAGGCTAAAATGTATTGAATTTACTTAGAAAGCCAATTGAAACAAAAGAAGCAGTTGGTGCTGCCTCGTGAAATGTTCTCTATGAGTTAAACATGATCTGAATTCATCTGTCGACGTGCAGCTTTTCAAAGTTGTTTTCAAACACATTTTAAAACATGTTTTATCATTTAGGATTTTTATCCTGATTTTATGAGGTCATAGGGGATTCATAGGAAGAAACATACATGGGGAAACAAGTATTTATCTAGGCTTAATATCGTGTATTTTTGATCCTAGTTCAGATTTCCTTCCTTCCCGAGGGATTTCCAATGGACAAAGCACGATGCAGCTGTTGGAAAAAAATATTTATTGAGAAGGTATTATTGTCATTGTCCAATGGCTTTGACATCATACATTTTCAGGAAGGGCATTAACTTTGAGATTCAAACCTCAGGGATAAATACATGACATATGCTCATATTGGACTCTATTTTTTTCCAAAGCCATGGATAAAAAACAAGTTAACTCCTTGGTCCCATAGTAGTTAAGCTAGTGCTTTAATTGGCTATGCTACTTTCTCCCCTTCTCTTCCTCTGTTTTTGGTTTATATATTTATGGCATTTTGCCTTCATCTACTCAAAAAGTTTCATGAAGAAGAGCCACCACACTGAAATCTCCTAAAAAGATGAACAGTTAAAAATCCCAAGGCATCTCAGAATTTCTTTCTGGAAGAGGTAGGGATGGAGTGGAGAAACAAGGAGGCTTGAGTAAATGAGTGTGAATAAAGGAGATAAAATAATGGCTGTATTTAGGAGAGTAGAAGAGAATGAGTGAGAAATGCACTAAAATATCTTACAGGTTTCATAATTTCTGCTGTATGTGCAATTTTTTAGACAAAGCTGTTATTTCTACTGACTGACTTTAAAATAAAAGCTAGATTTTTTTTTTTACATTCTTATATTTTCAGATGGAAATTTTCTTTTTTTTCCCTTCTTGAAATGATGCAATGACATTTTTAGCCTAAAATTTACTTTGAATAAATGAGTTTGACATCATGTTTCAAAATTTTTTCTGAAATAGACTGATGAATAATTTATTTTGAGTTTTAGTTCACTTGTGGAAGGCAGGGAGGAAACTAAACCCAAACCTCTGACATTCAGCTGGGAGAGAAAGATGTGCACGGTTAAAAGACAGAAAGCAAATATAATAAATAAATAAAACTGTAATCTGAACCCAGAGGCTTCAAGCCTTGGGATAAAACACTTCTGGAACTTCTAGAAGCAGCAGGAAGTCTACAGAGCGAAACTGTAGTTGCCACTCACTGTGTACAGAATTTGCCAAAGGTGGAGTGGCTGTCACAACATAAGATCCTGTCTGGCCAGAATGCAACCAACTTCTGAATGCACATCTTCTGAAGCCCAAAAGTGAAGTCAAGGAGTGTGATACCTCAGTGTAGGTCAGGACAACAGACAGTGAGTCAGATGCCTCATCAGTGCTTATCCACTGTGCACAGCACCACTGACGAGAACAACAGAGAGATCAATGCACAATAATCATAGATTCATAGATTCATAGAATCAACTGGGTCGGAAGAGACCTCCGAGATCATCAAGTCCAACCCTTGATCCAACACCACTGTGATTACTTGGTCATGGCACCGAGTGCCACATCCAGTCTCATCTTAAAAACCTCCAGGGATGGTGAATCCACCACCAATCTGGGCAGGCCTATCCAATGCCTGATTACTCTCTCTGTAAAAAATTTCTTCCTAATATCCAACCTAAACGTCCCCTAACAGAGCTAACCCATGCCCTTTTGTCCTAATCATTATTTCATTGCTGTTATATATGGCAACAATTTTGTGGACTAAATACACTCTATTGGGTTTTGGGTTTTCTTTTCAAGCTTCCAGGCTAAACTGGAGAGGTTTCCAACTCTCCTGGTGAAGACAGGGAGTCTGCCCAGACCACAGCTCATGAAATTTGGTGCTATGAGAAGCATGTTTGCAGCTGCCCTTTGCTCCACAGGCTGGAATCATCCCTTCAGACCCGTCAGTAGCTGAGTCAGTCATGTTGCCAACACACAAACTGAGGAGATCTGTCAGGATTGTTTGGCCCCTAAGATCTGCTCCTCTGGACACAACGAGAAAATGCTGACGCTCTTTGCCTCTTCCTCTCATGCTCAGTGGACTGAATTATCTTATTGGGTATATTTAAGTGGAAAATATTTTTATTTAGTAGAATAAATAAGCCATGACTTGGAGTTGCTCTCTCGGAAATAAGTGAATGTATCCATGTACTTCTTTTTTCCTCCATTTTTCCTTTCAGATTTTTTTTTTTTCTTTAAAACTTTGCCCAGAGCTCTATTTGTCTGGTACAGTAACCATTTAAAGCATTGCCTGGAGAGCTTAATGTGTCTCTTTCTTTATATCAGATTATCTTTCAGAAAGGTGAGTCAGGAACAGAGCAAGGAAGCTGAAATGAGGTTTGTTCAGTGATATTTATTTAGGAACATGGTGAGACATAGTCACACAGACACTGAAGAGGCTGGCCATCCTTTTCATCCTTGCAGGCATATGGAAATCCAGGGAAGGTCAAATTGAGTTTGTGGGCTTTAGTTTCATCCTTTGTGGATGTTTCTCCTCATCTCAAAAACCAAATGGAGTTTAATTCAATGGAGTGGAAAGGCAGGAAGAACAGACATCACGAGCATCAGTTAAAACATGTTGGCAGCAGTGTATCTGGCAAGGCATCTGCACTAGCCCTTAGCAAGCCTTTACTATCAGATTTTCAGTCTAGTCAAACCTAAAGCCTCATCAAATCACCAACTGAAAAAAGTTTCAGAGCTAAGGAAAAAGAAAAAAAATATATATATATAATTAACTGCAACAATACTTCCTAAACAGCAAAGAAACACTAGAGGGGATGATAAAAAGCAGTTATACTTAAAATTATGTACTTAGAAGACAAACAGAGGAGAGGAAGGAGAAAGAGCACTAAAGAAATGCTGAACACACTTTCTCCAGAAAAGTACCCAGACCAGGCTGGCTTGTGGGAATTTTTATTAGTTCTGAAATTAGAAACAGGGCACTGAGGTTGGGGAGAGGGAAGTGTCTCAAAGCAGCTGCAGCTCATTTTAATTAAGGGCTAATTAACAACTAAAGCCTGCTGGAAGTGGGAGAAGTCAATGTCCCTATATAATACAGAGCGGCTCCCCGAATATTTTTTTCTTTTTATACTAGCAGAAGGGAGAAGAAAAGTGATAAAATTTAAAAGTGTTTGAGTATTTCTATAAGTATTTTCTTTCCATAAGTCTGTATCTGCTTAGAAAATCTTATTGTTTTAGTAGAAAATGGTTAAAGATGGGTATTTAAAGATACCAGGTATAGAAATTTAGCTGTCTAAATCTATTATTTCTTGATGTTTATGAGGTTTATTTTTTTCCCTGTTCTTTTTCCCTTGTTTCCTACCGTAGTTATTCAGGATGTTGCAATTTGTTATGGAATGCCATAGAATTTTATTTTTTTTTTATTTTTCTGTGTATGTGCATTAACTAAAAATGACAGCAGTTTTCTCCTAGTGCTGAGATATTTCTGTGTTGTCTGGATATCTGTGATCTGCACCTCCTTACAAAATATAGAGTAGCTTTATGCTTACAGAATCAGCCCTAATCTCCCTTTGTCTAGGTCTAATCTCTTTTACATGTGAGATCTTAATAGGAGTTTAAGGGGTATTTTCGGCTGCTCTGAATTCTATTCATGAGAGGTATGAAAAAGGACAAGAGAAGTTAACTAGGAAAATCTCACCTGCTTATTTAGTCTTTTTGGTTTCATCACAGAACAATTAGCTGCTTTTCTGAGTAATATTAGTAGAGGTATGCCCTGACTGGGAATGGCAATGTGGTATTGAGTTCTGCATGTGTATTTTGAAAAAGCAAACTCACTGAGGTCCAGCAGTTCCTTATCATTCCATAAAATCTGTTTATATAGGATGGTGGATATCAGAGAAGGCTTCATTATTGAACAGCATAAGGCAGTGAACCCCCGGAATAAAAACCAACCAAACAAAATAACCCAACCCCCAAATTATTAAGAGACTTTCATATGCAGTTTGGGTAACATTGCAGCTGAATGTGGGAACAGTGGAAATATTATGAGAGCAAAAATTCATATTAAGCACTATGATTTATAAATTATACCATCAAAGAAGTAAGTAGAGACTGATGACTGTAGATGCATAACATATAGTAATAGTCCAAAGCATGATATATTTATTCCTAGTTTGCAAATGTCTTCAAAGTATTATCCAAAAAAGAAAGAAAACTGCAAAGTGAAGTGGCAACTACCATTTGGAATAATAAGGTTCTTAATGTGGTGCCTACAAGCAAAATAAATCCGAAATCCTAGTCTAAAACTAGAAGAGTGCTCTGGCAGTAATGTTGGGAAAGCACAGGAATTCACATAGGGTACTTGTAGGTAGGTCCTGGCAGGACCTCAGAACTTGGAAAATTACTTTGTCATTGCTGGTTGTTTGCCTAGAAGGAAAAGGAGTTTTCATTTTCTAAAGCTGTGACACTGTCTGTTTGAGAAGATGTGGCTCCTCAGTAACATGAAATTTCTTCTGTGCTGTAATGAAGGGTTGTCTTCTGGCAATGTTAAACTTAATTACAATTGTTTTTCTCCTAACACCTTTGTATCTGATGATTCTTGTCTTGTTAGGTTGAATAGCAGATGGAAAATCAAAAGAGAAAATGCATCTAATGATTAATTCATGGTAATTTGTCAATTTTTTTTTTCATCTGAGTAAAATAACCTGTATAAGATAATGTATTTGATTAATCTTTTTTGTCCTAGTTTAATGATTTTATTAGAAAACATCAAATAACTACAAAAACCCTAATTTAGGTGCAGCTTATTGCCATAAATAACTTATTTGAATTGTTGGTTTAGACAACCAAAATAAAAAAATCTAGAATTGCATTTGATGTTGTTGAATATGTGGAATGTCCTGATTTTCCCTGTAAAATGATAGTTGGGGATATCTCTCCTCGTTGCACCATGATGGAGACAACTTATAATGATGTCATGGTCTAGGAGCATGCTTGCTTGCTTTAATATGTTAAATTTAATATTAAGATACAGTAAATGATCTTCTTTGACTTTTTTTTATAGGTTAACTCTAAGGCCAGTGCCATTAGCTCCCTTAAAGTTTTAGTGTACAGTTTGCATAATTTTTAGTATCATTTGCTAGCTGTGAATCACCAGCTGATGGGCTGTATGGTTAGGACAGAAAAAGCCCAAACCACTTCCAAAACCTGGTCTGGGCTATTAAGGTGGCGTTCAAACACAGTGAAAGGTGACATTTATACTTCCAGAAAAATAGGTTTCTTTTTTATTTTGCAATTCATAGCAGTTATTTTGTTTGGTTTAGCTTGGTTTGGGCATAACCAGAACTACAAAAATTAGAAAACCCCACTTTTCTGCACTTCGGTTTGAAATCCTTCGAGTGGAGGTTGTCCTCAAGCTCTGTATCTCCTTGATGTTCTAGCACATGGCTGCAGAAGGGGATTGGCAAGCTATCCCTGCTTTTTAGTTTTATTAAGTATAGGTAATAGATATTTCAGTATTTTTATGATCTCTTTTAAATCGGCACCAGTTTCCTTATGAAGATGCTACTTCATGAAGTTTTATGAGGAGCTCATATACACCTGCCATACCTGGGGAAGGTCACTTGGATCATCAGGTTAGTCTATTTCTAGCTGTCTTGTGATGTATGACAAGTCATGTTCATGGTCCAGAGACTGGAAATATAAGGTATGTAGAGCTTAGCTCTGATGGTTGTCATGAGTTAGACATTGCTGAGTTGCTGAAACAAGAAGTTGCAGCATCACAGCTCTAAAGCTGCAATGAGACCATCAGTGCTTCCTGATTAGATATCCAGAGAGAACCTCTCATCATGGGATTTCTAGGATTCCTTAAGCTATGTGTTCACTGGTAAAGAAAATGGGCCCTGGGTTGCTGCACTGGCCTGGGATGATCCAACCTGTTTAGTCCACTGTGGAGCAGTCCTGGCCTGTGCCACATAACACACAGCTCTCCCAAATAATGCTTGTGCTCAGTTCAAGACATAACACATGGCACATGCTGTTTTCATAGGCAATTGGGATGTATTCTGACAGTTCTGGGGGAAAAAAATAAAATTTGGGCATGTGGAAAAGAGCTCTATGGCACTTTCATTCAAGGTCAAATAATCACTACAGTCTGATTTATTCAGAATGTTATGTTGCTTTGCAAAATGTCTACTACTGAGTATAAATCCACAACGATTCAGTAGAGCCAAAGACCTGCTTTTTGAGAGGGGTTCTTCAGGGGCACTCAGTAATCGAGCAGCACACTCATGAAAGCCTGCTATGAGGAGACCTTCAGATCCTTGCAGCTTGGTTGGTTAAGAGAGCTAAACATCTGTGCAAAGAGAAAACAGTTTTACAGGATATTTTGTGCATATTTGTAAGGATCCCACATTGAATCTTTGGAATATTAAGCTGGCATTTGCCAAAAAGGCACTTTGACTTCAAGCAGATTTTAAGGTGCTGGTTGGCTTGATTTAGTTTTAGCTATTATGCCTTTTTTTTTTCCCCCCATCGTCGCCAATATTATCCAGTGTCTTTTTTCATGTGGTGAGATCTACAGAGATAAAATACAAAAGAATTAATTTCAGGACAGGATTGTAGCTTCGGTAACCCTGTCTTCTCTAGGAGTGAATCCAACAAAGCAAGGGAAGTAGTGTATTTCTTCTGATTTATGGGATACATGGTGCATTAAAATGTTCTGCAAAATATATTGCAGTATTTATTTACTCCTACTTTTATGCCACGGGATTTCAGTTCTGCACAGCTTAGGAAATTACTTCTTAATTTGTATCTGCAAGCAATTATGCCAACATTGCACATAAACAATTTTATTACAAAGTATTAAAATTAGTATTTGGAAAAGCACTGCACAACTCCCAGATGCCTGTCAACTTATACTCGTTGGAAGTAATAATATATAAAACTGTAGCAGAGTTAATCTTATGTTTAACAGCTTTTTTTGTCACACTCTTTGATATTAAAGGTGGAAATCATCTGGCCCTAGATGGACAGAGAAGTCAGATTCCACCTCAAAAGTATCCCAACCGGTAAGAATTTTAGTTCCTCTTTTATGCTAATCAGTCACTTCATAGCAAGAATTTTGTGTACAGAAAGCCACACTGGGTGGTTTCATTGCTGTTGAGCCAATGAAAATTTCAGGTTCTCCTTGGTATCTTAAATGGAATAATTTCTTCCTATTTGGAATTACTATAGGGTAATACTTGATCTAAAGTATGGTCCTTGTTCTTAACAATGAGACTTTCAAACTAACTTTCAGATGGAGTTAGTTTTGAAGGAAAATTATGATCGGAATTGCATTGACCACCCAAGTAACTTCAGCAGCTTGGAAAATGTTGAGTACCAATGTGGTCTTTAACACTTCTGATACTGAAGGCATGAGTGGAGCTTGCAGTGCCTTCATCTGAGTCAGACTAGTAATGGCTTCTCTAGATCTGAACAGTTGTTTTTCACTTCTACGCAGATTTTTATCTTCCTGGGCACCAAAGTTGCTCTGATTATGATTCTGCCTACATTTTACCTACCATGGCTTTGTGAGCTCTTCAGTACTGTGGAAGTTGTAGGAATAAGTCCTAAAACCATGAGAGGTTGGTTTGAGACTGAATATATTGGATGATAGCTGTATAAAATTAAGCTTAATTGATGGCAAAGCTCGGCTTAATGAATTGCCAATTAATGTTATAATTGTTGACTGATAAAATGTTAAGACCTTCTTTCACAGAATTTTAGAATTTGAAGACCCTTTTTCATAGGCTATTAGAATGTTAGAATGTGAAAACCCTCTCTAGAAAGTTAGAATCTTGGAGTATTTGAATACTCAGATGATGTCTTGTAGACTCTTAATATTGGTTGGTTTGGAAGAGACCTTAAAGACCATCTTGTTCCAATGCTTTGATGTGGCCAGGGACACCTTCCACTAGACCAGGTTGTCTCAAAGCCCCACCCAACCTGGCCTTGGGCATTTCCAGGGATGGGGCAGCCACAGCTTCTCTGGGCAGCCTGTGCCAGGGACTCCCCACCCTCACGGGGAAGAATTTCTTCCTAATATCTAATCTAAATTTGCCTTCCTTCAGCTTAAAGCCATTCCCCCTTGTTCTATCACTGAAATCAATTATAAATATGGAAGAACTCAGTTGCACTGATCAGAAATCAAAGAGCTGATCAGAGTTTTCAAGGTGCTGTAGCTGCTCTCCCATATAATGTGTACATTGCCTGCTCAGAGTAGTAGTAATGACATTTCTAGCAGCAAAACTCCACTGGACTCAGTAGTATAGACAGAATCATATTTTCCAAAATAATTTTGGAACATCTGATGAAATCAAGTATATGCAAGCATACTTTTTGATTGATAAAAACTGGACTCCAACTTTAACCAATTTTAAGTAATATGAAATAAAACTGTAAGAATTCCAAGCTGGTATATGACTGCATCTGAGAAGAACTTGATCATGGCTAAATTTAAGATTAAAGCTTAGGGCATGTGGGGTGTTTTTACAAAACATATGCAAAACAGCCTTGCCTCTAGGTTTAATCAGTTTGAAAATCTTTGTTTTTCAAAGAGAGGCCAGGCGGAGGGTTTTAGTTGCAGAAGATTAATGCATGCTACTGGGGATTTTTATGAGTTCATTCTTCTTTCCTGTTGTCTGCAGTGATGTCAGTTGCTCATGTTTTCAACCAGTAAAACAAGCTGAAATTATAGGTTGCTAAATATAGGTAACTTGCCACATCATTTAGTTTGACAACTTATTTGTAATGAAGACCCTAAAGCGAAATCCAAAATGTTAATTGGGGCAGAAATGAAACCTTGCAATAATTTTTGTTCATTGCTTCTTAATTACAAATTAATAACGGGTAGAAAATTTGATTATAAAGCCCAACAATAAATGAAATATGACTGTGGTTAATTCTGAGGAGAGTTTCTCTGGATTCTGTTTAAGAGTCAAGGGTGACAATTTCAAGGTAAAACATTCTGCAGCACAAGGATCTTTATTAACAGAAGGTAAACAAATTTGAATTCCCCCTTTTGCTATAAACATATTAAATCAAATTTAGCAGTCATAAGAAAAATAAATAATGCATGTTTCAGAATCCTTGGTTGACATCAATTGCCATGAAATCAAGGTTATTTGTGAAGGGAATTCTTTAATTCTCTAGGAATTAGAATTTTATGTAAGAACTATTTCATGTTTGTGTATTTATGCTCTAGCATGAGTACAAAAAGATCGGGATTTTCTCTCTATCAGCTGAAGATAAAAGTTGTAGGATTATATAAAATAGATAAATAAAACATTCACTTATCTTGAGGATGTACATGCATCCTTGTTTGCAAAAATATTTCAAAAAATATTAATTTGCATATATTGGAGACAAATTAATATGATTTAGAAGTGAGAATATCAGCTCAGATAATTTACTTCTTTCCCAGTTTCTCTGATAAGAGGTTTTTTTTGTAAATATCCAAGTTCCATGGACTGGTCATCAGGTAAATCATGCTGGATTCCCAAGGTTTTCCCTTCCAGCTGAGAAATCGAGCACTTAAATTATACATTCATGATTTTCTGCCAGAGTAATTCAAACCCACTTTTACTTCTGTTTGAAGGTAAATGAGAGAGGAAAAAAACAAGTGGTAACACTGGTAGGTTATCATAGGGCCCCTAAAGGGGTGTATTGACCAGAAGAAATAATGGTGTAATACCAAGACATTCTATACAAATATATTCTGATACATTGATACAAAAATCATTCAGCATAAGCAAAACTAAGTCTGATTTAAAAGCAGAACAGTCTTACTGTGCTAGTGACCTGTTGGCATAATGGCTGAGACTGGCACAGAGTGCAGGGTAATTCCCACTGACCTTTCATCATTGTGCATTAGCCAGCACACTCCTGCCTTGGTGCTTTTCCTTTCTACAAACCTTTTCCTTCATGCTGCAGCTTCAGCCATGCCAAACAGACTCCTCTTTACTATTGTAGACACTGCAGCTAGTTTTTCTTTCAGAAATATTCAAACAGTCCCCATTTTCAACTTCTGCTTATGGACTGGTTTAGACACCAGCATTTGATTTCCTTTGGGCTGAGATTTTAATGAGTAGCAGGAACTGCATAACAATCATGGCTGGCTGTGCAGATAGTCACCTGAATCATGGAAATCCCCCAGGTTTCACGAGAAGCTTTCAAACCTGGGAGTGTGCCACCTTGACTAACTCATTTGTGCTTCTACATCTGACAAGATTAGAACTATTTAAGCCCCACACTCTGAAATATCTCCTATACAGAGACTCCTATAGCAAATTGTTTTAAAATTGGGAGAGAAATACTATATCTGCTTAACTGGTACATTTTTAGGATGCTGTGATGAGGCAAGTCAACCAAGAGGAATAATTTTGTCTTTCTTGCAAGGCAGGGCTATAATTTCCACATACAGAGAAATACTTTCTTCTTGGAAAGGCCATCAAGCCATCAGGGTCAGGGAACGTTGATGAGTGTAGTGACGTGAATATCCTTGGCTGTATGTAGCAAAGGTACTAATACAGGATGTTAGAGCAAGGCTATTTGTAGTAAATAGCTTTGCAATAAAAGCACAGCCTTTTGCAATAAAAGCAGAGGATGGAGCACAGGTGGAATTGTTCGTTGTGTTCAAAGTGTAAAATTGCTCTGTGTAACTATTTCTATAATAAAACCACAAATAATTATTAATAGCACAGTTGCTAGCTAAAAATTTTAAACTGCCTTTAGAGACTACTGAAAAAGCTAAATGGACTTTTCCACTCCACCTATCTAGCATTTACACAGTGTTAAACTAACCTAAATGCATAATTTTCACATTAGCTGGTGTTCTAGATCATGACTGAGTTATAAGTGTAAATGCATCCCATGCAGTAAGGATTTCTATTGTCAGCTTAATCCATTGCTATGAATGCCGAGGGGGTTATTTGTCACTTCAACTTTAATGCAAGTATTTACCTGTCCTCTAATAAATGACACTGATCCAAGCACAGTGTATGAACATGAAAGATCACATTTTTATCCAGGGACACATTACTTTGTTATTTTGGGCTTCTGTCAGGCCTTATGACTTTTTTTATCCAGGAACTTAAACTTTAAATGGGTCTCTCCTTACTCCACAACTATTAAAGGTTCCTTAAAAGAGCAAGCAAGAGGTAAAATTGCAGGCAAAGTGAGAGAGAAGAGGGATGAGTATGAGAAATTATTCCAAAGACTCTGAAGTATTTGGCCTTCACAATAACAACACAGGTAAGTTAGATTCTGGTAGTTTCTGTCATTGCTGTAATGCTGAAAATTGTGGTAGGCAGCCTTTGGGCCTAAGATCTATCCCTATGATGAAAGGTATTTAGAAGCATCAACTCCCTCCTTCTCATCACAATTTTTTGATATTTGTTAAGTCAGTCACATGCAAACACAGTCATTTTTAAAGAGCAGCACTGTAATTTCCAATACCAAATTTATGGGAGCCTGAAGAGCTAGCTTTGAGTTGATAGCTGGACAGTTCATAAATTTAAAGACATTCTTTGAGCCAAAGGTTACCTCATGATGATTTATCTGACTCATGGAAACTCAACTAATAGTTCTTTATTAGGTGCAATAATTTTATCACTTAATGGTGCATTTTTTGAGTATGTGACATTGAGAACATCTCAGATGCATGTTCTCAGGAATTGACTACATAATTTACTAGCACTTTCTCTGGCTGGGCACCCACTTATATATCTCAATAGAACAATGAAGATATGGAACATTTTTTTGTTCCAGCTGGGAAAATTTTCCTCTGATATTGTCATATAAAAATAAGACATATTAAGATTTGTATCAGCACTACTGTATTCTGTAATAACAGGATTCTTGAGCTAAAATTGCCAGGTTTTCCAGGGTACTGGTACCCTATTTAGAGCAGGACAAATCTAATCTGTGTAAGTAGAGGGGTTTTTTTTAAGACATAAGGGATAGTATGACTTATGACCCAAATTCCTTTGCAACAGTATGAATACAGTTCTGTCAGTTGTTTTGAATGATGAAGAACTTGTTTAAGTAAAGATTAACCACTTGAAAGATGTCCAGTTCGATCACTGAGCAATGGCTCTTCCAGCAGAGTTTGTGCTATGTATGTTAAGGTTATTTAACTTAGACTCACAAGAAACAAATACATTACCATGCAGTGACTGTGCCTTCAACTTGGCTTTTATTCAATTTCCACATGCTTTTCAGGCAACAGAATCACATCAATGGTTGCTGGGAAAGGGAATATGAATAAAAAATTACTTCATAATAAAAATTAAAAAAAAATTACTTATGTTTAATTTGATTCATTATTGGCATACTTTAGATAAAGCCACTTAGATAACTGTAGAAAAGAACAAACCAGAATGGCAGAAAGGAGCAGTAAATAACGGGATTGCCCTGTACTTCTCACCTCATGCATTTTTGGGAGTCACGAGGTAGATCTGACCTGTTGTGGTTAGAGAGAAATATGGCCTCAGACTTACAAAGGAGAAACACAAGATTTTATGTTCTCTTTGATAAAGCGTGAGGTTTACTTGATCTCCATTAATTATATCTTTGTTAAATGTTGGCAAATTTTAAGTGAATTTCCAAATGTTTTCTCTCCCTTTTGAAACCTGTGATATACTGAGATAACAGGGGAGGTTTTCAGCTTTTATCACAGACCAGATTACCTCTTCAATCTTATTTTGGGAGTTTCTTTGCAAATTTTCTTAAGCAAGAATGGATGTCATGACTGAAAGTATTCCCTCAATCTGTTCTAGTTGCTGAGTGGTACCAGCCCTCACTAGGGTGTGACAACAAACCTGTGGAATGTTGTGGTAATATCTGATGAATCCCTTTGCTAGTGGTCTCTGGCTCACACAGCGCTGACAACCATCTGTTTTAAAGGAAGAAATTAGAAAGCTTGTGTTGGTTGTGCCATCTCCTGGAATTAGGCATTGCATATTAAAATGGCAAAGAAATTCTAGCTTACAATAAGGCTATCACCAAGATTTTGAAATCCCTCTCTTCCCTGGATTAAGAGACTATATTTTCAGGTCCTAAACAACTGTATTTTAATTTTGATGGTCAGATTAATTGATCCAGATCTGCTGCTGTAGTGCACCAGATGAAATGTGCATCTATACATGACCAGTGTTTGATAAGTGGAATAAAGCATGGGGGTGAGAGAAATATGCTGTGATTGTTTTCTGGAGTGTTTTTCCCCAGTTTGATGAAATTTCTGTTCAGAGTCCTGCTAACCAGAAGAAGTGTGTTTACTTAATCTACTTACACAGGGAATTTATTTATTAATATCTCCAACTTCATCAATTGTCTTTTGAGTATCTCTAAAAGTCTGATGCACAGCTGCCTAAGGGAAGGCGTACTTTTTTAACTCTATCCTTTAAAAATGCATGCTTATTTTGGATCTGCCTGCTTTGTATTTCATTCTATTGAAACAGACAATGAACGACCTGTTATCTTTTTATCTTTTATGTGCCACTGATGGCATCTGTCATGTACTTCTTCACTCATCTTTTTTCCAGGCTGAAAAGCATTAGTCTGTTTTACACTTTTCATGTTGATACCATCCTGAACCTTTGATCATCCTTGTATTTTTACAAGGACTTGGAAAGTTACTGAGAAAAAAAATGACATTGCTGAGCAATTCCAAGCATGAGTGAGACTACAGGTCTCCAAAGTGTCTTGTCCTACAATAAAACATTGCTTTTGAAGCTATACATTGTACCTCAAGCCACATCTGCACCAGCTGGAAGTGACCGTAGCAGGATTTCTTTGAGATGATCATTGGTATTACATTCTCTTCCCAAAATGCATGAAGCCAGTAAAGCACAGAGAGAGATGAAAGTTGTAAAGGAAAGTATGATTATATCTGTGCTCAGATTGCTGAGGAATATTGACATATTAAAGGCAGAAGTTGTTTCAATATCTGACACAGTTCTAAGAGTAAGGCAGCTAAATCTGTATATCTGATGTGATCTGTATATCTAATGCTTAGTACTTTAACATTTCAAGGAGTGGTAGAGGAGTTTACAATTTGAAAAGTATAAATGACACTTTGGACAATAAACTGCTCTGAAATTGTTTATTTGTATTTCATAAAACAACCTGCCATGTTGAGAAGAACATACTTTCCTACTTCCTTGATTTTTACTTCATGTGCTGATTCTCTCCAGCTAAACCATAAATGACATGGTGTTTTTAAGGACTGTCTTTGTAAACTTTGCCTAGCAGACTGTAATTTTTAGAGAAAGGGAAATGGCCTCTTCTATTCAAGAAAGACATTTGAAAACAGGTATATAATTTACTTTTCTCACCTGAAGTGGTGCTTTGGAAGTAGTGCCTGTGGTGTAGGCTGGTTCTGAGAACAACTTTCAAGCCCTGTCCATCCAAACATATCTCTATAAGCAGTTCAAACTGCTTGGGTTCAAGCTGTCCCCAAATCCCAAATGCTTGTGTCAGGATGCTTTGTGACCTGTTGGGAAAGGACTCTGCCTGCCTGTCTGTGAAAGAGGGATTATGTAGAAATAATATGCGTGCAGTTCTGAGGATACTCTGAAGTACATTCCACTTGCAAAATTTTTGTATATTTTCCCTCCTTTTGGCAGATTCCACGAGGACTGCTCTAGAAGAGACTGCAAGGGTCATTGCAGGCAAGCAGGAAAGTATGAGCGGTTAATCTGCTCTTCAACTGACTCTCTCACACCTGACAACACCATGAAGGTGAATGAAGCTCTTCCATCCATGCAGGGACAATTTTCATAGATGCTGAAAGTCAGTTGTCCAATAGATCTTAGGACTTACTAAAAATATAAGAAAACCTACCGCATTTGCAGGAAGAAGGTCCTCTTCTCGGCAGTCACTGGCATGAGTTACAGTGCTGGGCTACTGCTCATTTGCTGACAGGTCAATGGTGCTCTTGGAATTATTATGTGATTTCAGATGACACTTCTGGGAAGGAGAGGGAAAGCTTCAGTGAAAAGAGCCAGGTCCTCAACCCATGCCAAAGGGTCAAATTTCAGTATGGCTGTACTTCAGTGGCCTTAGTTTAATCCTGCAGAAATAGTCTTTTAAAGGAGGTATAACCATGTTTCACAACTCAAAGGTCTTCATTTTACTGTTGAATTACTTAGTTTCTCACTAGTGTCAAATTAAAGAATTATGATAAAATACTGCAGAGCTGAGATTCTACTGGGAGACAAGACTATTAGAAGTGTTTAAGTGCAGATGGGTCTGGGAAAAAAGGTGCCTTAGGAAAAGGGATGTTACAATATGAAGATTTGGATGTACCTCACAGTGGGTTAGTTAAAAACTGGCAAAGCTTGTGTGAATTGGTGTCACATCTGTGGCTTGATATCAAGGTCTTCTAATAGAGACTGTGAAGTTTCTTCAAAAGTTTCAAGGTCAAAGTATTCCCAGACTTGTGTAGAATTAGAATATCCTGGAATACAACACATCCTGGCCAATGAACAGGCTTTAAGATCCCACATAAAAGAGAGATCTTTGGCAAGAACCAGGTGATTTGAAGACAAGAAGTTTTAAAGGTATAATTCTGGAACGGTCTTGATGGCAAATATACAGAAACTTCTGAGGCAAGATTTAATCAAGGTGATGATACTTATGTAGTGTGCCTCAAAATTACAGTTGTAACATTTTTGGCATTCAGATGCTTTTTATCGCACATTCTAAATATTTTCATACCTGTCTTACACTATGCATGCTGAATTCTCTCTAGAAGCATTAGCAGAACTTTGGGACCATGGAGACAGTTTTCTTGCTGGAGATAAATTTGTGTTGCAAGGTTAAAATACTTGGTAAATAGGTTTCTATTGTTGTTTTACACTACAACTTACCTCAGATACAGGAATTACTTACATGCAGGTAAACACATTTCAAATATTTTCTTGGTGTGGATTTCCACAAAGGAATCCTCCTGAGGAATGAAGTAAATGAGATTAAAATAACAGAGCAAATTCTATGTCTGATTGCAGGAACATCCCTTAAAATTGAAGTAAAACCAGTGTAGGAATTACGTGGTAACTAAATGTACTAAACTCAATGGTATGTGAGTGTATAAACTGATTTACAGTCCCTGAGAAGGTTATGCACAGATTCTGTAACGTGCTTAACTCTGTACTTCTTATTCACATCTTTTCTTAACTTTTCAGACACCTGGGCTTGGCAGACTTGTGTATGGTACCAAAGCATATTTGATCAACTGGGCTGTGGGTGTTTGACCATGTTTATTCCAACCAGTGTTTTCCCTACCTGTACCTCCTACCATAAAGGAATAGAGGAACTATTCAGTTTTGTAGCATGTTGTCCAAGTCAGCGTTGCCATAGAAACTCTAATTTTCAGAATTCTTTTTCTTCTCCATCTCAGATTATTCACTTTCACTCTTTGCACTGATACGAGCTCTGCATTTAATAATAGGCTCTTGTTTGTAAGCCAATAAACAAGGCTGCATAGGTTCAGTGTGGACTTTGTTTATCTGCTTCTGGCACCCTGAACTTCTAAAACTGCAGTATTGAATGTAGCAAGGTGTGAATGAACCAGCAACATAAACTGATATATTGTCAAGCTCAGTTGTTGCAGATATTCTCTTCAACATGTCAATGAAGTGATAAATGGCAGATATATTCACTAGCTTAATCCTTATGAGATTTATAACAAAACCTCTAACTCATCCTAGAGTTATCTGCCTACACACAGCTTTTCTGACAATGGATCTTGTAACACAAGGAACCACAGAATGATGCATCCTAAAATCATTCAATGCATCTCAGACTTGAACTAATTAATTTATAAAAAAATTCAGTTGTTTCTGTGGGAATGGAGTGAACCTACCTTACCAAAATATCTTACTTACTCTCACACTAGACTTTTATTGTTTTGTTTTTTTTGTTTTGTTTTTTTTTTTTTTTGTATAGGACAAGATATGACCTGTAGCAACAACCACAGTCCTAATAATCATCATGCCTATTGATCACTGTCTGCTGCAATTGCTTACATAAAAGGTTATGAGAAATAAAGGGCAACAACTCTGAATTATTTATATTTTAAAAATAATTCAGACTGTCTCCCAAACCAGGTTTCAGTTTAGTTGCAAGAGGTCCTCTTGGAAAAAAACAAGCAAACAAACAAAACCAAACAAACAGAAAAACCCCACCAACAAATCCCATATAACACTTTCCAGATGCTGAAGTTCTGCAGCCAAAACTGGCACATGAGAAAAATCAGCTTGATCTTGTAGCATTTTGAACTCTTGGCTAGCTACCCTAAAATAAGCCTATCCATCAAACTATAGTTCACCTGTGTCTAATGACCACGTATTCCAAGTTGATGTAGCTATTTCTCTTGCTCTCATGATGAGTAGAGACAAATGAAAGAGAATCTTTCTTTTTGCTTGTAGAGGCCATTTCCTCCACTCATTTTGAATCTATCTGTACTGATAAGCAGTACCCAGAGAACCTGGAGCAGTTTTGTTCTGTGTGGATGTCCACTGCAGTAAAAACTACTGTCCAAGTGATTTTATCACCTTTGAGAAATCCTTGAGGAATAGTAGGGTGAGAGAAATAAAGCTGAAGAATACATTAACAAATTTCCAAGAGCACTGTGTTTGGAAGAAATAGAATGTAATACTCTATATTTTCTCACTAGAGTACTCTACTTGTCCAAACATAAAATCATAGAATTATTTAGGTAGGAAAAGTCTTTTAAATCAAGTCCAACTATTAACCCAACATTACATAGTCCATCACTATGTCCCTAAATGCTACATATGTTCATCTTTAAGATGGCAAATTCTTGTTTGCTTTCCTTTAGCCGCACAATTGTCTTTTGGAATAAGCAGTTTCATTGTGATTGAAATATTTGATGTTACTATACTTTTTAAAGAAATTCAACGTTATTGCAAATTTTTTCAAAATCATGTTTGTTTCATTTAAAAAACATATTTCAACTCACTCCCTTTTGTATAACCTATTTATATTTAAATGACCAATAACTTTATGTTTAAACATTGCATAAAGATGTTCTTATCAGTTTTATGCAATGATAAAAATAGATGGGAGAGTCACAGGTAAGTGCTGCTGTTAATTGGAGTTCTCCATGAGGCACTAGAGAGTGACCCTAAAACTTTCCCACTTTGCATTTTGTTGTGTGTCTCTCTCTCCTGAGAACATGTATTTGGACCAGGGGAATAACTGACTCCCTTATCACAGCTTCTTGGTTGGTCTGAGTCTAAAAAAGCCTTGCCATAATCCCCTACTCGTTCAAAGTATTTTTAAACACCACAACTGTGGGCTTTTGGTCCCACGCCAACGCTGTCTGGCAGTGGCTGAAAAACTCCCACCATCTTCAAGCGAGGTGGATTCATGGCATGTATCCCACTGTGCAAGGAGCTGCTCTGTGTGGTGACTGTGCAGCTAGGAAAAGTTCTCTTTTGGGGTTTTGGGGGGATTTTTTTGAGTTCCACCCCATAAAACCCATATCCACTTATCACCAGCATTGTGGAAAAGGACAAACAAAAGCCTAGAATAGCCAGTTCTGGTATATCTACTTGGCAAAACAACTGAACACTTATGCCTGAAATTATGGTTTATTTCTCTGAATATCAAATATGGACCTGTTAACCAAGCCACAAATTTCCACAATCGCACTCAAATGACAAATCTGAAAGGCACTAATCAAGAATTTTAGGATATTTACATTTAATTGTTTGTCTGTGTGAGGTTTTCTGGTTCATCTCAGTACAAAGTAAAAGCTGCATAGATGAATAATGAAATCACTTTATCTCTCAGAACATTTATGGAAGAAAGCTGTGTTAGCTTTTGATTAGGCTTCTGTGTGAGTGTTTAAGAATGGCTTAGTGAGAGAAGGATCTTTCCTGTATAGTCTATTTTACAGCCTGGCATAGATACAGATTGATGGGCGTCCTCCAGGGTTCTCCTGAGAACACAGCCTGACACACATCCTTTGGATTCTTCTTTGGGGTATGCATAGAGGTTTTTTCCTTAAAAAAACAAAACCAAAACAAACAAAACCCCACACACAATAAAACCAAAACAAACAAAAAAACAAGGCTAAGAAGAAAAAAACCCTAACCAACAAGCAAAAAATCCAAACCAAGAAATCTGATTTGTAGATCTGGTGCATGCTACAGTCTTTATAATTTAACCATTACAATTAATCTTTTGTATATATGCTGCTGCAGGGAAAAAAAAATAATGTAGATAACCCTTGTGTTTTCTCTTCTCTTGAAAACACATCAGCATCCACTGATTACCTCAGCTCCTTTTTTCTAGTGTGTTGGTAAGAATAGTTAATAAAACACACACCTGAGGTAAGGAGCAAACCTGACTTCTGACATCTCAGAGTATCTTTTTAGAAATATAATTAGCTATCACTCACCACACTTTGAAGCCTGGAGGTCATAAATATCATTATTTGCTGGTAAGTCTATCTGTTTGAAATGACAGCAAAAGTCTCAAAGACCAAGTACCAAGTCCTGTTTCATGTTTTAATCACCATAAACTATAATGGGATTCATATCTGCAAACATTTATTGCACTGTATCACAAGGATATTTTTAGCTACTTTAAAGGCTGTTACTGTGAAAATTAATTTCAACAAAGGGAAAATGATACTGCTCTTAAATTAGATATTAATCTGGATGCAACACTTAAGCTGAACAGTAAACATAACTTTTCTAGGCATTTAAAATTAGAGCCTCTGGTGTGCAATTAAAGGAAGGAGTCAAGTACTTAGGGTTTTCTTTCTGGTTTTGTCCTTTGTTTGCTGAGTTGTGTGTTTTGAAAGTTAACCATTGTGAGAGTTGGTTGCCTGACAAGTCCAACTGAATAATTCAGCATGAAGGCAAAAGGATCTCAGGTCAACAAGTATATGGCATGGAGAAGGGGTAATAAACCCAGCTATTCTGAACACAGCATTCACCCATTAAAGGAGGAAAGAGGCAAACAGGATGAAAATTTGAAAAATAAATGTGTTGCTTTACTTACACCCAAATCCAACCTTTCCAGTGCATCTGATGACTGCCTTTTCCTGGATGAACTGAACAGGTTCATATAAGGGACTCTTACCAATGTTCAACCTCTCAGCTACTGCATAACACTGGGCAGAGAATGCCCTGCAGAGAAATAAAAAAAATGTCCTTGAACAACAGTATCTGGAACTTAATTTAGAAAATCATCTGTGTGACAATGATGGGCAGTAGAGAAACCATCCTGACCCTGAGGTAAATTGTACTGATGGATGGTTATTTATCTACTCTGTTAAAGACTACAAATAACTTCTGGACTGAATGTATCTGGCTTCCAAATCCAGCTCACATACAGTCAAAGAACACTTCTGATCTCTCCCTGGTAATATAACACAGAATATAATCCTATTTTAAAAGATGTATGAACTCTCTCTGCCTCCCACATGATCCAGTCCTGACATAAGAATGCAGTGAGACATGGATGGATGGAAGGATGGATGGAAGGATGGAGTCTACAACTACCTACTATCCTGTGCCCTAATTCATGCGGTGTGAAAATAGCTGGATTAGCCCTGGGTGATGGAAAGTTTGGGAAGAACTGCTGGGTGTCAGGTTAGGCCTTGTTTTTTCTTCCCTGTGTTGCTCTGAGCACTGTTATAAAAAGAATCTCTCTTATATTTTTTAGTTCTTTGCCAGTTTAATATTGGTGGACAGTGTTTCTGATACTCAAATCTTTGTGCAAGGATATTTTTGCATAAAATGAACATAAAGGAAGGGCAAACACCCAGGGCCAAGCAAACAAACGACTCTGATTGCAGAAAGACAACGAGGTCACTGTTCTTCTGCGTGGTCAACACTTAGTTCACCTGATATAGCCAAATAATTTTTCACAGATCTGCATTTTGGGGCTGATCAACAAAATAGGTTTAGGTCACAGTAAATATTTCCTGAGACACCTTCATATCCAAATCTTTTCTCGCCAACATCATATTTCTGAATAACTCCTAACAAGAACATAAAAGGACCTGTCTTAACAAGTGGTTTGCAAGTAGTTGAAAGGCCTGAATTTATCTGGTGAAAGATCATTTTCTCCTGTGTTTCTTTGAAATTTTCTGGATCGTGCCGTTACGAGATGGGACAGACTAAAGAAATCCATTTTCACAGACAGCTTTCGTGGATGCTGCAGAAGAACCAACCTGAGACACTGCACAGCAACGTTTAGGATCCATTTCCACATCCCCTCCAGGGAAATGGAGAGCTGCAGTTCTGCTGACTTTTCCTGGATTAGAGGCAAGAGGAACTGAATTAGGCTGCTGCTCAAAGCAGGATAGTACCTGGCTTAAGGCAGCAGTGAGTTGCACAGAGCCCCTCTCCGGGCTGCACTGCTGAGAGCTGCACTGAGCTCTTCACAGCAGGAGGCAGAGCTGCTCCAAAGTCCTCTGAGTCATTTTATTCCTTAAAAAGAAGCAAAGATAATATTTTTCACAGGTTCTTATGCAACCTTTTTGAAGTAGCCACAATTCTGTTAAAGACAATCTTTTTTTTTTTTTTTTTTTTTTAATTTTAGCTCTTTTTTCCTGTCCACTTTTCCTTC
>JAWWMO010000138.1:69176838-69237764 GCA_035047845.1 Dendrocincla fuliginosa | reverse complement strand
TTTAATTTTAGCTATTTTTTCCTGTCCACTTTTCCTTCTTGACTGAAAAAAAAAAAAAATCCCAAAATTCCATTCAACCTGGTAGCACTAAATAATAGAATAAAGCAAGGAGAGAATGAAAAAGAAGCAGCTCCTGTGATCTTTTAAAGTGAGTTCAAATATTTAGCTTCTGACGTCTCAGAAATCTTGCATTTTAAAATACTGAGGACAGGAAAACCTGAAGAAGGGAAACATACAGAAAGAGGAATGAAAGAGAATAGATATTTTCAATAGAGTGTATGTCTTTCACAGAATTACAAAATAGGAGGGAAAGAAAATATTTGAATCTGAAGGATGCTGGCTTTTAAATTTTCTGAAAAGTATCTAAAATGTATTCTTTTATAAATTTTTCTCCACTCTTTCATTACCAGTGTGCCCTCAAGGATGTCAAATTTCCATTCAAACTTGGCTTCAGATCTATTAGTTAGCCTAATGACCTTCTCTTGCATGACATTTGCTTTGCTTTTAGTTTCCACTTATTTATCTGAGTGCCAAACCCCACAATTTTTGGGGTAACCTGAAATATTCATGAGTCATTTATGAATATTTGCTGAATGATCAGTTATTCCTTTTTCTTTTCCTTCATGTGGTTCCCTGTCTCCACAATAGAACAGAGGGGAACTTCTTAATTCTTCTAATTTCTATATGACATTTTGGAATCAAACTTAACCAGATGTAGATTCTAAAAAAAAAAAAAAAAAACAAAAACAAAAAAAACCACCAAAACCAACACACACAAAAAAACAACCAACCAACAAACAAAAAAACCCCAACAACAACAAAAGTAATGTTTGTAAAAGAAAAAGGTTGACAGGTTTACTCTTTGGACAAGGAGGGGAAACTGAAAGGTTTGTCCTGGACCAATATAGAACAAATTTTCTTCTTGGATCACATAATATCCATGTGACATTTTGATTGTGACCAACATTTTTAAGAGCTTTGCCAATAACCTTTTGTAGGCAAAGAGTACTTTGAACTGTGCATCACATTACTCTAAGTTAACATGTACTTGCAGAATTCACAGAGCCAAATTTCACACTTTTGTACATTTCCATAATTTTCAGCAGAACTAGGGCTCTTAACGACCATATGTGTGTGTTTGTGTATATGTATATATATATATGTTTTTAGTTGATACTGTTCCATTAATATTTCTGCAGACATTTTAATCATCAGCTACATTTTCTCACAGTGTCTGGGTAGATTCCTGGATAGTCAAATAATGTATCACAGAAAATTAAATAGCTGAATTGGAAGAGTTAGTTATATTTCATGTCTTGCTTGCCATCACAGCAGAGTAGTACCAGTTTTCTGCTTAATATTGCAGGTCAATGGACTGACACCTTACGGAGATGTAAGAAAGAACCAGGGGCACCAAAAATGTTGTGTCACAAGACTTTATGTTTCCAGGACTATATGCAGTCTGAGTGTGTATCTGTGAGGTCAATTCAGGACCATATGCCTAATCCTAAACCTGAAACACTGAACATAAAAACGTCCTGTTGTCTGTTGACTTAGACGTGAATAACTTATCCCAGATCCACTGAAAAATGTTCAGATCTGGGAAATGAACTCACATGATAGTGATGCACGGACAAGTCTGCCTCCCCCTGTCCTAACTCTCCTCTAAATCGGGGCCGGGAACGGGCTGTCAATTGAGAGGAGCACAAACCAGGCTAATAATTACCTTTGTCTCAATGTCAGTGCTTTTGTTTTGGAATTGTTCAGCTTCATCCGTCTACAGCCTCAATATTTCACAAAGGTTGCCAGTTTTGAATGCTGACTATTGCTATCATTCATGTACATGTTATATCCTTCCAGTTATGTTGATCTAGCTGCAGGATCAGGGCCTCAATTTACATTTCTGAACAATATAATTATAAAGGATGTTATCTGGGTGAAAATGTGATGCTGCCAAATGTTGGATAATTTTCAAACAACACTAATACAGAGTGTCTGCCTCTTGAGCAGTTCTGGAAAGGTATAGGGAGCATCCAATTGATGATTAACAGACCTCCCAATAGACAAACTAAACAAAAGGTAACAATTTATCCCAATGTTTTGGTTCACTGCTGATGAATTTTCTTAGCATCTGCTTAAGTGTTTGATTAAAGTATTCTACAAGCCCATCTGTTTCTGGCTGATACGAAACTCTGTGTGATGGGAGAATTTTTAACAGCTTGCACACCTCATTTAGCAGAAAAGACATAAAATTAGTGCCCTGATCAGTTGAATTTTCTAAGGGCAAGCCAGCTCAGATAACAGCATTAATCAATTCATTAGCTTCATGTTTTGTCAGCTAAGACTTTATGGCACTACTGTGGGGTTTGAATGTGCAAGTACCCCTTCTAAGTTTTGTTCCATTCCTCAGACAAAAAATTGGACTAAATGAGAGAGTTATGATTCAAATTAAGTTTTCCTGATCTAGCAGTATAACATGCTACTGGATGAAAAATGGAGATGAGCATGCTTAGGATTTCTCCTAAACGTTTTCTTGTTCCCATGGGAGACTTTAACTCCAGATGTCTGCTGGAAATGCAACACAGCAGAGGGAGCAGTCTTGGAGTTTCCTGAATTGTGTGGAAGAAAACTCCCTGACACTCACTGGACCTGCTGTTTGCAACCAGAGAAGGACTTGTATGTGAGGTCTTGTTGGGTACAGTGATCACAAAGTGATAGTTTCAGACTCCTGGAGAAATAAGGAAGTAACTTCTGCCCTGGACTTGTAGAGCGCAGCATTTGTCCCTTCAGAGACAGTCCCTTGGGAGTCAGAGTCCCTGTGGATGCAGTCCTGAAGGGCAAAGGAGTCCAGGAAGGCTGGACGTTCTTCAAGAGAGAAATCTTAAAGCTGCAGTCACAGGCTGTTCCCTGTGAAGGTCATGGGGCAAGTCACCTGGAGGCCATCACACAGCACACACAGGACAAGCAGGGCACCAGGGCCAGCCACCCTGGGTTTGTGACAGGCAGATCCTGCCTGACCAACCTCACCTCCTTCTGTGACAGGGTGCCCCTCTTGGTGAATTGAGGGAAAGGATGTGGATCTGGTCTACTTTCCACCATTCTCCTGGAGAAACTGGCTGCTCAGGGCTTGGATGGGTTCACTGGGTGAAAAGCTGTTTGTATGTCTGGGCCAGAGAGTGGTGGCCAATGGAGTCACATCCAGCTGGTCACCAGTGGTGCTCCCCAGGACTCAGTTTTGGAGCCAGTCCTGTTTATTGTCTTTATTGATGATCTGGATGAGAGGACCGGGGGTCCCCTTAGTCAGTTTGCAGGTGGCAGCAAGTTGGGTGGGAGTGTTGATCTGCTGGAGGGCAGGAGGGCTCTGCAGAGGGACCAGGACAGGCTGGAGAGATGGGCTGAGGCCAATAGGATGAGGTTCAACACCACCAAGTGCTGGGTCTTCCACTTTGGCCACAACAACCCCATGAGAGCTCCAGGCTGGGGGATGAGAGGCTGGAAACTGGCCCAGAGGAAAAGGACCTGGGGGTGCTGGTCAGCAGTGGCTGAACATGAGCCAACATGTGCCCAGGTGGCCAAGAAGGCCAATGGCATCCTGGCCTGGATCAGGAATAATGTGGACAGCAAGACCAGGGCAGTGATTGTCCCCCTGTGCTGGGCACTGGTGTGTCTGTACCTCAAATCCTGTGTTCAGTTTTGGGCCCCATTCTCTGGAAGAGAGTTCAACCAATATTAAACTCGGTTGTGCTTCCAACCATGGGGCCAGAGGATTTATTTACTGTTTTAAATTAACTCCAGGAATTTTGCTCTTTTGCCATGCACTCCTTCTGCAGCCTTAGGCAAATTAATAAATCTTCCTGTGTTCCAGTCCCCTATCTGTGAAGTTAATGTCATGGTACTACTGCTTTTATAAAATCTCAGTTATAGGGTGGTGGGGAAGCAATTTTTCCTTTGCAAGAGTGAATTTTCAGGGTGTATAAAAGGTGACAGCTAAGCCTGAGATTATCATGACCCCAGGCCAATGTGTATTTCATTCCATGCAGAAACCATGGTCCTGTGCTGCTGTGTCCATCAGCAGGAGAGCTTTGTTCATTTGTTCTATTGGTACAGTTTCTACACGGGGGTCCCCATCTTAGGTGAAGCCCTTAGATAAAGCTTTAATGTGAAAAAGAAAAAAAAGAAGAATCAATATAAACATTACTGACAGGAGGTTCCTGCTGGGATAAATCTTCTTCCCAGTTTATGGCAGGAGAAGGAAACTGCACAGGATTTGCTCATTCCCTTCTTCAAAACTGTACTAAAATGGATCCCTTGCTTCAGGAACTGCCCTATGGAGCAGAGGTGTGCCAAGAGCTCCATATCCTGAGGATGAACTTTTCTGCCTGCTCATTTAATGTATGGAGAATTTAGAAGAAATCAAAGGCTTGTTTTTCATCTCAGGAGACTGGGCACATGCTGAGCTCACAGACTTGCAGGGGCAGGATTTAAATTAGAGATGAGCTCCAAATACTAAATCCTGATTCTGGTCAAAAACCTGTGAGCAGCAGAGGGAACTGAGACATCTGGGTTCCTCCCTTGAGTAGAAATGGAGGTATCAGCCCCATTTACTTATAAATTCAGCTTATATACTTAATATTTACCCTTACCGTTTACCATTACCATAAACTTACTTTACAGCATCAGCCATGTTTTCATGTTGAGTGGAAAGGACAATAACAACACATGAGAAGCTGACAGCTTTTCCTCCCTCCTTGCTGCGTTCCCCTTTACAGAGCATATACAATTGCAGGTCTCTTTCTGTCTGGCACACACACTGATATTTCTAATAGTAATATTTAATTCTGTGCATCTCTTTCTCATGGTGTGACTTGCAACATTTCTTTTGTGCAGTCTGAAGGCAGCCTTTCCCTTCATTCACAGATCTTAGTTAAAGTCAGTTGTATTTCCCACCTTGTCTCTATATGTTTCCTCTTCTTTGCCAAAGAGTAGCCTAAGATTAAAGAAAAAGATGTTGGCTTTTATTCCAGCATATTGAATATTAAATTTCTACTAGTGAAAACAGAGATAATTTTGCCTTTCTGTACTATTAGATGAATAAGCAGGCAAAGCAAGGTAGTCTCTACACTGAGATGATATCACCATTAAAAATATTCTATCTTTCCTGAAGCTCAGTTTTTCCTTATGTATAAGAAAATATTTTAGCTAATATAATCAGCCTGAATAAAACTAGAGTCTTATTTCCTATCCTATGCCATGTGTGAATGTTTGCCTTTTTCTGTAGTTAAGAGACATAAAAAAACATAAGGGCTGGATTAGTAACTGAGCTTCTGGCAGTCATTGTGCATTTTCTCATGTAACTGCAAATAAGTATGGATCTATGACCCTTAATCAGCAGAAGCCCTGAGAGTCCTCAATGTCAAAATGGTATTTCGATACTGCTGTGTTTTTGAGACTACTATTGTGATAGTCTCATATATATTTTCTTTATCCAATTGCTTTCTCTAACTTCCTTATGAATTTAGGGAGCCTTTCTTTCCCCTGCAATGAAATCCTGAAGGCAATGATTGGAGGCAATTTCTCATCCTATCAGCTATTTGTTGTTTCCATGTTCAGCTACACAACAGAGTTCTCAAAGCAGCAAGAGCCTTCCCTTTTTCTAAACCAAGGAAATCTTTTTCACATTACAGATTACAGAGAATTTAGAAAAGCAGTAATAAAACTATTGCTTATTTAGGCCCTTATGGTTGTGAGTTCCTCAGAACAAGCTCAGAATTCGCAGGTATTCCCTAAGTTTTGAAGGTTCCTAGATTTTAAGACAATGTAATTTCTCCCTCAAAATCTCATGTTCTATAATAAGAAGGGAAAAAACAGGATCAGGTTACTTAATTTTCTGAAGCCAATACAAGAACATATGCCGAGGATGACATACATTTAAAAACCTTGTTCTCTACTTGCTTATGGCATAAACATTTCTAGCTCTGTTAACTTTAAAGCAGTGTGGCTATAATTTGTCAGTGTTATGCATGAGGCATGAACATTTTCTACAGCACAAAAACCTTCTGGGTTAATAAAGATCAGATAGGTATGTGAGACTAATTAAACAAACAAAACATAAAGACCTTTAAAGAAGGTCTAGAAACCAGACTTGAAATGATAACCATATAATTGCATACATTGCTGGATTAGCCTTATATAACACTGTTCCTTCTGCATTATCTCACCTCAAAAATATATAACAGAAATGGAAGGGATCCAAAGAAGCTTGATGAAGTTCTTGAAGCCATGGAAAGAATGTTCAGTTTTGAGGTGATTAATACAGGATGTTACAGAACCATACAGGGTAATGAATGTCAGAGAGAAGGTAAATTAAGAAGTCCTTGCTCACTTTTGCTTCTAATATGTGTAAAAATATGGAAAGAAATCAGTATGAAAGCAATAAAATGAGTGGGAGTTCTTGCAGATGAGATAATTACTCTGCTGAGCTCATTGATATGGTACCTAATGGAAGATCAAGTCCTAGAATTGTGGATTTACCCCAAAAAAAAGAGTAATTCTTTGTTAAAGACAACCTCTATAATTGCAATAGGTAGGCAA
This sequence comes from Dendrocincla fuliginosa, assembly GCA_035047845.1. Lineage (NCBI taxonomy): Eukaryota > Metazoa > Chordata > Aves > Passeriformes > Dendrocolaptidae > Dendrocincla > Dendrocincla fuliginosa. The sequence continues at coordinate 69,231,173 of JAWWMO010000138.1, read as the reverse complement.
TGTAACTATTGGGATTTGCCAAAAATCAATCTCACAAAAATGTTTGGGCAGCAAGCACATTTCAGTTTTAAAGTCTGTGTTAGGCTTTGTCTATCACAGTCATGGAGTTCCTGTGTTTCAGGCTGGGAGTCAATGTCCCTCAAGAGACTGTGGCTGAGAATCTCCCAGTCTTTTGCTGTAAAACATTAGCAGCCTCAGGAGGGTGACTGAAGGAGATAAAACAGACAAAAAAATCTCCCTGTTGTCTTCTTACATCCAATTTCTTGGGAGTTCCCAGCCTTTCTAAGTGTGATAACTTTGTCTACACCAGCGCTTGCACTGTGTTACTAGTTCTCCACCAAGAAAAAGGACTTAACAGGTGTGAGAAACATGTACTTTTGAACCCAAACCAAAGTGGTTATGTCATTGATGATTTCTGTACCTAGTGTGCAATTTACCTCACCTGGTTTCATTTTTCTAGAAGTTTCTAGAGTTTTCTATTCAAAGCCAAGCATCTAAATTCCCTTCTGTGGGCAGTGGCAAGAGGCATCTCGAGAGGAAGGTGGTTAAACTTTTTCCTTTAACAGTGGCTGAAACTTAGATAAATGAGTGTATTGAGTTACATTCAGGCCTGAATGCCATGATAACAGCTCTTCCCAGATAACCAGTTTGTTCAGTCCTGGACAGCTCTGAAATAAGTTCATTGCACACCTCACATAAAAACCTTCTACATTTGCTTCCAAAGTAACATTAAAGGTGTTTGCAGACAGAATTTCTTTAAGAAAAGCTACTCTGCAACTCAGCATTAAAATATGTGTTCTTCAGATGATGTGACCAGTAACTGGCAGCATTATTCAGCAAGCAGGGTCTTATAGAATATTAAGAAATAAAAACTTCAAAGCTAGCTGCTAAAAGCGTCCACTTGGAAATGCAAAAATGAAAGCAAAGCATTGGTCATTTCCCAAAATGGGCTGTTCTGCTTGTAAAACTACATTTTTCAGCTTAAAGGCATTCTTTTGTAACTTTGCTATTTCAGGTGATTGAAAATGAAATATTCAGCAGACTTCCAGTACAATCTTGTAATGCATATTTCAGAAATATTGCAACCTTACTTTTTGATGGACAACAACAACAAAAAAAAATCACCTGAGCACATACTGAAGTCTGCAGTTTGTAAATCCTTAGTTTGTGAAGTTTTGTCCCTTTTATATGTCCTTGGCACTTATATCACCACCATCTGCCCATCAAATGGCAAACACAGAATTTCAGGATGATGCCACTGTTTATTAATAAGTTTCTGTGGCATTTCACATTACAAAAGTGGTTTTTTATTAGTTCTAACATCAAACAGTAATAAATTTGGCTGAAGAGGTTTTTGTGCTCATTTTTCGCATGCCATATGTCTGCCCCTTGTTTCATTGCATGGGTTTTCTTTACTGAAACAGTTTTAAATATACATTTGCTTCAGTTGGAAAAGGGGGAAATGCTTCACTCTTTCACAGTGTTAAATGTAATTTCTCATTTCGAGTTTAGGCACCCCTAAAAGGTAAGTCATCTAATATCAAATATTTTAGGAAGGGAGGCATCACCCTGTAGAGATGTCTGTGTCAGCTCTGAACACAAAGACAACCTGTATGTCTGAAGATTTCCTATCTTTGCTGCCTGTCTGTCTAGTGAAGAAACTTCAAACTTGACAATAAAGCACTTTGAGTCTTTGAGATTTGTTACAGTTCCTGATAACATTGGCTCCAACAGGAGAATGAGTTTGGTTTAAGAGAGTGACAATTTTTACACTTCCAATTAAGTCAGGCAATCCCAGAGGGTCCTCTCTGTGCAACAGAGACAATATTCTATTTACAGAGGTTCTGGCAGGTCTGTCCTGGCGTGTGCATCAAAACACTTGAGGTTGTGATTGATATGTCCTTTCTTCTGTAGCACCACAGTTGTAGTCTGGTCTATACAATCAACAGCTGCAATTGTGGGAGTGATGTGAACAGTCTGATAGAGAGAAATACTGTCTTTACTGAATTAGAAAGATAGAAATACAGTATTTACTTGATTCAGGTTGAGGAAGGAGTTCAAACTATTCCTTCCTATAGCAAGTCCTGTGGGTTGCCATTTTGCCTTTTGAAGTGCAACTTGCTTCATAAGCCACCCACTTTTAGAAAGAATTCTGGAAGAGGTTTTTGAACAACAACAACAAAAAAAGTCTAGCAGTTTAATTTCTTTCACTTTCTTTTGACTGTATTTAAGTGACCTTGTACTAAGTATGATGGATAAATTGATAAATTGAGTTAACTGATCTTGAAAAGAAATAAACTTATTTATATGCTGTTTCTGACTTTGTCAGTGAACTGAATTAAAAAACTCACATAGAAATTAATTCAATTCCATCAATATAAATTCTGTGCATGAAAACGTTTCTCTAGTATAGCATTTCTCAAGAAAACAATATCCAGTAATAGCCTGATATATGGCTCTAGAAAAGGACAATTCTGTTTGGAAACAAATAAAGCATTGTTACATCTGTTATCCAGTTAAATATATATATTTGTTGGCTGTTATAGGAATGCAGCAAGTCCTCTTCATTACACAGTCCAGGCAGTGGGTCCATGAGAAACTCCTGAAGTTCAACAAGGCCAAGTGCAAGATCCAGTGCCAGGTTGGGGCAGTGCCCAGAATCAGGGGGTGAGGAAGGTATTGAGAACAGCCCTGCCAAGAAGGACTTGGGGATGAAAACTGAACATAAAGTTGTCACTGCACATTGGCAGCCCAGAAAGCCAGCTGTGTCCTGGACTGCATCAAAAGGGGTGTGTCCACCAGGGCAAGGAAGTTGGCTCTCCCCATCTACCCTGCTCTTGTGGAATTCCTCAAGGAGCACGATGTCCAGCTCTGGAGTCTCCAACAAAAGAAAGACGTGGCCTGTGAGAGCAGGTCCACAAAGATACTCCAAGGGCTGGAACATCTCTGCTACGGAAACAGCCTGAGAGAGATGGAGCTGTTCAGCCTGGAGAAGAGAAGGCTCTGGGGAAATCTTAGAGAAGCCTTTACATAATTAAACAGGGTTTAGAAGATGGAGATGGACTTTTTACCAGGGTCTGTAACAGTAGGACAAGTGGCAATGTTTTAAACTTATAAAAGGCAGATTTAGTTTTGGCTTAAGGAAGAAATTCTTTAATATGAAGGTGGTGAGACACTAGAACAGGTTTTACACAGAAGTTGTTGATGCTCCATCACTGGAAGTGTGCAAGGTCTCACTGGACAGAACTTGGGGCAACCTGGTCTAGTGAAAGATGTCCCTGCCCATTGCAGAAGGTGCTGGACTAGATGAATTTTAAAGGTTCCCTCTGTCTCAAATCATTCCATGATTCTATGATATTCATTCCTAAATTAATCAGAACTCTGTTAGGAAGAAAAAAAAACCAGCATTTAATTTCATAATTAAGATCCACCTTGTAATGGAAAAACTTGATACCAATCTCTGGTTGCTGGACCAAAACTGTTTCCAGATTTCATAGTATCTGGATGGAATATTTTGCAACCTAGATTCCTTTTGATCTTATTTTACGTGGATATGTTAAGCATCTGTATGAATAATATATCTGCATTGATGGGATTTCATAAATTCAAATGTATTTTGTACTGCAGGGGAAAATGTTTCACTGAGAGGTTTAACACTTTGTACTCTACAGAAAACATACTGGCCAAGGACGTTTGTGGGTTTAAAAAAAAAATAACAAAACAAAACAAACCAAAAACCAAAGGGGTAGACCAAGTTTTCATGATACAAGGCTGGTTAATAAAGTCAGAAAATAAAAGGATTTTTGTCTTTGGAGGTTTTTTAGTGGAGTTATCTGGGATACTTTTGTCACCCATGGGAACTGCTTCTACATCTTTGCAGCCGTACTTTCATCTCCTCTTTAGCACTTGCTGTTTATTTTGGTTTCTAACGTTGTTGATACTGTGCTGTGCTGGTCATCTTTTTTGGTTCACCTTTTGGGATCTCTAATCTTTGGCAGTTCTATATCAACGCTTTGTCAATTGTCTTAGAATAGCTGTGTAGCCATTGTCAGAACAGTTGGTTTTGCAAGTTTTGTTTTATCCTTATATTTTTTTCCTTCCTTGTTCCACAGTGACAAATCATCCCGCCCTTTCCTCCAACTCTTCCCTTGGCACTGAATTGTCATCCAAGTAACATGTATTATTGGGGTATCTGTCACCTTGATGCATGACATTTTCCAGGATATATGTAACTCATCCTATACATGAATAAGGATACACAACTCATTGTAGCTGTTTCTTGGATCAGTTTAATGCATCCAGCAGCTTGAATCATGTGCCCAGAGTGGATAGAAAAAGATGAAGAGCAAAAAATGCATAACCAAAATAGACTGGAAAGGTAAATCTTACAGCAGTTATCTCGTTCAGCACAGTGTATCATGTCAGTGCACTTGCCAGGGGTGTTGGAGATTCAGGCTCAGAAACCCACTTTGTGGAGCTCTGAGTGAGAACAATTTATCATCTGCTGTTTGAGCTCAGGCTGTGCTAGAACCTGAATTTCATTCATGCAGGTCTGAGGTGAGTACTCTGTGTATGTAGCTATGAAACCAGTCTCTTAGTAACATTCATAGGGCAAATTTATTGTCTGTGTGAGGCAGCTCCATGAAAAAGTGACTTGTGTGTTTTCTCTATTGCATTTGTAAGATGCCTAAGGAGGATCACAGTACAGAGCCAGGTGTGTTTAGGAAAAGGGTCAGCCCTTTGCCTCATAGTTGGTGTCCCAGTGACATGAGCACATCACTGAGAGCTGTCAGCACCATTGTGCAGTGTGGTCATTATCCTAACCCCTCCATAGGGATTTTTCTGGGTCTAGAACAATCTGGCTGAATTTATATATCAATACAATTTTTGATCTCTTGGCTATGTAATTGCTGTCTGAGAAACTCCTATTTCTCCTTTATTGTGTAAAGAAATCTGGGTTCTCCCACTGTTCAAAGGTAGTTGCTGCAGGGGCACCCTCTAGAATTATTAGCTATAGGTGACAATATATTCTGTATATCTATTTTACCAATAAAGGGATGGGAAAAACTACATTTTTAAGTTATCTTTGCCTTTTTTTTTTTTTTTTTTTTTCATTTACTGTAAAGAGATATACAAAACACAAGCTCTGACCGGTCATGGGACTCGTAAATGGCTCATGAATCCCACTGCTGGGCTCCCACCTCTGGTCCTTGATCATTTAATGTAAATGTTGTCTCTAGATGGTTTATGGAAAGCTAAATCTCACAAGAACAGAGAGAATAAATTTAGGAACATAATGACTGGGTTGTGCAATCACAACCCACCAACAGATCAACAACTTTCTCTTAAGCTTCCCACAGTGCCAGGGTGGTTTTGGGGCTTAGTGATGTTCACTGCTTGGTACTCTGTATGAAGCAGCTGGCTGGGATGCATTTGTTGCACTATATCTTTCCACTGAGATAAATTTAAATTTATAATAATTTGCAGTTTATTCAGGTTTGTTGATATTTGAGTGTATGAGTTCCTTGCTCTTCCATACTCTCTGAATAACATTGTTTACTACAGATTTAGAGACTCTGGATAACTAAATCATTTTATCACCAAAGAAGCACAACAACTACTACAAAACAGCATACCATAAAAAAAAATAATCCCACAGCACCAACCAAACAAAAAATTTCTTTAAGATTTAAAAAACTCTGCCATCAGATAAAATGATTTTCAGATATTAGTCATAGTTATAAACAGATACGGTTGTAAATAGAAACCTAAACAAATCAAAACCTCAAAAAAGAAAATGGAATTTGTTCTCAAAGAAAATAGTGTTTAAATTTTATTGAGAAATTGCTTACAAAAGTACGCAATATTTTTCACATTCTTTGCATAATCAGAGATGTTAAAAATTTAATCAAACCACCACCTGCCTCAAAAAGTCATCATAAAAGTATTTAAATTTTAAAACACAATTATCTGTCCAAAAGCACTTGAGCACTTCCAAACCCACAATAAGAAATCGTTCCCAAAGTGCTGAGGATGGCCCCATTAGCACAATAATTCAGCAAATGAACTAACAACCAATACCCACCTAATCTTCCCCCTTTTAGGAAGCTGAAAACAATATCAGTACACTATTTCTGCAAATATATATATTTTGATCTCAGCCATAGAGATTTGAGCCTGTGTGACACAGTATATTTTAAGATCCTTTATTGCCACTAAGCTGCATATATTAAAGGGTTTAAATTGTCTTCTCCAGCTCTCATGCCTGCAGCCATGTATCAGTCCTGACTCTCCACACTCAGGACTTTTCAACTAAAGACAGATTTTACACTGGAAATTTGTTGTCAATAAAAATATAAGCAATGCTGAGTAGTATTTAAAAGGCTCAAATACATCACCCATCAGTCTCTAAGGATGACAGCCAGTTTAACCTGGTTTAACCATTCCAGGTAATCACCAGGACACAAAGGAGCTCTAATCCCACCTGATGCAAGGTTAGTCAAAGAAGAAATGAATAGCAATCACTGATGGTGAGAACATGCAGCTCTTTTCACTCTTGGGATTTAACCAGGTGACACCATCAATGGTCCAACAATTCTACACAGTTCCAAGTTGCTGTGCAAACCTCTTAAAACAGAGCATCGACTTCAGTGAGGCCAGAGGAGCAGATTGTTCTCACTGTTTTCAGGATCTGATTCAATAAAGAGAGATACTGAAGGAATGTTTTCCCAGGGAACATATTTAATTGCCTCTCCTAAATTTTGCCAGTTACTTCTTTTCTGTATCCAAAAAACCCAGTGTGTTCCCTTCATCACTAAAGAATGACAGGAGGATGCAGGGGCCATTGCATTGCCTGAAATTTTGGCTAAATATTAGTTTGAGAAGCTTGTTTTTGTTGTTGTTGCTTTTCATAGGTGATAATTCTTAGCATTTTCTTCTTTTTAACAGACTTTAAGTGAACTTGAATGTGTTACATGTAAACTAGAATTCATTGATCAAAACTGTCAGATCCACATAAAAAACAGTGAGAAATAAACATTTACAGGAACACAGTAAAAAATTATGTGCTATGACCTACATAATATGTATTAGCTGCCTTGTACGTTAGAACTAACATGAAGACACTTCTTGGGAAACCTGAAATCTGCCATTTGGGATAAAACTGAAGATAAAAAAATTTAATGGACAACAACAAAAAAATACAAAATCCCCCCAAATATTCAATGTAAATATTTATTTAATCTTATTTTCTGTTTCTGTGAGAATGAGAGGCCAATCTCCTGCTGCACCAGTAAGTGAAGGAAAGGAACTGCAGAGAACTACTAAAGAACCTGGAGGTAGCTTATGGAAAAATCTGAATACTGAGCACAGGGATTTTGCCTCTGCCAACAGCAGGAAGCCACTTTAGTTTCTAATATACTGCAAAAATGTTCTCATTGCCACAGCACATGGCTGCTGAGTTAACCTAGCAGTGTTATTAGAGCACCAGAGAAAACATACTAGTGTGTCGTAAGGCATTTGAATGAGCTGAAATTTTATGTATGTAAATAAAAGTGTGACTGTTTCAAAAATAAACTTTAGATACAAAGAGGTCATTTTTATAAGGCTGTATTATTCTGGATTTTAAAGTTTCAAACCAATGCATATGCATTTATCTGGTGACAATGTTAATTGAAATATTATTTTATTAATATTAAGTGTATTAATATGGAAACACATTTTAAAAAGCTGCAGAATATTAAAGACATATCTTACCACCTTGTCATCAAGTTTGAGGGTAGATGGATGTAAAGTTAGTCACTCTTCTCTGGACCTGCTTACAAGCTTTGCCCTGATTTAAACTCTCCTGAAGTGCTGCCTAGACTTGAGCCAGAATTTTGCACATAAAAACCAATACAAATCTTATTAATACCGACAACAGAGCAGTACTTTTATTATAATTTACACAAGTGGTATCATTCACATGGGTCCTGTGAGGCTTGGACACACAGAGAAGTCCATTAGAAATTAACCTGTTTAGTCTCATTCTGTGCCCTTGATAGTCCTGCTGTGGTGGCATGTAAAGGGTTTAAGGGACATTTAACAGCATGTGTCTCTGAATCCATCAGACCTATTCAGAACTTGACAAAGGCTCAACAAAATCTTAGCAGAAGTATCCTTGCATGCCCAAAATGGGTATAGTTGTTGTAGGTGTAAGTAAAACAAGAGAAATTAAAATTTGAATTCCTTTCAGTCCACCTTGAATATGAAGTAAGCCTTTGAGGACCTTTGGAAAGGAAGAATAAAACTGTGGATTTATCAGAATCTTCTAAAACTGAGACCTAATCCAATTATGTATTATTTTCTTTCCATGCCATTTAGTTAAATTAATTTAATTATATTTTGCCTAATTTATGAGCTCAAAACACAGATGAAAGTCAATAAGAATTAATCTCTTTCTAGAAATGGTTCTGACTGTACAAGCAGTGATGTATACTTACTTACCATGAATATTCATAAGAACTGAATGTAAAACAAACGTACAGTGACTGTACAAGACAGAGACTAAAATGAAGAATCTTAACATTTCATGTCTAAACTGCATCCTTGTTACTGACAGCAGATCTGCCTACAAAGACAAGGGAATGGAAGAAGAAATAGTTGTCTTTTAACACAGGGCAAACACTGGCCTAGGAGGAAGATCTGGTTCCAATGAGTTACAAATGGAGTCACCCTTGTCATCTGAAGTTTCTTTCTAGAAAATAAACATTGTCAGCTCCAATTAATGTCCAATTTGCTCACTGCTGAACATCACGTTGGCTGCCCAGATTTCTACTAAATTCCCAGCCTTGATGAACCCCTGAGAGTCCCCTTTGGGAGTACAGTCAATTACTCCGAGCAAGGAACCCTTGTTTAATAATAATAAATAATAATCTTAGTAGAAGTAATAATAATAATGATAATAGAGTTACTTAAGGAATTAATTCTATAAACTATTCATGAGGAAAATGCAAATAGTTGAGCTTAGACATTTTAGATATTTTCTTCCTCTTTTTTATTATCCTGGTTTTTTTTTTTTAATTCCAGTAGGTACTTAGATTTTTGCTTTTTCTCTGTCTGTGAAAGAATCTGCAACAAAATAGTGTGCATGTTGCATGCTCTTGAGATGTGAGAGTCACCAGTCCAGTCACTCACCTTTTGCAAAAAGAACTTCTGCCTGCATACCAAAGAAGTTTAATCAAGCAAGATATTTTAGAAAGACAAAAATTAAAAGAAAATTAAAAAAAATACATTTGGAATAATGGATTAAATATTTCTTTGGAAAAAAGGCAAATCCTGCTGAACTTTTTTAAGTGGCATCACCTGAACATCAAATCAGGCAACTGGCCTGAAGGAGAAAGTATTTCCTATCCACAAGTTTTTAATCACTAGAATCTCTACAAATTACTGCTTTTTACACATAACTTGATTAGTGGGGAAAGGGGCTGTTGCCCTGGTAACTGTGTTTATGAGCATGAAATCAGTACAGTAGTTGTGGAAGGTATTCCAGTATGCTGGAGTCACAGAGTGAACTGGATTTCTTTTGGCAATGGAGGATGGACATTTAGAGCCAAACTGTCCCTCCTGTGATGCCACTTTAATGGCCATTGGGTGCCGTTGTGACTTTAATTTTTCCTAAAGAATTCTCAGCTCTCAGCTACAGTGTCACGCTTCAACACAGTCACTACCCTGACAAAGTCAGAACTGTTAAAAATGAAAAAAAAAAAAAATAATCTTAGCGGACAATTGTTCAGTGAGTAAGTTAGGAAATCAGACACATCATTTACGAAAGGAGAAAATAATTAATTTTAAAATGGCTAGAGTGGCTGAAATCTTATTTTCACATCAATAGCTCTGGCCTTGAATCTGATTTTAGTGCTGCACAGGGGGCACAGGGAAAGGAAACATTCACACTAAAGCTGAGGTTCAGCAACGAGTTTCTCCATGCATTTCCCAAACATATGGATCTTTCTGTTAAAGCAAGAGGGGAAGGAAGAACTCACAGTTCTGATTTGTATGGAAAGTAGAAACCTCACTGGGACATGTAAAGGCTGAGCACACGTTTGTGGGCTGGGAAGGGCAATTTGTTTTCCCATGCACTGGGAACAAAGGATGGCTCTGCTCATAGCTGATAAAATTAGAAAACTGAAGGTTCTCTGCAAGATACATTAAACAGAAATTAATGATACAAAAAAAATCTGGAGGGTGATTCTGAGACTTCAAAAGAAAGTGATTGCTGGAGAGATAAAAAGGTATTGTCCCATCTTGTAATGGTACACACACAGTATGGCATTGCTGCCTTACAGGTGAGCCAGACACAGCATCCAGAAAGGATTTCCAAATCCCTAATCAACCATTAGATTATACAGTACTTGATCTCAGCAGAACTGCTTTCCAAGGGAGATGGTGGTGAATACCAGAGGTGAAGCTGATTACTAATTAATCCTTTTCTTTCTGGGAGCTCACTAGGCCAGGAGGAAGGAGGGAAGATTGGTGGGGATGGGAAAATTCTATACCCTTATTTTCTGCAGTGAGGGTGATCTCTCATGGCCTTGTATAACCTTAATTTTCAGCAGCGCAGGGCTGTAGAATCCATTTTAATACATAGACTTCAGCCAAAACCCACTGCAATTGTCTTTGACTTTGGGCATTAACTCTGGAGATAAATACAGGGAAAATTTAGGCTAATCAAAGCTGGCTGCAGACATGGGCAAAGCTGGCAGCTGAGAGGGGACGGGATTGCTTGGGGTAGGGAAGAACAAAAGAGCCATGTCCCTGTTGCCCAGTTTGTCCATGCCAGGGCTGAGAAGAGCCAAGCCGGAGCAGCTGCTGCTGCTGGGGAGGAGATGGAAGGAAGCAGGGACTGGGATACAGCTGGGGGGCTGAACGGCTGGAGCCCTGGAGATGGCTGCGCCAAACCATGCCTGCCTGGAGAGGGGTGAAAATTGATTTTTGCATGCACCTCTGAGAAGCCCTGAGCCAGCTTTAAGTCAACAGGAGCATAGAAAATGCAAAGGTGAAAAAGTAGAGTAAAATTCACAAAAAAATGCTGCCTTTCTTCATGTTAAAATTATTCAGGAGAGGTCTCAGAAAAGCTGGTATTGTTGTATGCAGGCAGAAGGATGGACTGCAAAGATGTCTTTCTGACTAAAAAGGTGATGTATGGCCTGAAGAGGTAGTACACTGATTTTATAAGCCACTATTTTGTTTTGTAGTTTCCTTTTTCAGCTTTTTTATTTTTTTTTATTTCATGCATAATGCTAAAGGAAATAGACACATATAAAAGAAATTACTTGTTTTGTCATTGCATATTTGCTTCCAACTATGCCATATTAAAATGAACTTTCCATTTGAATAAAATTATTAAATAAAAAGAAAAATTTTATCTTCAATAATAATTTTTCTGAATTAAAACAGTGGTAAAGAGAAGCTTTTTTGCAAAACCTTTTCAACTGGAACACACATTTTGAAACAGAAAGCCAGGAGTGCTGAGTTTTTTTCTATAAAATTACTCCAAATTTAACCTAGTAATTAAAAAATACTACTTTGTCAAAATGAGCATTTGACATAACAACTCCAAACAAATGTACAGAATTAGTCCTGCTTTAAAAGTATCAATGTATATATCTTCAATGTTTCTTTCCATGCTTTCTTTGGTGCTAGGGTTTTTGTCTTCTACTTTAATATATGGTCAACACGTTAGAAAGTATACTCTGGTTACTCCAAAGTATCCTTATTCAGAAAAGGTTGCAAGATGCCTTCATAAGAATTCCATATTTTGGTAGCATATAATTAAGCTGATTGGAAGTATTGTTCTCAAACTCAGGCTCTCTGAGATGCAGCTTCATGGTTGTTAAATTTGCTCCTGAAAAAAATTGCTTTGAGATGCAGTGAATTCTTCTCTCAAAAGTTTTACTCTATACCATCCACTGAGAAGGTCTTAGAGGATGTAAAAGGACTAGGTAAAAGTGGTCTTTGATTTAAGTCTTTGATTTAGCTTAGTTTCTTTAAATAATAAGCACTACAATAAACCAACAGTCTAAAAATAAACAAGTGTTTTGAGCAGCCACATCATCCCAGCCCAAAGCACGGAGAGCTGAGCCTGTCTGAGTTAATTAACCAGCTTAGCATGTACAGTAGGGAGACATTATTCATCTCATCCAGTACTGAAAGGGTGATAGATTTTGGGCAGATGTTTGAAGCAAATCATAGCAGTCACTGCTGTCTGAAGAACGCTCACTCCCCCTCAGACAAGATTAAGAACTGTCATTTTGTGTCATTTACATATGCTGCCACTTCTTTCTCATTAAAAATGGATCTTCAAAGGAGCTCAGGGTAAAAATATCCACTTTATTATTTCCCACCATCACATGAAACACCTGAGATCCATCAAAAGACAGCTTTGGGTGTTCCTCAAAATCACTTTGTGCTCATCAATGCTTTTATTGTGATTGCAATGGGGAATTTTGTTCCCAGGTGACATATTTTTCTGTGTCTGTGGAGTGAGAATTAGTCATGACATCCCCTCTGAAAGCTGACTGGTTTTCACCACAGGGATGGTGAAGTTCAATCCTGGCTTTATGATTGTTGCTCACATAATCAAGTGTTATACCCATACCCCATATTTAGTATCTTCATCTATGTTGATTGGACAGTGTACCTTATAATTTAACATCAGCAGTATTTCTGTTTAAATATGTATTTTCTGTAAAAGAACCAGATATGTAAATAGTTCTAAAACCTTCTGCCAGACCTACTTTATGCAAAAGGCCATGGAAGTGATTTGTTAATCTGAAAAACCAAACTGTTTATACTATGTCACTCCTAATAACTCTTAACCATAGAACCATGGAATGGTTTGGGTTGGAAGGGACCTTAAGATTATCTTGTTCCAAACTCCCTGACGTGGGCAGGAGCACCTTCCACTACATCAGGTTGCTCCAAGCCCTGTCCAACCTGGCCTTGGACACTTCCAGGGATGGGCATTGTTTCTACACCTACAATAGTGTGTTAATTCAAATCCTTTTAACTCTGAATTTGAAGGTTTGATACATAAGATTCATTGGATTGATGTGGTGAGTCCATACCCTGTGTGACCTAGGACCCAAATGACCCATATATGGAACTATATACGGGAGCAGAAGGCACCAGAGAAGTAAAATCTGTCTTTTACACTGAATTTCCCCTGATGATTATACTGCACTCCAGCACATTTTCACTCCCTCTGGTAAAAGTATGAAGTTGAAAACTATTGAATCCTTTTAATTTCCCCCATGTAACGTATTGGGTGCAGAATCTGTTACAAATAACTTTATCAATACCTGGAGTGGAGAGATTTGTATGCACTGACTGTATTAGTAATCTCTAGTGGGATTGTTTGTCACCTTTTGGGGGGAAAAGGTAGTGCAGGGAAATTGATGTTTGATTGATCCCCGTTCTTCTGTGGAATTAGTTACTTGTGATCAATTTATAATGCTTATTCAAAACCTGCTCATCAACAGCCCTTTTTAATTAACACGGTGTAGGCTTTGAAAGGATGATCAGCTCTTCAAAGGCAGGACTGAGTAAGGGTGGTTCAGGAGTCTGGCTTTAGTCCAGTGTCAAGCATTGGCCCTGAAGATCATGTGGTAACATTTGTTCTTTGATTAGATATTTCAAGCACAAAGACATTTTGTTATCTCTAGATAGCACATAGAAACATTAAGGGTAAAAAGTAATAAACAAATACATTTGTGTTTGTACAGGTGTTGGAATGATTTTTTTTTTTCTCTCTGACAGAAGCTGTCACCTGAACTTCTGCACATAAAAACATCATTCAGTAGAGTTTTATTTGAAAGAGCCTCTGTGTGGGTTCATTTTGGCTGTCTCCTCTGTATAGAAATTTAGGTATTTTGTTCTTTTAACAGGACTAATATATAAAGGAAAACTTAGAATCAGGAATGAAAAGAAAATATAATAAAATAAAAATTGCTCTAAATGGAAAGAAACTGCTGGAAGGACAAGTTCAAATTTCTTTATGTACAGTTTACATAAAGTTCATAATAACTGGAGGCACACAATTTAAAACATATTTATCTACTTTAATTGTCAAAGAAAGTAGTGATAGTGTAATTGAGGCATTGGAAACAGTCACAAATTTTCATGACGTTGAAAGAAAAGGCTCCAGGAAGAAAACTGAATGATTGCAGACAAAAATCATTGAAATATGCTGAATATTAACAGGATAAAATCACAAATATTCTTAGATGTCTTTGCAGAATGATTCACTAAACTGTAAAAATTGATGGAGTGCTGGTCATTGTGTTTTTCACTCCTGTAACATTTCCTTCCATCCAGGAATCCATGCTTTGCAGTCAGGTCTTTTTGCCCTGTTCTTGAGTTTCACAATGCGTTTAGCAAACCTTGAGAATCTAATGAGGCTGTTTATCCAGTAGTCCATTAAATCCTGGCCACCACCTGGGACAAGAGTCCATGAGACCATGATGCCACAGTGCTCTCCTGTAGGTCTTTTTCTCTCTTGGTTCCTTCCCATTTTATCTCCTGCCCAAGTGAAGAGTGGTTGGTAAGGGCAGTTCCACCTTTCCAATATTTTTGTGGACCACTAAGCACAGAGATAGGGAGGAAAAGCCTCTTGGAAAGAGGGTAAAAGTAATTCAGCAACTTGTGCAGTATCTTTGGCAGAAGAGAGGGAAAGAAAGGAAGGATCCCATCCTCATTCTAGCCCAGAGTGCTTGTGTTGAGCCTCCTACCTGATGCAGGGGGCACACTATCACAAAAATTAGAGATTTTGCTTGGTTGATTTAGTTCCTTGTTCACTCAGAGTGAGTATTAAGCAAGCAGTCAGCTTCCATCACCAGACAGCTCTGAAGGACCTCCTCTCTCCCTACCTGTTAAACTTTAAAGGTCACTTTTCTGTGTCCTCTTCCATATTAAAGAGTATTTCTTTATAAGCTATCGATGTCCTCTCATAGCAGTTAAGATTGTCATGATAGCCTATGGAATTACAATATCTTCCTTAAGCTCATACCTCTAGATAGCTATTTGTGGACAATTTTATCATATTTTATGAAAACAAAACAAACTCAAAATATCATTACCCTCTTAGATTTAACAGTATCATTCTACTTAAATGTATATTCCCAGGTAAGTTTGTCCCAGTAAGTGGGACAAATCCAAGTCCTACTGAGGAAATTGATGAATTTCAACATGGGTCAGAATCTGCCTTCTGAATATTCTAGAATAAATGACCTCTGTTGTGTGAAAATATGAGAGAACACACATAAGGAAATTTGGAAATGTACCCTTATAAGTTACACATCCAGATAATTGTCTATAACCCACTTAATACTTTATTACATTTCTAAATGATGAAAATTTGAAAAATCTTCTTGCTTCTCTCATCTTTCTTTTTCTCATAACGTAAATGAAAATATTTTGAATATAAGCTTTTCCCCGGGTTGTTGTTTTTTTTTTTTTTTCCCCTAATATGACACATCTGGTTTAGTAAGAAAAAATATTATAAAAAGTTGAAAAAGAGTTGTTTTCAAGAAGACAAGGTGAACAATTAAAAAATAACATAAATAGTTCCCAATGAAAGAAATAAAGAAAAATTTACAGAATGGAAAGATAAAGTCCTGCAACAGCATATTTTCTATCTAACTATATATATGCTCTAAGAGAAAAATACCTTATTATTGTTTCCATTACATTACTGATGAGAGACTGATTCAAGAAAAATGAAAGTTAGGGAGGATCAAACTATCCATGCTGAGAATAAAGATCAAACTATCCAAGTTAGGAATTTATTTCTGCTTCCCTGACTATTTTCTGACATTGCTGGCATGAGGCATCTTGGTTTTCCTTGGTGATAGGAGTTGCATGCAGTGGACTATCTACCAGTCTTGTACAGGAAATCCAACTCATGCACAAGCTGTTGAACAATTTCTCTGCAATAAGATCTGTTTCAAATAGTCTTTTATCACATCAGAGAAAAAAAGAAAAGCTCTCCATATTTTTTTTTTCCAATATTACAAGTGATAACTTGGTTGAGTGTTTGACAAACTGTAGTGATTTATGTCAAATTTAGCATTTATCTAAAATCACTTGGCAAGACATTGAAAATTCCAGCAAAGCGTGCTCATCATTGGAATACAAACACTAGCTGGTTTGGAAAACAAAAGCTCAGCAAATGTTGATCGTTTTCATCAAACTCTAACTTGTCTTCACATAATGGATCATGAGCATGGAGCTGCTCTACATGACCCATCCAGAGCCAGTGCTACTGGTCTTTGCTGGCACAGCAACATGGTATAAACCATTTAACAATACACATTCACTCTGCCTTCAGGCAGCAGGAGGTTGTCTGGACTGTATTCGGAAACTTTTAATCACCCTCTTTAAGGTAAAGATGCCTTTTACTTTGTTTCAAATGAGCTGGCACATAATTAGTTATTCTGCTAGTTAACCCTGAGGCCAGTCAATTCCTGTCATTTCAAACACATCTGGGACCAGTGAAGCACAAATGGGAGTTTTGTAGTGAGCTGGTGGCAGTTCGGAATTGCACATTTATACCAGTTTTCTTCTGACATGCTGATCCCACCCAAATAATTTTACAGTAACTGCTACAAATATACACCTTTTCATAAACATTGAGCTATTCAATTTCTTGCAAAACTAGGGCTGTTACATTAATTACAAGTTAGTGGTTGGTTTATTTGATTCACGTACTCTCTGGTTTTTTTCTTTCCCTTCATCATATTACAAAACAAATCTAACATTACACACCATATGCTTTTGTCAGGGCACACATTCTCACGTTCAGCATAAAGAGGTTATTTATGCAACATCCTTAAAACAATGGATGTGCCATTTGGCTCCACACTGTAAATTTATGCATGACACTTAAAAGCAGAGAAATGTAAAAGATGGAGAAGGGAAGGAACACTGGAAGGTAATGGAAGGTGTTCTTGCTGAGAAAAGGCAGAAGTAAAAAGCCAGTTCAATTATATTCTGAACAAATACTTGTTCTAGGACATGGAATCCTTGGGCTGTTGAGAAGAGCATATCAGTGTGGGGAGACTAAATGAGATGCTGTGGTTATCATATCTGCAGTGGGATTAAACAAGATTATCTCTAATGAATTTCCTTTTGGAAGCAACTAATGTTGGTTGGTTTATGATTTTTTTTTTAATTTTGTTTTATATAATTCCATATCATTGCAACTTGAGCATTCATTTCTATGGGAAGATTTCACAGTTCTTTAGGTACCAAACTAGAAATACGGGAGATATTGCTTATCTTGTGGAATGAAGGACTCCCAGGTCAGTTTGTGACATAAACTGTGCTATTAAGCCAAAGTAAAGTCCTGTGATCAATCTGCCAGAAAGCGTTCATCCACCATAGGTACAATAAAACACAGCCTCAACTCAGTGAAATATTTGGGGTATTTATGATCATGCTTGTTTTTAAAGTGACATTTTCTCAAAACTTTTAGCTGTTGACAACTATTTAAATGGAAAATGTCCTTCTTCAGAGCCAATCATTCTGAGATAATTTCTGGTCAGTTCCAGAGGTAACCTTTTCTTTAAAGGAATTGTGACAGATATAACTGTGGTGACAAAGAAATTACCTTCACAGTCATGCACACAACAGTTTCAACAAGGTTGCATGTTTTTCAGGGCATCAGTAATAAGTCCTGAAGCATCACAAAATAACCGTCTGTAATGTAGTCTGGGTCATCAGTGATGGAAAGTTATTGCCATCAGACAGTTGTTTGATTGCCTGTGAGAACTGAGTTGATGGGACTGATCTCACACAGAGTGGGCAGTGATAAAATCCACCACCATTACTAAGGAGGATTTCTTAAAACAAGGGATAGAGAAACCAAGTGGACAGAGGGAGTGGGGAAGACCTTGTAAGAGCTTAGCAAATATGTGGAAAAACACCATGAACTCTGAATATCTATAGGGATAGAGGTGATTACTTTGAGTAGTAGATCTATGACTTACATTGGATCTATATGTACCATATACTGAGAAGTGGCACGACCAGAGGTATGTGATTGGGAGAGGAATTCAGCAGGAAACTAAGACAGTCCAGGTTGGTACCTGATTTAAAAAATATCCATCCCGCTTGATTTTTATGACTTTAGAGGACAGATCCTGCTCTAACATTTCTGTGTGAAGCCACATGCATACAAACTACAGTGACATCAAGATTTAATGAATGAAATCACTGCAGCATCTATCACGAAATGTCTAACAGGAAAGGAAGGTCCCCTTCATCCAACTAAAAAATGGAAGTAAAATGTGTGTCTGCATAATAAATATTCTCACTGTAAGTGTGAAACATCTTTTCAGTTATGGGAGGGTAGGCTTAGAGGTTGTTATTGATGACATTCTGCAGATTATTATATTACACACAGGCGCTTTCCAGTGTGAATTGTTCTTTGCACATGCACAATTCAGTAAAAAACATCCTTGAATCAATAATCTCAGAACTCAGAAATATACTCAGTGATCTCATTCCAAAGCTTTCCTTGGAATACAGATTTATTACATTATACCATGGACAATTAAACATAGTATGATAGGCTTGTCTCCTCATCTGTTCATATTATCTGACTGGAATTGTTTTCTTAACTAATTGCACAAAGAAGATAAGCAACAATTGTGAATCTTACAAGCTTTATGTGTTTTTTGTTTTCACATGTGACTAGATGTGCTCTGAGCTTCATTGTTTAGGTGACTGATTTCCTTCTTTATATCTCTAATCTATAATCAACAGTTTGTAAACATCAAATATAGAGGCTTTTAATTTCTCTTCACTTCAGTGAAAAGTAAATGTGAAATGCTTCCAGTAAATGCAAAATGCTTCCAGAGCAGAATATAACACTTTCCTAAAAGCTGATAATTACCCAGGGATAGCAGAGAATCGAGCCTTTGAATTACAGTCTTCAAAATAGTTGGGGCAAGTACTGGAATATAAATCAGGAACAAACAAACAAAAACAAAAGCAAAAAACCAAACCAAACAAAAATCACAAAACAAGCAAAACCCCCCCAGACAACCCCCCCAAAAGAAACCCAAAAACAAACAGACACACCAAAAAACCTCCAAAGATTTAACTTCAACTGTAGAACGAGTAAAGTACTTTTATCCCTGGATTCAGCTGTAAATGATGTTGTAAACAAGATGAGAAGAGGGGCAACAAACCATCGATAGTCTTCCCACAGTCACATGCAGTGGGAAGGCAAGTTCTCTTGCAGTTCACTGAAGCCATGGAAAAAAACTAGGATCTTCTTCATAGCAATAAAAAACCCAAACCCCAAAATATTCCTACATATACATGGATCAGTGGAAGGTGAGCGCCTAGACCTGGAGACTGAGGGCTTACGGAGGTAAAAAGGAGTACAGAGACATATTTGTGAGTGACCAACACAGGAGTAAAGACACAGATGTCACCCAATAAGACTCCCATTGCAGACACTCTGTAAAGCTTCAAAGGCTGCAAAAATCTAGATGAAAGACAGCTTCTTCAGGAAGCAAAAATTATTTCAACCAGGTTGTACTTCATATAACTGTCCATTGAATCCTAGACATAACCTCAATGCAATCCTACCTGGATTACTGGCATTCTGGCTGTGATTTCAGGCTTCTAGACAGACCCATTGAGCTGACTGACCTGGAAAAGGGACTCACTCTGTTAAAATTGCATTAATAATAACAATTAAAAAATAAAAAAACAAACAAAAGAACCCTGATAAGTACTGTGAAACTCATTATTTAGCACTAACCGAAGACCTCATACAAATGATGAAGGGAAAGGGTAGAGTAAACCGAAATCTCTTTCCTTCAGAGGAGTGCTGCTCCCTCTCCACAGTTCCCTCACTAGCCCTACATGCTGCTCGAAGTGTTTAGAATTGGACTCGTGATTCCAGCTGCTCCTCCTTTCCCGAGAAACAGGCTGCATGTTGAAGGCACTGAAGCAGGAACGAGATTGTCCTTCTCCTCTCCATACAAAAGCCCTGATCATTCTTCACTCTTCAGGCACCAACTCCACGTATTGAATTTGGTTTTATGAATTTCATGGAGACTCACATATTGCAGCTGCAGAATGGAGGTAGATGGGAGAAAATCGAGATAGACTGGAAGTAACTCCAGTCTGGATAACAAGGTTGTGTAGGCTCTTCTGTATTTCACGACATGCAGCACATGCTGTTCCAGAGTCCCAATGGGAAGAAGTGGATATAGATATTTACTTGGCTGGCCATTACAGTTAAGCCCGTAAGTGTCAGAACAGGGTTTTACATTCTACAAGTGTGAGACTAATTGTGTTTAAAAAAATACTTTGGTACTATCACCTCTACCTGCCATTGATCAGCTTTACTGCTTATGACACAAATCTCTCTGTAATATGCCAACAGCACTTTTTGTAGTCTGTCAAAGGCATTTTTTATTACAATTTTGGGGTACTTCAGGCTTTGCAATACTGTTTCCTTCCCTCCTTCTGTTATATTGGGTTTTTTTACAAGTTACTTTTTTAAGACAAACTTTTGTACTTGTAAATCTATGAAATGCCTGCCTTGTCGGACTTGTTTCTTGTCTCCTTTCACAACAAGACTCATTCTAGGTATATATATATATAAAGTAGTGATTTTCAGCAGACACAAACACAAAAAGAGAATGCTGTCCTTTTCTCTTGACAGCAGGAATTTAGAGACCAGAATAAAGCACAGGAATTCAACCAGAATGTAACAAACACGTAGCACTGACCTTTGTCTTTTAAAATGAAAAGGTAGCATTGCACTGTCAGCAAGAGGCAACCTGTGATTTCAGTGCTTGTGCAGAAAAATAGATATGAGGAATTTTCAAAGGAAAAACAGGATCTGGCAAATTCTTAGGATGCTATTACTACTGAAATCAAGCAATAAATTATTAAAAGGTGATGCACTGTTGCTCAGAGATTAATATGTGTTTGCTCTAAGGAAAATAGAATGTTCCCCTTAGTGGACCCTTCAAATAAAGCTGCAGAAACATGGATAGATTGTAATCTCTAGGAGCTACAGCTAAGTTAGAAGACTGTGATTGCAGCAATCAAGGGTGGTTGTGCAGCACCTTTGGGGCTGAGAAAGGTATCTTTCAGTGCTGTGTCCAGTCTGTTATTTAATGGTACATCTGCTCCTTTTCCCAGCAGTTAATTTCCTATAAATGGGAGATAAATCAGGGTAAAAAAAAGTATATTTGTCAAGTTTAATAGTTCTGGGGGGAAAAAGAGAGTACTTTACAACATCCAGACTGTGTGTAGCCATACAAATAAGGATCCAGAAATGTACATCTGGCAATGTCTAAAGAAATATAGTCATTATTTGTGTCTTTTTCGGATAGCCAGTGCTCAGTTACCTGCCAGAGATGGAAAGGGAAAATTAAAAATAACTTCAGTATTTTTAAAATCTCCATAATTCTTTTCTTTTTTTTTCCCCCTAATCTGAAGCAATATGAAGATTGCCTTCACCTCAGCTCTTAAAGATTTCTTGAGATCATTCTGGTAGGTAGTTGTGAGTGAGATGCAAATGCATTAAGGTTGATAGATAAGTATTTTGGGATATAACTTTCATTTGTAGTTGCCTGTGCTGAATTTGGGCCTTATTACTCAGAACCCAAAATGAGCAGCTCAAATGATTCTAACATTTATTCATGTTGCAAAACACAGTAAAATGTTTCTGAACTGTACTTCAGGCCAGATAGGAGTTGAAACACTTCATATTTTAGTACTATGAGAGTAATTACTTGGAATTGCTTTGCCACATCCAAGCTATTTTATATGAACTAAAAACTTTGTCATGACAGTGGATTTCTACCAGCAAGCAACTCATAAAAATCTCCTTTATTAATGTGTCATACTGCCCTCTGGCTACAGTTTTTATAGTATCATGTTACATTTATTGCTATAATCAGTACAAATGATACAAATTCAGATAAGAGATGAATTCTTTCATTCTACTTTTATCTAAGAGGACATGCAGTAGAGAAATGTTATTCTGTGCATACAGCTCTGAACCATCCTTAAGCAAAGACTAATTTTCTCAAAGACAGAATGTCCTTGCAGGGTTCAAAGAGCATTCGTGTTTTTGCTTTGCCAGCATTGAAGAGTTTTAAATGGCTTATTAACTCCTGAAAAGCTCAGCTGGAGGACAGCTCATACACATGGATATTTACTGACGATTTATGAAAGGGACATGAGAGAGAATAACTTTGTTTCATTATCATATAACCTCCTAAAGAGAGAGCTCTCAGTGACTTTATAGTACTAACTGTGATTAATTACAGCTATTGAGAAGATCAGTTTGACAGTTAAAATAACATTTGTTTTCCATCCTGTCATATTTTCCTGTGAAGAAGTCATCCCAGATAGCAGAGCAATGCCACGTGTATGTATTCTACTCTCTTCTGACCAAACCAATGTGAAGGTCCACCTCACAACTCTGACGACTTTTATTGCTTAGTCTTTAAAAAAAAAAAAAAAAAAAAAAAAAAAAAAAAAAAAAGCAACATGAAAAGTGGTGTCATATTTCAGTTTTCCTTGAAATTCACATATTTATCTTAGATAGATTTAGAATTAAACCTGGCAAATTGTGACTGCTTTTTTTTCTTCCCCCCCCTCCCATGAATTCATCATTCATTTAAACACAAATAAGAACCAGTTAAAGCCAAAGAAAAGCAAACAACACTCTAAGAAGACTGATTAGATTAATTTCACTGTAGGATGAAAAGACTGAGCCTTCTGGGGAAACTTTGCAAAATGTGAGCGCCCACAGGTCTGCAGATCTGCTATTTTTGGAAGTGTCTGGGGCTAAAGTAATTTGAGCTACATCTGTAATGCCAGCTCATCATGAAAAATTTCTATCTTTGCACTGTGACAAAGCCAAATAACTATTTTACAAAGGGCAAATGTCAGAAAAGAATTCTGTGACAATTTTTTCTGGAGTAGAAAAATGCCAGTGTATTCTGGGAGTCTGTCCTTGTTTAGTCCATTCATTCCAGAATAGAGTCTTTGCTCTCCCCTACATTTTACTCCTGGCTCTTTTATGCACCTTTTCACCCAACATGTTTCTGAGGACTCACAACACATCCAAATTTTCCTTTGAGTGAGAATTTGGAGGGCACAGCTGACACCCACAAGTTACCAAAGAGGAGGAGATGATCCCAGGCTCCTCCTAGGTCAAAGTAATTGGCTGCCCTTTTTTTATGGTGCCACTGAAGTGCAGCACAGAACAAGGGAAAATGGGCAAGGTGTCAACACATTAGTTACATGATACGAGCCTTGGTCCTCTGTATTTCAATTATTCTCCTCTTGTGTGAAAGTCTTCCTTGAAGGTAAAGAATTTGCAGGACTTAAATGCTGCCTTCTGCAAAACTCAGAGGTAATTGCAGATTACAGGTTAAGCATGCCATAATTGTAGCTCATTTGGTATCAGTCTGAGCAGCAGGCAGAGCATGACACGTTCAGGTGAAGGACAGCTGGCACCAAGTGGGTTTGGAAAGGATTTCCACAGCTCCAAAGTGCAGAAGATTGGTAATTTTGTCATCTGGCATTTGAAAGTCCAAAAGTCTGGCAGAATTCATTTGGAATTGGGGTGAAAAGCTTTAAATTCATGTAATGAATTGCATTACAAACACATATTTTTCCTTTTTTCCTTTCCCTTTTTTTCAAAGTGGAGCATATATTTTTCTTTTAACATAATCATTTAAGTTCTTAATAAATAGACACACAGCTTTTGGTCTCCAAAGGAGATTTCTGAGTGAGTGGTGTTCTAGAGAGGATCTTTAGCCAAAGTGAAGTAGTTCATTTTTTTCCAGATGGAAAACACAATAGATCCCTGCCCCTACTAGATCTTCAAGCTGAGTGACATGGGTCAGAAAAGCCCTGAGAGCTGGACTAAGCTTTAATGAGGCTTCAAATGAGTCTAAAGTTATTTGTGAGTGGAGTTCAGAAGACTATAGTCAAAGCATCATTTTCTGTTCCAGGATTTGTCTGTTCCTGCTATTTCTTGTTATTTGATCCTTTTGTGCCCAAAGTGTTCTACATACTTTGGCTTTTCTGTGCTAAATCTTTTTAATTCAGAGTACAAGGATTTAAAGGAAATTAAAGTGGAATATATCCAGACTGCTCAGCAATTTGAGGGATTAAATCTTTTTCATATGGTCTTCTTCTTTTTATTAGAGCTCTACCACTTACTTTCTTTTTTCTCTTTGTCTTTCCTCTTCTTTTCTTTTTTCTTTTTTTTTTTTTAATACTAATGTTCTGAAAAGATGATGTGAAAAACTGAATTCTTGCTAACCAAATCCATCACTGCCAACTGATGCCTGCCTGTAAAAATTTTCCTTAATAATTTACAAAAAGCAGAATGTGGGATCTTAATGCTTTTTATTCTTCTTAGTTTCCCAAACCACTTATCTGTGTTTTGACATCAAACAATTCAAGCTTTTCTTCCTTCTGAGAGCTACAACCTCAAATGCTTTTAAAGCCATCAAACCAGAAACTTGTTTTTCTGTGAATCATTCTTCCAAATCACAGACCTAGGACCTTGAGCCAACATTTCTCCATTTCTTATTTGTCAAATAACCTATCATAAGACTCAAGAAGATTTAGCAGGACATTAAAAATATTGATAAGAGGATGGTAAATCCATGCTTTCATTTAGACAAATAGACATAGAGAATTTGACTTATAAAAAGTCCGATAAGCACAACTCTGAGGTGCAGCAGATTCATGGTTATCATGGACTTGTCAGGATGTTCAGGATCTCAGAAATGTCAAACTTATATACAGAGGCATTTGGGGTTTTTCTACAGCCCAGCAGTGAGGACAGTGGTACCAGTCTCAAAAAATGTGTTATTGGAGGAGAAACTCTAACACAAGAACCCCTCTACAAAACTGTTCTCACTTTGGAAGAGCAGTCAAGGAAACCTTTTTTTTAATAATCCAAATAATCTGTGGATGGAAGTTAGGAGGAAAAAAATTAAAACAAGAGTTGTTCGAGTCTTAAGAAAGTTTATTTAAGGTACTTTAATGAAGCTTTCTAAGGGTAATTTGTAGTGATAAGATACTGATTTTTTTTGCTATTAGACAAAAGCAGCACTATGATTCTTTTTAATGGGCTTTAGAAACATCTGTTATGATACCAAACAAAAAGGTACTTAATCTTAAATGACACAGTATTTTCCATTTAGAATGCAGTTTGCAAAATGAATACTAATCTCTTAGCAAATAATATGCCACCTTTACCTTATTTATTGCAGACATATTGGCATTATTAGCTATGCTGAATCACTCTGACATCCTATGGGACAAAATAATTGCTTGCTGTGGGAAGTAATCAAAGTATATTCCTTAGGATTATTACATGTTGAAGTAAAAAATAGCTCCAGAAGCTGGTTTCTCCTGGAGAAACTGGCTGCTCAGGGCTTGGGTGGATGCACTGTTCACTGGGTGAAAAATTGGCTGGATGGCCCAGCCTGAGGAGCTGTGGTGAGTGGAGCTACATCCAGTTGATGGCCAGTCACAAGAAGAGTTTAAAAGACATGTGGATGTGACACTTGGGGACATGGTTTAGTGGTGGACTTGGCAGTGCTGGGTTAGCAATTGATCTCAGTGATCTTAAAGGACTTTTTTAAACCTCAATTGTTCTATGACCTTTTTCCATTGACAGATTGGTGAAAGACAGAAACTGGCTGTCTTTTATTCATTAGTACAATTGAGTGAAGACAGTTGTACAGACTGATTTGTAATTGTTCTTTTATTCAGTATATTATAGAGGTTTGACAATTTACCTAAAATGAACTGTTATTTCAGTTATTTATTGGGAAACTGTTTAGTTTGTGAAGAAACTGTAATAAAAGTAAAGACGCTTAACATGGTCCACATGGAGTTAGCAAAAGCCCAGCTGGGCTCACTAACATAAGCCCAGCATCAGTAGATTGGAGTTTTTTTCTGCTTACACTAAAAGCAAATTGCAGGGCAAAGTGAAGAAACACCTTACCTGAGTACTTGGGTATGATTGGTTGAAAGTAAAACTAATTTTATACTCCAATGTATTTTTTTTCCACCAATATTCATGAAATCTTCATCTTCTACCATCTGAATTATTGAAAGGGTGGTTGTTCTGAACTAAACTTCTGGACACCACTTTGATTACACTGGAAGCTTTTAGCTTTCCAAATACCTTCTCTGACATTGTGAATCAGAGTCTTCTGAGTCTTCAGCAAATATTTATTTGAAGCCTTAATATATTGTGTTGCTGCTTTATCAGACTATCTCATCTATCTTGTAGGGTGGGAAACATTAAGTTGGATCCAATACTTTCATCTAATTCCCAGGGATCTGGGAATGGGAAGTTTTGAAGCAAATGAGCAAGACACAAGTCTAATTCCTCCTACGTTCAGTTTTCATATAAGTGCATTCCTGCTGGATCTAATTCCTTTCTCTGAGCCCCATAATTGCATGAACTTTAATATCATTCCTTCTGCTGCATAGCAAAGCTGAAAACATCAAATGCACCCAGAAAAAAGCCCTTTCTTTTCCCTCCCTGTCCGTTTCCTTTTCATTAGCCCATGAAGCTGATGATAGCTGAGCATGACCCATTTCTACCTAGTGTTTATTATTTTTATTTCTAAAAGACATTTAGACCACAGGTCCAAATAAGAGCTTTTAGCTTACCATGGCTTATTCCTGGAAAACATCCAGAGGATGTGGTATCCATCCACCAAAAAAACCGATCAGGATACTTGTTGTTCTAAGGTTTGGAGAAGCAGTCCCATGTTAGTGATCCCCTACTGCTGTCTAGTGGCTCCTCCAGTGGTGTGCAACTCCTTACTACCCTCTCTGCATTCTCCTTTCCCCAGGCAATAATGTCTAAAGTTGAAAACAAGCCCCAAACAGCAATATCCTTCCCTGCATTTGGCCATCCCTTTTGATTTTAAAGACTAATTACTTTCTGTCCATTCAGTAGCACCAGGATCTGCATGAAAACATCATCCTAAGTTAAAATGTCATTCTAAGTACTGTAAAACACTTTATGATTTGGATTATTTCTAATCTTCCCTACCATGCAGACCTCTGCTGTGTACAGTCCTTAAAAATGTATTTTGCTACCGGAATCCTTTTTTAGGGATTCACGGATGTAGACTTGCAAATGAAATAATTACATAAACTGGCTTTTGGTGTTTGGGGGGTGATCGGTTTACATCCAGATTGTTAGTCCAATCTGTGGCCCTGGACTGTGCAAGTTAAAGGCACAGCATAGAAAAAATTATAGCCTTTTTAAGAGTTTTGCAACACTGTCCTCACTCTTCTTTTGTTGTATCATCTGCTGAAAGATCTAACATATAAATACTCTTGAAAACATCTCCCTCTTAGAAAGAAAAAACAGTATTTGAAAGTAGTACTAAAGGACGAGGGGAAAAAAACAAAAAGGCAAGAGGACCTTTCATATATATGTATTTTCTTTAATATATATATATATGTCTGTGTGCATACATATTTCTCATGCTATTTTTGCTTTGTGCAAGGTATTCTTATTGGTTTATAAACATATATATGTCAGTAGATATATATGAATGCATTTAGAAAGACCAGGAGTCCTGCACTGTGTTGCTTGTGTCTTTTCTATTGCTAAGTGACTGGTACATTATATTTATTAAAAATCAATACGTCTTTTATAGATACATCCCCTAGACAATTGCTGTCTTAATGTTCTGCCTCTAAAGAAAGAGACTCTCCCATTCATCCAAAATACAATTTTCTAGCTTAAAGTCTTGGACTCAATTTATTTTTAAAGAGAAGTCATCCATAACAGTAAGAGATATGGTGGCAGTTTCTTTAAAAGGAAAGAAAAAACTCCATTTTGGAGATTTAAGATAAAAATATTAGGAAAGTGCAGGGGTAGTGCAGAGTGCACACAAGCTTATTCTGCTTATTTAATTTCTAAGAAGCTGGATTCATTGTAGTTTTATACAGCATAACTAAATGAAGTTCCCAAAACAGATATAATCCTGAAGCTTTCACAGATTGGGTCATCAGTTAAAAGAAACAGGTGGATATGAGTGAAAACAGTGTCCTGACAAAATCTTTAGAGCTCTTTTTCTCTCATTTAGGCCTATTTTTAAAAGACATACAAATGGTCTTTTGCCTTCGCTCTGTTGCCTTCTATATTCTTCTATCAGGGGAGAGTCAGGTCAGACATGAGGAAGAATTTCTTCATGGAAAGGGTTGTCAGGCATTGGAACAGGCTGCCCAGGCGGGTGGTGAAGTCATCGTCCTTGGAGGTGTTCAAGGAATGACTGGACATGACTGCTATGGTTTAGTTGACAAGGTGGTGATCAGCCAGAGGTTGGACTTCATGATCTCAGAGGTCTTTTCCAACCTAAATGGTTCTATGTGATTATGTGATATTGCATCAGTCCATTTAACACAATCCCACAAAATGGCCATAGCACATACCCAAAGACAAGTGTAAGAACCAACTAAATGTGCAGAGATACTTCCCCAAAACATTTTGTTTCCCAACAGTCATTTCAGAGACGTTCTGTGACAGTTTTTTCTTCCATTCATATTAGACACAGTGTTAAGCTAAAGTTGTCAGGTTTTGAATGGCATTTGGGCTATCGACCTGCAGCCCAGGCAGACAAGTTCTTAGGATTCAGTTATAAATACAATTCCCTACAGCAGGAATTCAGTCTCCTAAAATATGCTGGCTTGATAGGTGGACTATCTGTTGTTAATTCTGGCATAAATGAACTCAAACAGAAGACTCATTGAAGGACCACAGTTAAGGAGAGATTGCAACTATCAGTCCACACAACTCTTCACAAATGTATAT
Organism: Dendrocincla fuliginosa; assembly: GCA_035047845.1. Classification (NCBI taxonomy): domain Eukaryota; kingdom Metazoa; phylum Chordata; class Aves; order Passeriformes; family Dendrocolaptidae; genus Dendrocincla; species Dendrocincla fuliginosa. Next base: position 69,202,276 of record JAWWMO010000138.1, on the reverse strand, counting down.
ACATCACTATGAGTATTTTTAGTTGTACTGCTATAGCAAAAGTGGGAGAAATACTCTTTAGGGAGTCTTCAGTGCCAAAAAATAAGAGAATTGTTTAGTATTTTGTCCCAACTGGAAGTTTTTAATGTCGTGAAATAGGAATACAAAGGCAGCAAAAAGTCATTTACTGTGTCAACCCAATAAGGAAACACACCTTTGGGTCCATTAGTAGCTGGCAAAGAAAAATACCCACAAAACTTCTCCTCCAGACTCCAGACTGCAAATAAAATGTACAACAAAAGAAACTTTTGTGCCAGAGGGTTCATTCCAGTAGTCTAAGCTTCTCTAGTAAATTCCCTACATGCTGTTCAGTTAAGTTCAAATCATCTGAATTATTGAATATGACAGAGAAAACCATTCTCATCTTAAAAAGAGCCGCACATTCCTAGGGGCTGTCAAATTCAGGGAACAGAAGTAGTGCCAGATCCTTCTGGTGCCGTCCCACTGATGTCAACAGACTTCCATCAGCATATCTGACAGCAGAATTTAAGTCCTCATTTTTATGTAAAAGGAGTTTTTTTATGGTAGTATTAAGAAGCCAGGCTATTGCATGCTGAATTCAAAAATGTCAGTCCTCTAAGAACTGACTGTAGACAAAAGAATAACGTATGTATATAAAATAAAAGCCCTGTTTCAGGCTTAAACTTGCTTCAGATTTTTTTTAAAAAAAGAAAAATATCATCAAACGAAATATTTGTACTTAAATAAAAATGTAACAATTCTCTTATGGCAAATATTTAATAATAATAGTAATAATAATAATAATAATAAAAGGTGTTCTGGATGTAACTTTCACACAAATGGAAATTATACCGAGCTCAGCATATTAGGAAATTTTCACTATACTGAGTGTTCCATATGCAGCTTTATGTGACTGACACAATATTCAGTCACAAACATGGAGGCTCAACTGAGATTAGAGACCAATGACAAGAACCTCTAAATAAATTTAACAGGAGAAATGTTTGCATCCATTCCACCTTGGAGAGTTTTGAGCCTAGACAGAGAAAGCAACAGGACCATGCAGGGGATCTGTCTCAGACCAGTTTTACAGTCACTCTCTGGTCATTGTGATTCCCAATCCATTGAAGTAAATTCAAACACAGGTGGTGACACTGTCCCCTGGCATTGTCAGGCTCTTCCCTGGAATCAATCCAATCTCTTTAAAGTGACTTTTTTTTTTTTTTTTTCAGGAATAATTCCCACACAGAGTTTGGAATGTAGGAAACTGCAGAGTTCACTCTGAGTGGTTGGGTCGAGTGCAGCCATCCTGGTTTGAAGGGGAAAGCAGTTTGTTGCACAGGCTGTGAATACTCTTTTGAAGTGGTTCCTGATAACTAGGAGCGTTTCTGATGAAGTCTAATTGTTCAAATGTTTGCAAAGTGTCTAGTTTTCACTCTAAAGGTCTCAATAAAATGCAGAACGAAGGACCATCCCAATTCCTCTTTTGTGATCTGACCTGCAGATTGATCTTTGCAACCCTTAACATCCAGCACATGATGCATCTTCACATTACACACAAAGAACATAGTTTTGGGATATCAAGGACTATGTAACCAACAGATATAAAGGTGAATTATTTTTGTAAAAAAGTATTTGAATGGGTCTCCTAAGCCTGAAAATGTTCATAAATTTAGAATTTGGGTAAAATTGACTGGTTACCTGGTTGAAAAGCAGAGAAGAACTGGTCAGGTCAAGGAGTTTTTAATGTGGTTGTCACCAGAGGCTCATGAAAGTCAGAGTTTTGACTCCTGGACCCCAAAGGAAAAGGGTAATATTGACCTGCTTTCCTTTGCCTTTCCCTAAGGAAGTGCTTGGAATGACTGTGTTCCTGTTGCAGGTACCTAATGGAAATATTGCATTGAGCTTTCTTGTTTAAAGTTAATGAACAGCAAAACTTAGGAGCAACCTGAAAATGGGTGCTCTGATTTCCATGCTATAAACATAACTAATACTTTTGGTTTCGTTTCCAGACTTGTTTATTTTTTTATTTTTTTTTTAATTATTATTATAATAATAATAATACTGCACAGTAGGCATAATACTGCTGCATGCATGAGCTCCACTGAGATGTAAAATCAAGATATTGGTTATTTGCAGTTATTAAAAATTCTATGCCAGTCTCAAAAAATAATCTCTGCTCTTTTTTTCCATCAAAAAACTCCAGCATGATTAATTATACCCTACGCACACTGTCAGCATTGTATACTGTTTCTGTTTGATGCCTTTTCCTAACAGTTTGCTCTGCATCTTTAGAGAGCAGCTGAATCCTACTCCAGGGTGCCCTCCAGAAAAACAAACAAATAAACAAACAAACAAACAAATCAACTAACCAACCAACCAATCAACCAACCAACCAACCAACCAACAAAAAGGTGACCTCCAATTTGTTGGTATCCAATTTACCTAATCAATGATGATTTTTTCCCGGATTAATGAATCCTTTTTGCAAAATACCGTAGGATATCTGACTCTTTATCAATTTAGTGTGAGTAGTGAAGAGCAATATTTTATTCAGTAAAGTAAAACCAGTTCACAATGTCTGTAAACAGAAAAGAAAATGCCTCATCCAAGGCTATCAAGAACTCAAAAAATTGTATCACAATGATTAGAAGCTTGAGTATTAAAGCCTGCTAAATCTGAAACTAGCTCCACTTTTGTCATTTTCAATTTTATGCCATAGATCTGGTTCCTAAAAAATGAAAATGTGTGGATGTTGCGCTGAAAAACTGCTTTAGGATGCATCTTCACCACATTATGGATCTTCTAGGTTTTCCATGAGAGAAGAATCTAAGTGTAGTCAATCCTGTTTACGTGATCAAGATAAAAGGGACACAGATATCTTTTGCCACTTGAGGCCACCTGAGTTTAACTTTTCCACTGGAGAATATTGTGAGGACCCTTGCTGTGCAGTGTGTTCCCTCTCCGTTTGTTGTTATTGGCAGAAATCCCCAAGTCGATTTTTCAGATGGCAATTTTAATTATCTTTTCCATGAAGAGTCAGTCCCTGCTAATTATTGTGAAATGTCAACTGTATTTGAGATGGTTGTCAGAAGAATTTATCATTTTCCTCTTTCAAGGCAGGGTTGTCTTTCGTTCTTCACTCAGTCCAGAATGCAGCTGTTAAGCTCAAGGTAAAAGCAGAAGGTACAGGAGTACTTTTATGGTTCAATTATGTTTTGAATGAGTGTAATTGATTTCAACACAGGTATATTGAGGTGTCTGCTACACCCTCAGCTTTCCAGAACAATTCCTGAGGAAATAAAAGAAATTAAAAGACTAAAGTGTTTTTAACAACTAAGTATAAGCAGGAAAATGTAAACTGAGGGGTGAAAATTTCATCATTTTTCCCAAAGACATACAATATCATTAAACTTAATTTTTTATTTTCCTTTAAATAGATATTTAATCATATATTTGGAACCCAATGTTTTCTCATAAAACATGAGAGTTTTAATGCCATTAGACTGAAAATAGCTGACTGACTTCTAAAAGAAGTATAAGAACATTTCCTTGCCTGGTGCATTCAACTGCACCAGAGACTTAAAGTGTGTTTAGCAAATTACAGCAAATATTATTCAATGGGGTATTAAAAAAAAATGCCAGGAGCTGGATATAGACTAGATGGAATCTTTTGATGGAATATACAAAAATATACTGGATGTAAGGATTACTTTAAAAAAACCGATATATATTCTTCAATATTTATCGAGAATTTTATTTTTAATTACACTATTAAAGAGAATGGAAGTCCTAAATCATTTTTGTTTGTTTGTTTGATATACAGAGTAATGATTTTTTTTTTTTTTGTAAAGAAACAGTTAGTAATATGTAGCTGGCATCCCAGAGAGTGATGCAACAATTTGAGTCAAACATAGTTTCTGAACACATCATCCAACCACGAAAAATTTCTTCTTCCATATGTACTCCTTAGGTACGTTTGAAATGCTAAATCACCTCCTTGCAGAAAATGTCAGCAAATGTTTTAATTTAGAATGAAAACATGTTTCCAAAATGTATTGCAAAAATGAAAAAGATGTTACTTAGTAATATTACTTGAGGTATCATTTAGAAATTATGCAGTTTGATTTTGGATAATTTTCATGCTTTTTGCTCTCTTTGTGTTGTATATGATTAAAAACTCTATTATTATGGAACACTACAAAAAATCAGTAGTGCTGTGTTCATGTTAATTTTAATTCACTGAAAGAACACTATTATTCTCTTAGGTTGGGTGCAAATATTTTTATCATATCAAAATGTTTCCTCTTGACCCTGAGGATGTCCTTTGTCTGTCATGTCTCACACTCTCTATGCTTTTTTTTATTTTCACATTAGCTTCACCAGACATTTTTCAAATTTGGGAGCACGTTCTGGAAAATTGGTAGGCAATCTGCCTGGGGAAGAGCCCAATACAAACAACATAAAATCTGTTTTTGACAAGAATCACAGAGCATGAAATAATTTATGATGGAGAGGACCTCAAAGGTGTCTGATCAAACATCCTGCCCAAAGTGGGGTCAGCTCTGAGGTCAGATCAAGTTTCTTGGGTCCTCATTTAGTCAGGATTGAAAACCTTGAAGGGTGGAGATTGCAGAAGCTCCTTGGGCAACCTGCACCTCTAAGTGATCACCCACACAGGGAAAAAACCTTTTCTTTTTTTTTTGGTCTAAATCTCCCTTGTTGCAGTTTATGCCTGTTATCTCTTTTCCACCCACCAGACTCTGCTGTGATGTGCCTGACTTGTGTCTTCTCACTGACTCAGCCCCTGTCAGATCCCCCCACATCTTTCTCTTCTTAACAAACCCAGTTTCCTCAGTTTCTCCTCATGGGCCAAATGTGTCATCTCCCTCTACCATCATATTATTAAAATATTTTTAAAATGAGCACTTCAGAGAAATCTCTTCAGAGTACATGCTCATTGTGCTCTTTTTTTAATAGAAAGATGTCTGGTTCTACCCAGAGACGTTGTTACTGTGAAAAATTCAATGATATAACTTCCTCCTCTTGTAGATGTTTGAATACATCTCATCTGTGCACTGTAAGATCTAGTCTTACCCTACACCCTTTTTTAATTTTCCTGGAGATTCCTTCTTTGAGATTGTAAATTCAGTGCACCGAGGGTAAATTTACAAGTATTGCTTTATTGGGGAAAAGCATTCTTGTGTTCACAGTAATGATTGTAATTACCTCACTTTAGCCCATGCTACATTAAATAACCCTCACTTATAGATCATGACCCTGCTATCCTCTAAATTGACTATTCCCTCCCTCATCAGTCTGAGGATGTGTCTACCACCTGAGAGGAACTGTAGTCATGTTAAAGGTTTCCTAAGAAGATCCCCTTTTCCTTTAATGAACATTCTGCCACCCAAGGCAAACAAATGTTAGGGGCAAGTCTGACTGTTCACCTGCCCACTCTGGTTTGTTTGCAAAATTTTAGCAGCAAATATTGCTCTCTATGTGCACCTTAAAACCACAAAAAGTACATGGAAAAATTCACCCACTGATCCAATGAATTGAATCTTTCATCCTTAGAGCAAATATAATTGAATTGACTGCTATGGTGGCTGTTTTCAATTATTGCCTCAGAATTTATTGGCTTGACTTCTTGCTAGGGACCTTGAGAGTTAGACAGGGAATTCTATCACTAAATGCCTTTAAGAAAACTGTTGTGGTAGGTAGTTAAATTTTAATAATTAATATAGTTGTAGTTAAAAGTGCACCATGGTTTATGGCCATTGCTGAGCAGCAGCTGAAGCAGCAATTAGGTGGGATGTTCCACAGAACCCAAAATGATGTAGATAACCATATTCAAGCTATTGACTCATTTTCCTCATCAGTAAAGTCCATTTGGTCTAGAAAGTTGTTTGTCCCATCCAAAGGTTGGACACCTCAAGATGTGACCTTCTTCTTGCTTCTAGTGATGATAAAGAATTACCATCTGATAGTGGGTGGGCAAGTTAAAAGACAATATCGGGGGAATTTGTGGCAAGTCTACACAATGTAGAGCTGGACTTTGCACAAATAACGGGCCTCTGATTTTGGTAAACCCATGGAAATCCAGATACAAACCCCTGCTAGCCCTTGAGGACAAATTCTGGCAGTGATGTCTGTGGAACTTGTGCTGAGAAGCTCAGCACGAGTCAGTACCTCAGTGCAAGTCAAGGATGGCAAGAGACTTTTGTAACCTCAGCTGCACAATTCACTGTCTGTACTATTTTGGGGATTTAAGCCAGCTAATTTAAAGCTAGCCTGGACATCTTGCAAACCCTAGTCACACACATGAGCATGGGACAGACAGACTTTTCACAGAACCCCCCTGTTCCATCTTGCTTTTGCTGCTGATGGCAAGACTGGGGGAGAAATCCAGCCTGTGCATCCAGAGCAGACTGTGACCTTCCCTGAGAAGAGACATCGTGAGGGAAGCAGGGTGTGAAATTGGAGTTACCTGCTGTAATTTTGCAAAATTAAAATGAGATGAGCAGCCAGTGTTTCCAGCCAGCTTCTTGCAGATCAAAGCTGGGCTGCTCTGTTCCAGCAGCTCACAGGCATGTTGGTAATGAAACAGATTTGCAGCCTGACATTGCTTTCCCCCTGCAAAGCTGTTACCCTTGATATAAAGGGAGCAGAGGGTCACACTCTTCTCCCTCCTGAAAGTTTATTACACAGGCAGATGCTCATGCAAAACTTTTTAGATCTTTTTTTTCCTCTAACATCCATCTCCTGCCAAATGTCCAGCTTGATGTGCTACCTGAGTTGGCAGGTATTGAAGACAGGATGGCTTTTTATTTCCTTTTCTTTTTCCTTTTCCTTCTCCTTCTCCTCCTTCTCCTTTCTTTTTCTCTTTCCATATCCTGTTTACCTTTTTCTGTCTTTTTTTTTTTTTTCCCCACATACTGCACTGTGCTCGTTTGATTACTTCATAAGTTCTCTCTTAAACAATCATTTTTAGTCTCTCTGACTGAATTCTATTAGCCTACCCCTCACCAGCATCCTGACACTTACAGCTACTCTGAAATGCAGTTGTGGGAAAGCATCTAAAAGGGTAATGCCCTGTGCTTGCCACATTACTGTGATGGACTCTGCTTAAACCATAAGGTACGATATTTCTACTGAAATCTTAAAAGGGCTAAAAAGTCCAAGTGAAGTCACACCAATTTTCAAAGACATTGTCTTTGTGAATTTGATTGCTTGTGTGACAGCACAAATGCATGTGGTGTTAAATCTTTGTGTAACTAATGGGATAAATTCATGTGTTATCCAGCTGAGTCTCCCATTGCCCTGTCAAAAGTATGCAATTAATTCCCTACCAACTAGGAATTAGGGAACTAGGGAGTCACTAGGTTATAGTGACTTTTGAGCTACTGCAAGAAGATATATTCCTAAATTAGATATTATATCGACACTGTCTCCCTGTGTTTTACCCAATTTTTTTTAGTTTGCTTCTGGTGTAAACCCAATCCAAGTGAGTGATAACAAAATTCTTTAGCAAACTACACATAATTATAAATAGTATCTGTAGAGTTATTTTTGATTACTACAAAAGTCCAGTGGGAGACTCTTTGAAAATGTATGTGGTCCTAGAGGTGGTGGGGCTTCCCACAGCTCATCTAATTTAGGGATATTTATAAGGACAAGAAGGGATGGCTTTGCACTGAAAGAGCGCAGGTTTAGATTGGATATTACCAAGAAATGTTTCCCCAAGAGGGTGATGAGGCCCTGGCACAGGTTGCCCAGAGAAGCTGTGGCTGTCCCATCCCTGGAAGTGTCCAAGGCCAGGCTGGATGGGGCTTGGAGCAACCTGGGCTAGTGGAAGGTGTCCCTGCCCATGTCAGGAAGTTGGAACAGGATGATCTTTAAGGACCCTTCCAACCTTAACCACTCTGTGATTCTATGATTCACAAAAGAGTAAAATAATTTAATTTGGTTTCATTCCAGCTACATATAAGAACTATGAAGTCATCAATCCCATGACTGTCAATCAACTTTTTTTTTTTAATTTTTGTTGCAGTGTGTTTATTTCCTTCAGAGAAAGCTTGAAAATGCCTGGTTTTGAATGCTGCTTAAGCCCTGCCTGCATTCCCAGCTCTCTATTCCTCCTCTTATGTACCCTACAGAGACTGGTCCAGGTGGTAGCTGTGGAGGGTGCCTGACACACTGAACCTTGGCCACAGCCAAGCTCTGCTGCAGCAACAGCTACATGAGGAAGACTTTGCTAAGTGCTCAACAAATTGATATCTGGTTTCCTCCTCACCTGTAGGAACAAACTACACATCACAGATGAATGCTGCAACCAACCAGGTATGAAAAGTACATGGTGAGAGCAGCTCTCATCACTCTTCTTCTGAGCACTGATGCTTTTCAGGCAATTCCAACTCACACCCTTCCTCAGCAATCTAACCACTAGACAGCCATGATTCTTTTTGCTCCTTCCCCGTAGCCTGATGAATCTTTAATTCTTTCATTAAAACTGGATCAACTTCAGCAGAAAGACTTGTCACAGCCTCCCATTTTGGTGACCAAATTTATTTCCATTAATCTGTTGCTAGCAGCTTCTTACTGCTGCTGGCTTGTTCGCTTGAAGGAGTTTTTGCTGACATGATTGTGTTGACTGTTCATCTGCCAGTCTGTCCTTGGGTACTAACATCTGATCTGTTGACCAATTTCATCAAGCTTGAAAGGATAGAAATTTTGTAGGTAATTGAGTGGTGACAAACATTATAAGGATGGACAGGTAGATGGGGAGGAAAAGATTAATCAATTTGGTGAAAGGTAGAGGGAGCAGAACTCAAGTGTCAGCCTTTCTCCTTAGCACTGGGATTGCTCCATGTTGCATCCAGGCTGCAGCTCTCCCTTTGCTGCCTCTTGTGCGAGGATATAGCGCTTGGAAGTTCAGCTCACATGGTGGATTTCATATTCCAGGAGTTCAGGGATTAGTCCTGCTGGTAGAAAAGACTCTATTTTCCTTCTTGCATGCATCAAGAAGTTAAATGAGATGATGTCAGTGGTTCTTGTTTTTCTGCTACTTCTGTCCTGTTCTTACAATGTTTATATATAAAGTCATGACAATTTAACTTTTTAAAATTGCTGATAACAATAGTGATTCAGTAAATGTTATTATCACCATGACCTGTTAACATAAGAGTCCCAGTTGGATTCTCAGATCTTGGTTTATCAGTACTTGTCTACTCCTTGGAAAAAAAAACCCTAAAAAATATTAAAAATATTAAATAATAAATATTAAAAAGTATATGGAGGTCTTGGAAACATTATGCATTTATTTTATTAAGTACCCTAAGAAATATTTTGAAAAAAATAAAAATATTCAAAGTTCACCTTTAGCACCTCAAGTAGAATTATAGAGAAAGGAAGAAAGAGAGCATGCTGGTAGGAAAGAAAACATTGCCCTGAGGGAAATTAAGTACTATATTGGGGACGATATTAAACTTCCTTCACTGAAACTGGGATGAGATTCTTCATTGAGACTTTTTTCTCTTCTCAGCAGTGCCATTTGAGATGAGTACCAGGCACATTAGGGGATATTTCCAGGATGAGAAAAAAGTGCTTAAATACCTGATCTTGGGAGGAAATGTCAATAATCTCCTTCCAAAATTTGGGTCACATTTTCCCAAATATCTTTCAATGTATAATGATTTACTTTTTCTTCCCTGTTTATATCTCTCTAAGGACCCAAGACTTGACATCTCATTCTCTCCCATACCAATGATCAACCCATTAGATTCTTTATTTCAACCAGTTTAGCATTCACTTACTCCTTCAATATGCTATCTGATGGATGCTATCCAGTTTCATTTATCAAACGCCATAGCTATCTTGCCTTTCTGATTCCAGATTATCCTAAATATATCTGTACCTTGCCCTCAAAATAATTTAATTTACTCCTTAATTGGAGTGAGAGGACCAGTCAGTCAATTCAAATGTGAGTTTATTATAAGTTGTTATTTCAGCCACTTGGGAAGGTGGATGGAGCCTGGTCTGGCTCCCAGTGGGGCTGTGCTCTTTGTTAGTGATTCTGACTGGTGAGTACGACAACTGGTCTAGTTTAAAATGCGATAATCTCATGTGATCATGAAAGCAAACTGTGCTGCTTCTTCAAGTCAAAAGTCACTCTTAGTGAAAGCAAAAGGCTCTTTGGGATATCCAGGAGTTGAAACAAAGTACAGCTGTGGAAGACCAGACTTCTCCTTGAAGAGGAAGATCCTACAACTGCTCTTTGCATTCACTGATTGATATAAAATATAAGATCCATGCTTACTGTAACCCTGTCATTTAGTAACGCTACAATTAACCCTATCTTTAATTAGGAAGTAAAAAAAAAACCAAAACAAACAAAAAAACCCACTATGAATATTTCATCCCAGTAAGAATCTTCATTTTGAAATAAAAGGAAATAACCCATCTTGACATTACTCATTAACTTTGTCTCTTACAGTGAGCCATCACGCATATTATCTTCATATTATCTCAACTCAGAATTAAACAGAAGAAAATGTTTTTAGAGATCAGAAAGTAATCTTGAAGCGAACTTGTTTAATACAATGTATCCCAGAATTTTCAGGTCCTGAAGGACATTTTAATTTCTTGATTAAACAGAAGCTTTGCTATTCCTTATAATCCAGGATATATTCTGATCCCTTCTCATGCTGATCTGACTATTCAGAAGAATATGTGGGTTCACTTCCTTCTTTAGAGGAATATAATATTACTCAGCATGGGGATAGTTTCCTAACATTCCAAAATCTGGCAGATATCAAATAAAAGAAGGCAATACACTACATTAAATGAATGAACTGGTGACTATATTTTGAAAAGAGTAAAATTGAGTCTATACAGTCAAATAGAATATACGAAAATCAAAAAAGAAGTAGGTGTTTCATAGACTGCTTCTTCTGTGGGAGTAAGAAAAGAGATGAATAGGGTTATTCTGTTAACTTCTGATAGGGGGCTGGATTTTCTTTTCCTTTTTTTTTTTTTTTTAATGTCTTTGAAGCACTGGTTCAAACTTCATTATTCACCCAAGTAATTCTTACCTCTTCAATTAGGTTTTCAATAAAATTTCTGGGACATCCAGCAGCTGGGAACAATGTTTAGGTAGAATGTAACATAGTCTGGTTTTCACCCATTCCAAAGAGAGTATTAAAGTGTAGTTATGATCATAAAAGAAGAGCTAGGGATAAATGAATGCCCTGCTGGAAGGGAAATCCATCCATCTATACCATGAGAAAACACAGTGAAATAAAAAACATTGATCAACCTGGTCTAGTGGGAGGTTGGAAATAGATGATTTTTAAGGTCCCTTCCAACACAAACCATCCTGTGATTCTATGATTCATTGATTCTATGATTATTGGGAAAGAAACAAACTATTGTCCTTTTCTGAGAAAAATTTTTCAAAGTTCCTTGGCCCCCAGATCTGAAAATGGCAGAGGGTTTGAAAATGTACAGTTTCTATAACTACAAAGAAGAAAGGAAACTGCAAAAAGCAAACCCAAAACTACACTGTTTTATATTTTTTATGTTGAAGGCAGCCTAGTCCATTGTGGATATAAAATAACTAACTAAAAGCAAGATATATTCAATTTGCTTTATTTTGTGAAGGAGGGAAAGCAGAAGAGGCAAAGCAGGAAGGCTCAAAGCCTTCTCTGGCAATACTGAGGGCAGCTGGTACAGAACTCAAACCTCCTGCTACGCCTTCTGGCTTCCTTTGATTCTTTGGGAACTTCCCATCAGCTCCTGCTCCTGTCACTTCATGACAAGCCTATCGTTATTAGCTTGTCTTTTTGGGGGAGGAAGACACTCAAGCATATATTTCTTATTCAGGTGTAACAACAGAGTGTGAACCAGAAAGGGGGAGATTAAAACAGGTGGAGGAGGGATGCTGAGCCATGGAATGAGAAGGTAATTATAATTTCATAGAGAAAGTGGGTCATGAGAGGGCAGTTAAGGGAAGAAGCGAAATAAAGTGTGCAATGGAATCCTGGGAAATAGGAAGAAAAATCCTTTAATCCTTTTGTTGTTGTTGTTGTTGCCTATACAACTAGTTAGACCCATGTCATAGAAGACAACCTGTAGGAGGTCTATCCCACACAGGGAAAGACCATGCCTTGCATTATATCTTTGAATATTAAGAAAAGATTAAAAAGATCTTCTTGGACAGGTGCATCGGAGAAAACTCTGAAAAATATTACCAAGACTATGAATATGTGTATGTAAGATTAATAGGCCAAATTACCAATAGGGTAGACTGTTAAAATGCATTTAAAAGAACAGAACTAATAATCATTTGTTTAACTATGACACAGTGGAAAACAGTTTTAAAAGATCTTGTAGACAGAAGTTATTTCTCACAGCTCCATCAGTATTCAGAGACAAAATAATAAACCTAACCAACCACCAACCCTCCCCCAAACAATCAAAATTAAAAACCTGTTGTGGTTTCTAAAGAAATTCTTGTTAAATGCAAAGGAATATACACAGAAGAGAAATTCTCTCTGTAAATAAAGAGAGGCAACTTCTAAATTAGCTTTTGCCAGTCTGGAAGGGATCAAAGAGTCACTGCTCTTGGTTTCTTCAGGAATTCTACTCAGTAATAAAGAACCTTCATAAAGGCAAATAGGGAATTGCTGGTAATAACAGTAGAGAATTAAAAAAAAGAAAAACATTAAGGTAAATTTAAAAGGAATACTTTGCCTGTGTCTTTGTGCATATATAAAAATTCTTACATGAAGCACCTTCTCTATAAAGAACCAGAAAGTATTTTGAACTTTTCAGATGAGAAAAGTGAGGGAAAAGTATGATAGAGATGTGCAAAATCATGAGCTGCATGGAAAAAGAGAATGAGGAATAGGCAGGAGGAAATGGAAAGGATGAGAGGGACATACCACTCTGACCTCTGCTTTGGTGTTTGAGCAGGTGTTTTATGTAACAACTTAGGACTACAAAAATAATTCCAAAGCTTTCAGCTCTTTCACCACTTGTAAATTTGACTTAGACTCTGATGTCAGAGAATTTCTGAAATGCTGCCCTGTGCCTTTAAAGGAACTGCCCTCTGCACAATTATTTGTTTGTTTACTTACTTAAGGTGTGTGAAAACAGCCTTGAATCCTCACAGATTAAACACAACAGATGCTGTTCAGAGCCATTAAACTCAGTGCACCAAATTCTGCTTCTCAGTGTGGTGCCAATGGCCTGGAAATGAATGTAAACCAGTTTGGGGTAAATTATTTCCCTTCTATTTCAATTGACTGATTAGTTGTGCTAAACTCTAAAAAGCTCCCCTGGAAGAAGGTGTGTTCTGGTTTCACTATCTTCTGCTATCTAATTTATCTATTCAAATATCTACTTTTAGGTTTTATTTCATGGACAATCTGAAAAGCTTTAAAGCTGATAGTCATGAGCACTGCAGCTTTCCCTGGCCTGCCCTCTCTAACTGCTTGGATAGACATTAATCCTGCATTTCATCACTTCAGACTGAAGGCAAGTTGACAAATTATATTCTCCATGTATTTTTTAATATAAAAATGCAATGCCTAGTGCCTTGAATCCCTCATAAGTACTTGTAAACTGTGATTTAATACCCTCTTAACTGCCTTTCACTCATCTAAACCTGTTCAGCTCTTGAATCCCTTCCTCTTAAGAGTCCTCCTATTTGGAGAAAGCTCGGAAATTGTTCAGATAAGCAAACAAGTGCTCACAATGTTGTCTCAGTGAAATTTCTATTAGTCTTTGGAAAGATTCCAGATTCCAATTTAAAGGAAAGGGCACCAGACTGAGCTGAGGGGGGCAGAGCAGGCAATTAAAAAGACTAATTTATCTGCAACAACAAATATAGGTTTGACCCAGGATTTAGCTTTGGGAAGGTTCTCCAGGTAGTTTCTTTAAACAGTCTAAGGAGGAATGTTTTATTTTAACAGGTTCAAGTGATAAAAGATCTGAACTCTGGGGTTAGTTATCATATTTACCAGGCACAAAGAAACACTGATTTAGAAGATGTGGCACATGTTTTGCATGTAATACTCTCCAGTCACACACTTTAGTACTTCCTATTCTGCAGTCAATTTTGCATACAACTGTTCCCTGTCAACTCTCCTTTCTGTTCTTCCCCCTCATTCCCACCCCCTGCCATTCCAAGAATAAATGTTCTGTTACTTCTGTAGCAAGCTAAAGAAGTTTATTCCCTTTTTTCCCCTGTAAACCAGAATGCTATAAAAGACTATATTAATCTTAAATCTGCTTTGTTAGCATTTAAATTTGCAGCAAACCAACCCTTGGCTTTAGACAACCTGAAAAAGGCTTAAAGACACACAGCTGGCTCTACACAACCATAAAGTCCATGTTTTCTAACAGCAAAGATCTTGGCTAACCTCTTTTTCAACTTTGTTCCAAAGTGCCTGTTAATTTAGATGATTCAGACCTGTAGTTTTCCATTCGCCTTGGAAATAGTATAACTGTTTTCTAAATTGTAGCCAAACTGCTTTCATCATTACCTACGGTTCTTGTTGCCAGCACCAGGAACTGGTGTTCCAGGAGAGAAATCCCAGATACCACTGAAATGAATGGGCCTGGTATTGTTCTAAGGTAAAATAAGGGGAATTTCATTCCAACACAGCACATCAGAGATGCTCAAAAGATCAGGGCTATTGAGTTTTGGCCTCTAATTTGGTGTGACCTTCTCTCACTTCTTTCAGCTGTTCCATAAATTGAATCTCAGCTGGTAATTACTGAATGGCTCAGTCCTTTTATGTTCATTTTTTCCTCTCTCCCATTTCACAAATGGAATCGAATGTTGCCAAATGATGCAGAACTGCCTGGAGTAAGAGTATTGGCACTAACAATCCTGGCAGCCCTGTTAGATTTGTTTAGTTTCCCTTGCAATCTCTACATCCAATCCCAACTTCACAATTTGCCAGTCCTAAAAGCCTAAAAACAACTCACACAAAAGAAATACCCAGCTGTTAAGTGGTTTGATTTCCTTGATATAATTGTTTTCATTCTGATCCATTCACTCATTTGGGTTTTGGTTTGGTTTTTTTTTACCCCCCAAATAGGTAAACTACCTGTATTGGCTATGCTGCACCTTCTCCATGCATCTTTCATGTGTCACCAAGCAGGGACACTTTGGCACACCTTTCCTCTTTGCTGTACCTGGAGACCTTCCCCAGAACAAAAAGGCCATGTTAAATCAATCGGTCCAGCATAGTTTAACTCCCCTGATACCTTATTTGAAAAAAATACTTGGCACTGAGCATTTAGCAGGATCTGGTGTTCCCCCATTGCTGCAGGGGAAAATGCTGAGGATGAAAGACTTGGGTGGGCAAATCAAAATACCTGCAGATTTCACTGAAGAGCCTGGAAAACCCTTGAAACTGGTCCTTCTTGCAGAGGGGTAGTATGTTCTAATTGTGTCAAAAGCACAATTCAATTATTGCTTTATTAAACCACCAATTTTGAATAGGCTTGTATTCTATTGGCTGCTTTCATGATTTAAATGTGCATAGTTTCTCTACAGATAACAAGCTACATAAATAAATAAACAAATTAAGGATTTTGGATTAAAAGTTTAGAAAATTTGGGGCTAATTCTGAGAGATTTTGAAATGGCCATTTCTATTTATCTGGATGGGTTTTCAGCTCTGGGAATCCATGCAAGATCTCTGTCATTCTAGGATTTAGCAAGATTAACCTCCTTTCAGACCAAAGTTTTTTGAGACTGACAGTTCCTTTTTATCTTTTGAAGCTATTACTGCCTGTTAATAGAAGCTTTCTCAAACAGAAAATGAGAGCTTATTTTAATCCCAGTTCAGGAAAAGTTGACTTTATACACTAACTCAAGTTTCACAGGGATCTAAGCAGGCTCCAAAAGGCCATTCTGAGTAAAAATCCTTCATAAACATGTTGTAAATTATAGTCTCGCAATCTTTTCAATTATATTCTAAAAGAAATAGAAGCTTAGAAATCTCAATTAGTGCCATTTTGCAGTTAAACATTCAGACAAGGCAAAATAAATGTCACAGGTAGAGTTTATAGCAATTGCATCTCCTTCACACTAACAGTTCACATCTGACTTGTATTTTAATAATACATACTTTTAGGTGTTGGAGTAATTTTCTGAGCACATTTCTGAGCTAAAAGATGCCCTGCTTTTTTTGGTTCTTCTGCTGACAAGGTCCTCAGATCTGATTATTTTTTCATTTAGCTTTTCCAAGCAGGGACAACCATGGTTAAAGCCAGCTGAAATTCCACTGTTACAGAGAGGAGACATGATTCAGGAGACATGCCAGTAATTACTGGAAAGTAGATCTGTATATGTTGAAGAACCAGAAATTCAAGGGATCCTAAGCAATAAGGCAAGCAAGATGGGGGGATCCAGTCAATATTTCATGTCCTTCTGCTCAGTACATCTTTCTTTATCAAGTTAATTTAGAGAATATATGGAGAGATGAGCTCTTACATTGGGGCAAGTTTCATTTCAGGTGTAACTTCAATGGTCGCCTCTGGTCCTTCCTGTCCTCAAACACACTGTGTGTCTTTAACTCATCTTGTATCAATTTCTTGCATTTATAACATTTTCTCATACTGCACTAGTTGCTTAAATCTTATTCTGTCATCTCCTTGATTGCTGATAGACAAGAGTTTGAAATATAAAGAACAAAATAAATTTAAAAAACGGTTTACATGTGATTAACTTCCTACACAATTAACATGCAAAGGCTTCTAGACATTTGTAACACTAATTTTCAGCAACTCTAATTAAGTAATGCTCAGTGTAGATTGATTTCTTCCATTACTTGAACAGCCTAGCACTGGAGTGTGATGCTTCAGTGAAATAGCACTGAACTTCAGGTTTGGCAAGTGATCACAGCTGTTGTGGCTTTGTTTTTAATGGATTATTTTAGTGTTAAGTCTCCTTTTGCCTTTAAATCCCAACCTGGCTTACTGCCTAGTATAACAGCAGTCTTGTTTGGTTAGAGACAGTCAATGGGAAGGAGTATATATGATATATGTAGACATATATTTGTGTCCCTGAGCATGCTTTACCATGCTGGTCTTATCTCCTTGCACGTGCAAGTAAATGTATGTAGAGCAAAAACTACAGCAGAGAAAGCTACAGCCTGCAACAGATGTGAAAGAAATGGGAATAGATAATTAAAGAAAGAGTTTAAGGAAGGCATCAGTTTTGTTAGGTGAGGTATGAAAGCAGAGTAATTTCTGTATTGAAAGAAATGTTTTTAAATATTCTCACAAATGTCATGTCTGCATGCAAAGACCTTTCCTTACGTTTAATTGCTCAGCCACTCAGAGAGTGATATTGGAATGAATTTCCTCTAAGTGTTTGGTGAAATGAGTCGCCAATCCTGCAATGATTTCTGTTCTTTGATTCCTGTAACCAGCTGAGGAAACTAACAAATATGTAAAGGTGATTCGATTAAAAATGGCCTTGAAAAACAGGAAAATCTGACGTTATATGAATAATTTTGCACCCAATGAAGAGTTTTCAAATTTTAGCAGATAGCCTTGTGTAAAATGAAAGCAGCATCTTTTGAAAAATCATCAGCAAACATAGGCTAAGACTGCACATTCTGTTGTGTAAATACTTTTGGGCAGCAAAATGATGGGGCCAAAAAAATAACATGTAAAGCTTTAATTCAGGGCAGGGTTCATCTCCATTGTTGTTTAAAAGTTGGATGTGTGAGTGCATGCTAGAAACAGTGTTCTCCCAATTAATCTCCATCACATACTAACATGGATCTTTCACACAGTCTGAGTGAATTTCCCTTTGAGGTTTCTTTATATTTCTTTTCCCAATGGTTATAAAGGAAACAACATCCAACTAGCTCAGATTTACACATCTAACTTTTGGATGACTCTGGGTTAGATCAGTTCCTCCCTTCACCCTTTACAAATTGTTCCTGGGTAACTCAGAGTACTTAATTGTCTTTGGACTCTGAATAGGAAGGTATTTATTGACAGAGAAAAACAGTGCCACACCTTTATTTGCTTTCTTGGTGTATGTTTCTGCTCCCCAGTTTCTGAATCTTTCTGTAAGATCACACTGCCATAAAGGCTGAGAAGAAATGGGCTGCTGTGCTAAGGGAAATATCCCAGTTTGTATCCCTCTGTCCTAGGCTGCTCCATGAACCACGTCACCACTACTTCTGTGCACCCCAGCATCCTGATTTTATTTAATCTCTCGACATCCTGGTGAGGAAAGAAAAATCTGATGCTGCTGAAGAGAACAGGAACTGATTTTATGAACTGCAACATGGAGCCCAAAAGGGCTGTTCCATGTTGTTCACTATTCTGCACGTGGTCTGTATAGTGCATGACACAGGGTTATGAGGCAACAGTTTAGACTTTCCCAAGAATGAATCTAAACGGGGTGCTTAGTAAAGAGGTGTCTCAAATGATCCCCAGCTCTGGGGCTGGAGGCTGCAACCTGCACACAGCCCTCACCTACAGAAGGGCAGGACCAGGCTCATGGGAAGGCAGCTTAGCCCATGCAAAGCTCCTGAATTCCCAGAAATGCTTACTCCAGACTCTTTCCCTGAAAAAAAAAAAAAAAAAAAAAAAGAGACAGCACATGGTTTCTAAGGCTTGGTCATTGTTTGAATGTTTGTGTTAGTGAGCTGCTTTAACAAAAATGCAGATGGTTTCTACTGGAAAGGACCAGAAACTCTCAGTTTTGGATAATACAGAAACTCTCTAATACAGAGTCTTCTTAGACTCAAAAAGTACAAAAATGCTCTTAGAAACACCATGTGTTCAGCTTGTGCAATGAAGAACTCCTAGCAATAGTAAATTTACTTACTGCACATGTATTTACTGGAGTCTATTGTCTCGTGCTATAAAGACAGTCTGACACACAGCCCAGCGAGGGCATACACATTTTGCCTCTTAATAAAGGTTGTTGTTTTGTTAATTTTTAATCTTTTTATTAAGATACTCAGAGGCATTAAAACATTAATGTGTTGCTGGGGGTTTTACCTACACATATTTCAATCAGAGATGGAAAGAAAAAATATTGTACAGTTTGATAATGACTAAAACCAAGGAGAATCATTTTCTTCAGACTATACACTAAGCAAGAATAAAGTAGAGCCCATGCTTTCCTTTTTATGAGGTACAAAGTATATGTTCAAGTGTATTAAATATAAAAAGGGGCTTTTTAACAAAGAAAAAGGCAGAGAGTAAAAATCCATGTTCAAGAAGGAAGACTTGTTGAAGTACAAAAGGGCAATTTGCCAAAAGAATTATGTTGCTGAAAGAAGCAGTGCATGCCAATTTTCAATCCAAAGCAAAATGTCTGTGGCTGAGGTCTTTACTTCTGGAACAAAGGGATTGTATGCTACATAACCCTTGTAAAACAAGCAAGTAATCTCTGCACATGCCTGTGTTAGAAATGAAGGGAACATTCCCAATTTATAAATGAGTAATAGTGAGTCCTGAACATTTTTAATTAGTTTGTTCAGTTCCACTCCAAGGATGCCAGAAAGGGAACAAGGATGGCATGGTAATGAGACCCTGTATTAAAAAGAAACCCAAACTCTAAAGGAAACACTGTTTACATTCTGCAGCAGAGTAAACCTGAAATTCTGTCAATCCTAGACCAAACTTTCATGTATGTGCTTGGATGCAGCACAAGTGCCTCTTCAGAGCATGTGAGAACCAGACCCAACCCCACTTGCTAACTCAGTGTCCTGACTGGCACTAGAACCTCAGATAGCCAATACACAGACAATTCCATTTTGCAACCTCAGACTTCTGTGTGTGAAGAGGATAGACTGTTAATGGCTTGCTGCAAAAGGCTTTAATTCTATGGTTTAACAAGCAACATAAATACACATATCCTCTCACAGACAGAGAATAAGATACTAGTGTGAGTACAGGTTGACTGATTGTTGTAGTAGTTTGAGTAGTAAAAACATTAACTCTGTGACCTAAACGATATTGCATAACAACAACCTAGTCTGGTTCAGCCCTTATGAACATAATAATTAAATATAT
Source organism: Dendrocincla fuliginosa (assembly GCA_035047845.1). Lineage (NCBI taxonomy): Eukaryota > Metazoa > Chordata > Aves > Passeriformes > Dendrocolaptidae > Dendrocincla > Dendrocincla fuliginosa. The sequence goes on along the minus strand of JAWWMO010000138.1, from coordinate 69,182,210 downwards.
TGGCCTTTGTGGTGTTCTTGTGTATAAGAAAGAAGAGGGGCAGGCAGCAGTCCGTGCTGTGGGCTGTATATGAACACAGGCTGAGAGAGCTGGGGTTGTTCAGCCTCAAGACAAGAAGGATCTGGGGAGACCTTCTACCATCTTCCGATATTTAAAGGGGCTACAAGAGAGCAGGAGAGGGACTTTTTACAAGGGCATGTAGAGATAGGACAAAGGATAGTGGTTTTAAACTGAAACAGAACAGACATATTAGATCTCAGTAAGAAAATCTTCACTGTGAGAGTGATGAGGCCCTGGAACAGGTTGGGCAGAGAAGCTGTGGCTGCCCCATCCCTGAACGCATCAAAGGGCAGGTCGGACAGGGCTTGGAACAACCTGGGCTAGTGGAAGGTGTCCCTACCCATGGCAGGAGTTTGGAACTGGATGATCTTTAGATTTCTTCTAATCCAAACCATTCCGTGATTCTGTAGAACCTCTACAATTGCAAGATGGGACAACTGTGTCTCCTATGAATAGAGTGGTTGGATACTGATGTTGGCATTCTGATATCTTCATGTGGGCTTTCAAGTGAACTTTGCTAGACATTCACCACTTGGCTGAAAGTCTCAGTTTCATGGTGATCATTAACAATTATAAACTCAGTAATTCCCACTCACTATAATGGCAATCATCAATTATGTGGTGGTAGAAGCGTATGACCCTTGAGATGGAGTACATTTGTCTGTGAATTGCTGGTTCAGAGGTACATGGTCACATTCCTGACAATTTAACCTTTTGTCTGGTCACTTTGTGGGTATCCACTCCTGTCAAGTAGTTTCCAGACTCCGGGAATCTGATGAGCCCAGTCTCCTACATACTGGTGATACACCAATTTCATAAAAATGATGTTCCTGTTATGGAGATCAATGTGGGTGCTAGTAAAACCATCAAAAAGTGTGTTCATGTATCTTTAACATCTGGGGCGAGTGTGTACTTTCTTCATCCCTGACCCATCATGCTGCTTTAAAAGGCATCAGTTAAGTCCTTCTATAGTGCAGATGGTGTGTTTGAGTGGCAGATCTGGTATGGTCTGATGTCAACACTGGGACATAGTCTGAGATTGTGAGAATTTAGAATTAGTCATTTAGTTCCCTAGATCATCTCTTAGAGAATTTCAGATTACCCAGAATTATCCAGTTACTTTCAAGAGACTGTGCTAAACTGGCTGTATACTATAAAATACCGTAAAGAGTGGTTTGGATTGGAAGGGACCTTAAAGATCATCCAGTTCCAACCCCCCTGCCATGGGCAGGGTTGTCACCACTCAACCAGGTTGCTCAGGGCCCCATCCAACCTGGCCTGTATACACTGGGTCATTTTGAATCTCAAGGCCAAGGCTTAGGGGAGCCCAAACCCAAACTTAGACCTGCTCTGAAATCTGCTGTGTAAACTGTGGGCAGAAACCTCGCAGCTGGTGTGAATGAACAACCCAGCAGCCGAAAACATTTCTCTGCTGCCAATTTTGAAAGAATGTTCTCTTTTCTAAATGCAGTGGTTTAACATTTTGCTTTGGTAGAAAACTTAAAGGCTATTTTTGTACTTCTGAAGAAAACAGCTTAGTGTTAACTGCCAATTCCAGCCCTTCGGGGCACTCATTTTGCCAGCAGCAGTTTAATAAAGAGTCTTGCCTTATCTTCTCTGCAGCTCCACAGTGTATGTTGTTATTGCCAGTCTGCAGATAAACTCAGCTTTGTCTCAGGAGGCTGGAGACTGCACATGAGATGTGGATAAAAGGAAAAGAAAACTCTTTTTGAGGGCTATATGTGATTAATCACTGGCTGATATTCCCTCCACTTCTTTATAGGTTCATTGCATAAGACTCCTGACTAATCCCCCTGAAGGGCTGTAATTTGTAACAAAGTTTAAGTGAACAATATTACTTTAAAACAAAACAAGTAGAATATAGGAACAGAAACCAGTAAATACACACAGTGCAGGTCCTGTGGAAGTAAATAGATAAAAATTCAATTTAATGGGGTTAATTATACTCAGAAGGGTTTTTCCTGCCTTAAAGAAAATCTGGTTTGGTTCCCTGTAGATATGGATAATGCTTAATGGAGACCTAGGGGTAATGGACTATGGTACCTTTGTGGCTGTCTATGCTTCTCAATGTCTTAGTCATAGGCATGGAAAACTCTAAAATAAAACAAAATTCAAAATTCTCTACTTCTAGGGCATGAGCACTGCCTAGTGCCTGCCTCTCAATTTTCAATAAAATTAGAAAACTCCAGTCTATTAAAACTATAGCATTACATTTGTGACAAGCACAGCTGGCTCAACACAAAGCAACGGCATTACACATGACAGATCAGACAAAAGTTTTCCATCACTTAAAAATGTACCTTTAACCTAAAAACTTCTTGTCAAAGAAAAAAATCTTGATCTCCTGCCTGAGGGAAATCCAGGAATCCGTTAAGCTTTGGGTTGACAAACTTTTAGCTCTGTAAAAGTGCATGTTCTCTAGAAAACCTATCCCTGAGAGGTGACATGCCTTGCTCTGATTAGAATGTATCTCAACAGCAGCTGAGAGCAGATTTTGGTACTCGTGGGTGCCTGTCCCTGACAGAGGCATGCAAAGGAATATAGTTTGTAAAAGCAAGTCAGCTGCCCTTGAGAGTTCAAGTAATAGGAAGGTTTGCCCTAGACCACTGCCCTACCTCTGCTGACAGTCATAATGAGCTTTGGAAACTTCAGCAATGACCTCTGTCCGTACCAAAGGTTTAGTTTCTTTGGGAAAATGATGTTTTAGATCAAGTTTATAAGCAAAACTATACCATATGTCACCTATGCAATGCTTTGCACTCATTCTATGCTGAACAAAAATGAAACATCCCAGACACACCTTGTGTTTCATTCTGATTGTTTTTCAAAGAATTGTCAATAAACAGAAACAATTTTCATTCCTCATTCCCAAGGTGTGTGTTGTCTTCTTTCAAATGGCACATCTCACCATGGTCCTGGCATTTCTGGAAGGTGAATCTGGGTTTTTTAGAATGATTATTTCCTTAGCAAGCATTACTGCTATTGGCCACTTCCCTTCTAGAATTAGTAGGTGAATATGCTTCACCAAGGGCATGCATGTTTAGTATGTACTATTAAATTTAATCTAATTTATTTTCTGTCTGAACCACTAATTTCCCATGAATCACTTCCTTCATTGTCTTATTGGAATGAGACATATTTTTAACATCCTCATGTTATTCATGAGCTGTGTTCTCTCCCCTAATCAGCAGGTACCAGTGTCTCTTGGTGCAGGGAGCTAGTGGCCACTAATAAGGTCTGTGGATAGAAGATGTTTTAGCTTCTTGTTAGTTAAACTGGATGGTAAATTGGGCTCTGCAGGATATGTTAAGGGAAATATTCCAAAAGGCTGATTCTCAAAACAAGCATAGGATGAGTTTGTTTCAAATACTTATATTCTTCAGGGACCCTAGGAGATAAGGGAACTGAGAGAAAGGATTTGAAAGTCTTTCTATCACCTGTAGCTCCCTTTAAATGCACCTATTTATAATATGGTAGAGTGCTTTTGCTGTAATTCCTGTGTTTCCTATAGACTAGAATGACATTCCATATCCATAGAGACCATTGTTTTAAATACCCAATGCTATGTACCCTAAACCCCACCATTATTTGCATTCCCACAGCACAGAGAGAGTGACCCAGTGCTTGTGAAGCCCATTTAATATCTTTCTGCAGCAAAGCAGAAATAGCAGCTGTGTTTTCTATGGGACCTATCAGAGATCATGGGGAACACAAGAATTACAGGCAAACAAGAAAAGGAGCAGAGATTAAGAAAGTCCTGGAAGGGACTTTCCATCTCAAGCCTTTGTTTGTCTTCTTTCTCTGTTGGTTTCTGCTAAATGTCCTTGTAGTTCATAAATTCTGCACTCCAGATGTCAGAGCTCAACAGCACATCTTTCTCTCCCAGGTTTTGTTCATTGAAGTGTATCAAGGTTAGCTTAACAAAACCTACAGTTTTAATATTTTCCCCATGCTATGTTCCCACAAAAGTAACATGACAATTTAAAAGTGGTTAAAAGTGATTTTAAGGCCTAACACACCACCTATAATTAACTAAAGCAACTAATCAAAAGGTTAATTAAAACCATTAAAAAAATTAGAAAATTTATATAATTTCCAACAAATTCTTTTAGGAATTTCCCCTCCAGACACATTATTTTCAATGGTTTTGGGGATTAAACCCAGTTCCCTTCTGAAGTTGTTGTGAAGGGGAAGGGATCAGATCCCATTTTACTTGTGGGACAAGTCTCATAAATTGGACAGAGATATTTTAATCTCTGATTGTATATATATATAAAATTTTGATTGGTATGTAGCAGAAATTCCATACATAATTTTTTAATTTACTGGAATGGAGGCTGTGGCATAATATGTCTATGAAAAGTTGTAAAAAATTGCAGCTCAGAATATCATATTGCTAATGTTTGCACTGACAATTTTTGTTATTTGTAATATTTTGGTAGGGTTTATTGTCAATTATTAAATATGCTAATATAAAATATTCTTAATTACTGATTAATACAATTATAACATTGAAAATTACTTTTGTTCCGGCAACATCCATTTAATTTTTATTTACAGTTTCAGATTCTCATCTTTTTACTTGTGTTTTTCATCTTCTTAATCATAAGCCTACACACTGTTGAAATGTAAAAAAATTATATTTCTGGGAGTTGACAAACAATAGTTAAGGGGTAGATAATATAATTTTTTAACATAGTACTCCTGTGCACAGAATGCACTGTTTTGTGGCTGCACAGCAAAGTGTGTTTCATGACTAGAAATTAATTTTTTTTGTTTAGTCGCTGGGTAGTGGGACATAAAATCTGTAAGAGATTTGTTTTCTTTGATTAAATAGGCTTTTAGTTTGCTGAAAATGTGATTTAGAAACCCAGGTGAAAAAACAATAATATCAGAAGATGCCTTGGAAAACTCAGCCATCATCGAGGGCAGTATGTAGCTCTCCCTGGAGTAAATGCTTCTGAATCTGGTTAACACTGGAATATTTGTAAAGAAAGAGAAAGGCATAAAGTGAGCTGTCCCAAATGTTTATTGCTCTGAAAACAAGTATTCCCTAATGTTGGCTATTTAATTTGTTATTTTCTTAACTTTCATTTCGCCTTTGAGCCACTGACCTTTAGTAAGCATTCTCTGGACAGATCCTGAGCTTAGTTTACAAGCCGAGCTAATCTCAGTCATATTCCTTCATGTATCCTCTAATAATGGTTACTGTAGTGATGCCTTAGGGTTTTCATGAATTTGTAGATTTTTATACTTCTAGGTAGTTTCTCACATATAGAGTAGCTAGTAAC
>JAWWMO010000138.1:69121706-69176738 GCA_035047845.1 Dendrocincla fuliginosa | reverse complement strand
ACCCCAAAACCCTATAAGTAAAAGAACTCTTCTCTGCTTTACCCACATAAAGTTGTCTTGGAAAGTTTTTTCCCTTTCCTTAAGGCAACAGTAGTTTATAATGTGCCTTTATAATTCTCTTTATTCTCCGGAATCCAGACAATGGTTTGCTCTTGTCTCCTTTTATTGTTATGTGACTATTTTGCAGAGCTTGGTTAATGTAGGACAAAGCACACAGTGTTCATTTAATGTTGCTTATGAAAGCTTTTCCAATTCTTATGCTTGACAGATAATGAAATTATGTTTAAAACTTGGGACACCCTTACTCTTTTTTTTTTTTTTCAGTCAAATTATTACTTTGCTTTTAATGGTTTCCTATGTTATCTCCTATTCTACTGTTCAGACTTAAAAGTTTCAGATTTGGAATTTAAGTTACATTAAACTTGACAGAATATTAAATTATATTACCAAGACCTGTCTAGCTCTGTAGAAGCAGAAAAACACACCTGAGGAAAGAGGGCTGGATTTATTTACACAAACAAAACTCGGAAAGGTGGAGGAATAATTTACAAAAGTCTTAACAAGCCACTACATCTAAACAGGAAGAGACATTTGAGCGAGAGTTATATTAATGAATGCCTCAAGGATATATATTTCAAGATATGATGGGTGGGCCATCCAGATTTATAGTTTGACATTGACATAAAGTATGAATTAATTATAAATTGCATCATTTTTTAAAATGTTTCACCCTACAAAATTGACTTCATTACTTGGTTTTCTACTTAAAATAATAATTTCTTCAGTTGCAAAACTATGGAAATATTGCCGAGAGAAGCAGCCTATTTTTCATTAGTTAGAGTGTTATTCCCCAATAGCACAGAAATGACTAAAAATATTGCAAATAGTGTCAAAATTTTCAAGTATTTCTTCCTCCTTTTTCCTTCTACTGACCACAATTTTTTGTTGTTTTCAGACACCTTCTAGTACTAACTGGAAAATTATGTTGTCACCAGAGTATGCAAACTGATGTCAATTATAATCTTCTGTGCACTAAAGCTGACATCTTCAGTACTGGTATATAAAAAAACAGTGTTTTTTTTTTTAAATGGGCCAACATATTCCCCTGGAGTGATCTGACAAATATGAAAAGCAGAGCTTTAGTCCAGAAATGTACTAAATAGGGAAAGTTTCATAGTATATAGTATTCTCATCTTTCCAGTCCTTGGAAGCGGCCCAAGTGGCTACGGACAAGAGCTTTGCATGCATCGCTGTGAACAATTTCAAGCCAAAAGAAGTTGTGACAAGATATGGAGTGAAAGAAAACCCACCTGGTTTTGCAATCACTGGTGTTGCTTTCTCAGCCATTAGGCATAGGGTCTGGACAATCCCTAAAATTGATTCTAACCCCCAAAACTGATTCTAACCAACCTCTGCTACAGATTGAGCAGTTGATGGTGTCAGAAACAGCTTTGAATGCACTTCCTAAACGTGCTGAGTCAGAGTCTCCTTGCTTATTGTCATCAGGAAATTCCATGTGACCATGAAGAGCTGCAATTTCTCATTTCAAGCCCAATTAGTGACTAAGAAATAGGCGAACATCCAAATTTTTCCATTATGTTGTTCGAGAATGACTAGACTCCACTCAGTTCCCAACTGAGCACCTTTAGTGTGTCAGAGCTCTATTTTACACTAACATCTTTAGGAGTGGAATGAGTCTTAAGATTCAGTCTGGACAAGAAAACCTCAAAAAAGGCCTCAAAAGCCAACTAATATTCCAGTGACGTGATGAGCTGTAAAGCTGCTGAGATTGGTGTTGAAATTTTTGGAGATGTCATGATATCAAGGGTGATGGCTCACTTCTGCAACAAACTGATTCCCTCATTACTGGACTCCAGGAAAAGAATTATTTCAGATCTCTGCAAAATGTGCAGAGATTATCAATTCCCACTGCCAGCTCACATTTCATTGCCATCTTGTATTCCCCTGTAAAAATGAGGTCAGGCTGAATTAACATTTTTTTACTTAGACTGTAGGTCTTTGCAGTAGACCATATATTTATCCCATGTTGCTCAGTACTCTCCAGATCCAAAAAGCAGCTTTAGAAGTAAAAGTCAGAGTTTACTAGGATCCAGAAAGAGATGAGTCCCATATGAAGCATACAGAAGAACTGAATTAACGGATAAGACTGCAGACACTTTTGTGAGGAGGTTTAAATAAATTTCAATGTCTCTTGGAGACACTACTGAGAGCAGTAGAACTGCCTACTGGCATTCTTTATACATCATCTAGACTTGACATATTTAGAAATAAAAAATAGTTGGGTCAAACACAACCAGAACCTTTTTTTCTTTTTTTTCTTTTTTTTTTTTTTTTTAATGCCAGGCATCAAAACCAAAATTTATTTTAAATGTGAGGTGTTTCATACTTCTTATTACAAATACAGTGCAACCTTCAAAATAAATGAACTGTTCTAAAGGTCAGATATGTCATGGTATATCCAAAGGAAAAAAAAAAGCTGCAAGTACACCAGAAAAAAGAGCTCAGAGACAAGAAGCAGATGTGAGAGAGACAAGCTACAAATAAATCATTACAGACAATGCACATTTCAAATGCTCCAGGAACTCTTTCTACTAAACCCTCATGATTCCTGAAGAGGCTGTGCTCCTTCTTTCACGCATTTCTCCTATAAGTACATAATAAAGTACAAATATTTTCGTTTTGGTCTTTCATCTTGGGGAAAACTGTTTAATTCTATAGTTTTAATTTTCTTGGGTTTCACCCTGTTAAACTCATGATGAGTGATCTACCTCCCTAATTTAAACAACACTAGTTTTCAAACAGGTATCAGGCACTGTTTTGTTATTCTGTTTTTCTGATATTTACTGATTTTCATTTTTTCCCCAATGTGTTATTAAAATATTGTGATCAATTCACTTAGTTGCACAGTGTAAATCACTGCCTGTATAAATATTTATCATGTAAATCAGTGCAACAAAGAGAATTTGGTATGAAAGCTGACCAGAATATAGATTGCATATATCCTGGTAACATTCAGGATTCACCGAGGTGGGAGGCAGAAAATTTCTAGGGAACAGAGTACAAGAACAAAAAAGGGATGGAAAAGAGGAATATATTCTGATTTATTAGTGGATCTTTGTTATACTTCATGAAAAAAAAAAACCAAAAAAAGTTGTCTCCCCTTGGTTCTATCCTGACTAAAAAGAAATCTAAACCCATTGACATTAGTGTATTCCTCAGCTCTGTTTGTACCCATGTACTCAAGCTGAAGGTCTGCCCCTCTGTTCCACAAAATGCAAGAACCATCAGAAATAAATGGATTGCAATCAATTTACCAAATGAAAAAGGATTGTTAATTGGATAATGGAAAGAGATGGCCAAAACAATCAGGCCTAGCATTTCAAAAGGTTGAAGATGGATAGAACAGGATCAATGAATTCATAAAGTACAAGACAATTTTGCTGAATTTCAATCAATGTGAGATAAGCTCAGTGATTATATAAAAACCAGCTGATGTACAGCTCATAAGAAATCCATTAACAGTGATCACTAAGTGAAAAAGCAATTCAAGGGACGTATTAGCCACTACATTATTTTCCCCAACGTATATCTATTTTCTTGATTTTGTTTTGCTGTTTGATTTTTACTTTTGAACCCTGTGTCCTAACATAAAATACATGAAGGAAATTGAGAGTAGATAAAAGGGTCAGGAGTGGACATTTATCCTGGGGGCACACGTGTGTGTGTGTGTGGCTGTTGGGAATTCATGCTTGACTTTCCTGCAGCTGGACCTGGGGACACTGAGCTGCAGCAGCTTCAGATCTTCTGGTCTGCTAGATTTGGCACAATATTTAATTAGATCTCCCCACAAAGTGTTGAAATCATGCCTGTGGTACAGCCAGTAGGCACATGTTCACTGAGGGCCTGCGTTGTCTGGAATTCACAGAACATTTTATTGTCGTGTGACAAGTTTCACCAAAATCTGAATGTTTCAAGGTGGCCAGTCCATGAGGTATCTTTGATAGGGGTGAGGAGCTAAAACATTCTGTTTTAACATTGTCAAAATATTTGCCAATGCTCTTGTAAATCCTATCAAGCTGGATTCTCTATCCTGTTAAAAAAAATAATCTTTTTTTTTTTTTAAATATGTGTTTCAACATATGCTGCCTAACATATTGCAAGGAGCACTGAAGCACAGTCTAATGTCTCAAATACACTGAAACACTTCATAGAAGAGAAAATTTTCTAATAGCTCTGAATCACACATTTCAAACTTATTCCTTGGAGGGAAAATGGCCTTTTTTTCCATGTCAGAAGACGAAGAGAATGACCACACCCAGCTGAATGAAAGATTGTTCAATTTAATAGTCCCTTAGGGAAGTGGCCATAAGCAAATACCTACAACTAGATTGACTAAACATGAATATCTCATTTCTCCATTTATTTAGTAACTTTCAGTTAATTATTCTTCCTCTGTCTAATCTTCTCAAGAAAAGAACCTGGGAAAAGCTGGGCTTACAAAAAAGCACTTTGGGATTGCCTTCATAAAGCTTTGAGGGATCACGGTGTCTCTTCTGTCAGCAATTCTGAGCAACGTGAATTGGGGGACAGATTTGTGACATCGGTTCTCCACCTTTTTTGTCTCCTCCTGAACTTGTCATTGTCCAGGTCCCAGGGATGTGTCCAGGGGTTGCATGTAGGTACCTTTTTTTATTTTGTTAAAATACACATAAACTACTATTTCCAGATTTTAGTATGAGATACAAAGAAATTAATGGACCTCTTTAGATTCACAAGTGAAATCTATATTAAATCAGGGGACTCAGCCTTGAGTTCTCAAATCCCCCCATTACTGAATGACAAAACACACCAAAACTTTACACCTGGCAGTCTCATGTCTGTGTTATTGCAGGAAGATGGAATGTGAAAGGCACCATGGTGGCTTTTAACTCAAATGACACTTTATCTCTGTTAAAATTAATGAATTCTTTCTTCAAGTATCAAAGTAATCAAAATGAATCCACAGAAAAACAAAAAGGAGAAGTCTTTTATTCACTGGGGAATATAACAGGATCTAGGATGGACTACCTATCTTATTCAGAAATGCTTTAAAATATTTAAAATCTATTTGGCTTATTCTGCCAGAGAGTCAGGGAATTCATTAGTATATAAAGGTATTCGTGGTCTTCAGGGAATAGTATAAAATGGATGGCCACAGGTACCCATGAATAACTTATCTCCCACATTTGAGTCATAACATTTCACAGACTAATAAGGAAAGATGTGCAGTTTTATACGTTTAATTTACATATGTAAAACTGAATTGAGCATTTCTGTGCATCCCCCAGCACGGTAAACAGCAGTAGATTTGTGATAACAGCATTAGCTACAGCAGGTTCGTGAGTTGCTGTGTAATACATCCCTGTACAATTTCAGTACAGCCCATTACTCTTCTCCCTCTTTGCTGCTGCTCTAAATGCTCTGTCTGGGAAGCTGGAGACTAAATATAGCATTCCCTATGCCTTGAGCCAGGAGGCATGGATAGAATGGATATGGCTTTGAAGATTATATCTATATGATATGAATATTCGTGTATATCTCAAAAAAAAAAAAGTCTCTTTGGTTATTCCAACAAAACTGTTCCTTTTGTTAGCCCTGGGTCACTGCACAGGAAGGGAAGAAGGGCTCACAGGGTCAGAAGAGCATCACACAACTCTCTTCTCTTCTGCCTCCCAGTGCTTTCCTTGCTGCTTATAATCTTTTCCTAAGCTCCCTCAGCCACTCCGAGGACACGGGTAGAAGGGATATTTGCACTTGCATGACCTTCCTCCACACCCAGGTGGTCAGGAAGCTCAGGGTGGAGATGAATGTCGTGTTGCCTGCTCTGAAGGGCTCATTCCTTCTTTTCATCCTAAATAAAAGTTCCCAGATAGGTCAGGAAATGAAACCTGAAATCCTTTTTCCTACATCAGATCTCTACCCATTAGGTTAAGATTTTCTTATATCTTGTATCCACTACCAGTAGAACAGCAGCAATTAGGAACTTTTCCCAGGAAGGAAGAAGATGGAAGTTTCAATCTCTTTAATCCCCTCTCAATTTTTTTTTTTTTAATATATGTTTAAATCCATAAAATGGTTTCTAGACTCAGGAAGCAGATAGTGAATGAGCTTATATTTACACGTGTTCAGTGTTTCCCACCTTTTATATCCAAAACAGCTTCCAAATCTCCAGTCATGTCATGGGTCATTTTTTCCAGATTTTTTGATTCTTCTATTGAGGTAAATTGCTCTCTTCTTATGTTATGTTGGTCATTTGTGGTTAAAACTTCAGTGTATTTGTTTTTCTTCAGGAATACTGGGGGATGGCAATTTTCTTCTAAGTAAATTTGCAGATCTGAACATCTGTAAAATTCTATTTAATTCCTTCCTGATGTCCCTGTTCCTCATACAAAGTGTACAGCAAACCTGGAGTTGAGACCTACATTTTTAATTTCAGATATTTGTTCTGTTGGACTTTTTGCAAACACTTGATTTTTACCATTTTATAATGCACTCTGCCATCAGTTAGTACTTCTTCACTAAAGAAACAAAGAGAACTAGAGAAGCTTTAGCAGAGATTGTGTTTGTATGGAGAAGAAATATTCAGACAAGTACTAGTTAAAACTGCCCAAGATTTATGGAAGAAAAGAAAATAAACTCTGTACTTAATAGTTTAATCCAAATCCTTTGGGATTATAATGAGACCCTCATGGGAACAGATTACACATCTGTTGACTGGGGATGGGAGGATTTATGCATTCTTCTGCAACATCTGGTACTTGCACACATCAGGAAAGATGAGAGTTCAAAGGTCTGTTCCAGTAAAGCAACTCCTACACAAAATAATAACACACAATCATATTAATTCCTTCTTTTCCAAAGCACTTTTCTCAATTTATGTTTTAAAACTTGAAAGAACAGTGATTTCAGAATTTTCAAAATGTCAACTGATAACAAGAGCACCTATTAAAGTTATCTGCAGATCCGTATCTAATTCCTCTACCAATTTTGATCTAAAAAATTGCATAAACAATTAAGTTTTAATTATGTCCATTATAATATTTTAATTGTAGCATACTTAAAAAAAGAGATGATTAGTCTTTAACTGAGATATTTCAAAGCAGCTACAAGTTACTAATCAACCCACTTCCAAAGTGTCAATTAGAACAGTTTAGCTACTTTTTTATTGATACCCAAATGGTTTTTGAAATGCCAGCAAAACACTTCAACACATCTAGATGCCTGATAGGTTAATAAAATGGCAACAGATTGCTTCTCAATGTCTAATTTTGAATTAATGACATTATATCTAAGCTTTCCTAGACAGTAATCACCTAACTTTTAATTACATTGCAAAAGAAAACTTTCAATATCAAGTCTATAATTAATATCTTAATTGAGGCAGGAAGTTATAACAACAGAGGTTGTTGAAAAGAGTGTTTATTTGTATTACTTTTGTAAAGTATGTTCCCTTTTAAACTGGAATAATGTGAATACTATTAATGAAATTCTAAGCCCATTTTATTTAGAATTAATGACTCTCTACACTGAATTAAAGTAGATTCAGGCTGCACCTATTCTGTTTCTTTTTACTAAGCATGCAGTGCATCATTTTCCTGTCCCTAAGATTTCTTAATTTAAGGAACATATGACATTAACACAGAAGACAATTTTTTGTTTTTGCAAACCCTGTGTGTCCAGCTGAGTACACAAAACAAGCCCTGCCTGTGTGGGATGCAAGGATGAGATCCTCCAGTTCAAAACCTGGGTAAGACCTTTGAAAGGCAGTGTTGGTGAACTCCCCCAGGCCATCACAGGGTTATCCCACCCTCCTTGGCCCATTATCTATCTTGATTAAACCCAATGCAGTTTTAAGACAGACACCAGGATTGAAGTCCTGTCATACCTGTGGAATGTTTTGGTGCTGATGTTCACACTGGATTTTGCCAAGCATGGACAAGTACCTTGAAGGCGTCCCCTGGAATCGTAAGAACTACTTGTACCTTCCTCCTCTGCAACCAGAACACCTGTAGTTTAAAGAGTGGGAAGTGTAGAATGGGAATAATAGAGATTTTTATTCCTAGTGCCTTGCTTTTTTGTTGTTTTTGTGCTTAAATGACTCAAAGGGTTCAACCTTAATGCCTTAATTTTTTTTCTTTTCTCCTCTAGTCCCTCTGATTCCAGTTCATGTATGATCCCAAAAGGAGATATATTCACTCAACTCCATCACCTACTTATGTGATAATTAAATCAAGCAGTATCACATAAGAGCCTGTGTACACAGATCTGTGTGATTACAGGTCATAGTGCATTGGCTTTTGTGAATCAAAGAGCAGCACAGGGATTTTCCATAGCCATCCTAGAATGCACTTCCTGGTGCGTGTGAGGGTTTAGGACTCTGGACATTATAAACATTAATTTCTAAGACCTTCCTAATAAGCAATATCATTTTCCTTGTGAAAGACAATGATACATAAATCCTTTTAAGCAGTTTAACAATTTGTGGGATTTTGGGTTTGCAGTTTTGGGTGTGTTGAAAAGTATAAAGCTGCATACCTGGCCTATGCTTTAATTTCTCTTTTCTCCCTTTCTGAAAAAAAAAAGCATTGTTAATAATTCAGTAACATCTCAATTAATAACAAGTAGATAAAGATTTTTTTTTTTTTAATTGAATGTAGTTGTACTGTCGTCCAGAGCAGGAAGACCATGATCTGTCACAGAAGTTCTTCACCCTTGCTTCTACATACTGTTTTCAATTCTCCTATGAAATCTCATAGGAAACCTTTACACAGCCCTCTGAACAGCAATATTTGACTCAGATTGTGTTTAGTAAGTAAACATATTCCGGACTATTCCCTTCTGTTCTGGCCTGTATGTTTCTATATGTCTATATATTGTGTACCCCTGACCAAACCTTTCTGAGATGAAAAAATCACCTGATATTGATAGGATATTGAAGCAAGCAAGAAAAGGTCTAAAATGCAGATCATTATTTAAACAGATTAATCCTTCTTCCCTGAAGATTAATTTCCATTGTAATTTCTCCATCTGTAGAAGGTGCTCTGTAGTTATATCAAACACCACACCCCCAAACTCTGGGAAATAACATGATCTTCTCAAAAGTAAAAGAAGTTTTGAAGTAATGTATCAAGTGAAACATAATTCTTTATATAATTTGGAGTGAGGATAAATGAAGAGTTGAATTTTTTATGGATCAAAACCAGATTCCTCGCTCAGCTTCCATCATAACACATTTTGTTGGATCTCCTGAGGTTCAGTATTTGAGCTTTGGATGGCCTTGGCCAATCTTTAGTTATAATCCAAATGTTGATGTGGCTCGTGATCAACAGAAATAAGTAGATGAGCTCTTATAAAAACAAATATATTTCTTGGGGAAATACTGCAGGGAATACTCCCTGCAGTTCTGAACTCAGCAAATTGAAGTAAATGAAAATCTATATAGATTGCATAGAATTTTTTTTTTTTAAATAATTCTTTCTGACATAATCCAACTTGACTCCAGCAGGTTCCCCAGGGCCATTTCTTATGGCACTGAGTGAGGAATAAAATGTTTTCATCATATCACTACTGGGCCTTTCTTATTTATCACATTAGGGAAATGAATGAAGCATTAATTTTGCCATGATGGCAAAAGCATGGTGCATTGCTTTCTAATCACAATCTAACACACAAATTTTACTGCAGTACAATATAGGTTATCTCCCTTATCTGTACTTCAAACAACTTAAAAAAAATATTTGAGATATTAAGCAGCTCCAGTTCTCTTTCAAAAGTTCTGATTCCTCCTCTTTATTTTTAAGAGGCTCCCTTTTCAAACAGGAGCCCATGAGTCTCTCCAGTGATCCATGAACACACAGTCTGAGAGATCCTTTGCTTGTTAAATCATTTGCTTCACTATTTGCTGTTCCTATTTAGCAAAATAGCCGCCCCTGTAATACATTTAGTTTTAGGCTATGCTCTTAAAACACACCATTGATGGATAATGCTTGAATATTTGGATTTTAGCCTCGGTATATATCAGCATGAAGTAACCAGATATTATTTTAATGAGACAGCATGTCCCCTGATCCAATTCATATTTTAATATTCCAGAATTCAGCTATGGGACAAATGAATATAAGATTAACTGGAGAACAAAAATATAAATAAAGCAATAATAAAACCCAGAGGTAAAGACATTGTGTAAATTGCATTATTAAGATCATAAATCTTATGAATTTGATTCTCCTTTCATCCATCTTTTTTCTCCTTTTGATTTCTTGCTGGTTATGTGATTCGTATAATTTTTCTCTCACTGGGATGCAAACCATGACTCTAGAAGAGAAAAACAAGAGAAAACCAGTATGATTTAACTCACAGATTATGGCATTACAATTTAGAAGAGTGATAACAAAACTCTGCATTTGTGGTGTGAGAGAATTTATTCTTTATGTTCTCTGTGAAGAAAGTGAGAAGGATTGCAGTTTAAGCAGCACCAAAACCAGTCTGAGTTGCACAGCAGGGAGAGCTTTTCATCTGCAGAAAAAGCAGTAGAGTAGGACATCATGGGAATTTCTGCAACCTGTAACTCCACGTTTCCAAGAACAACTTAGACAAAAGTTTATCATGAATTTTTATGATTAATTAACTCTATCTCTAAGCCAAAGACTGGAGACAGCACAAATGCCCTCTTGAAATTCCATCCTGCCCCAGTTTCTGTGATAAATCCTTTTAAAACCTGTGCTCTTAGAAATAAACATTTTGCAAGGTACTGATATGAATAAGGCAATAAGACTTAGCAAAAATAAATAAAAAAATAAATACAAATATTTAAAGTATCAACATCAAGGAACCTGAATCTGAAGCAAAGGTGTTCCAAATGCAGAAGAGGAAAAAACTAATCAATAATGGAATCATTTCTTTTTATCAGTGCCTCAACACAAGAAGTCGGAACAGGCTACTCATAAAAAGGGTTCAAATGGGCTGGTTATCATTATTCATCTTTCACTTAGTTGTATAAAAGTCTAAAAAATTTAGAGTCAGAAGAGTATCAGGCTGTTAAATAACTTTAACCTAAGAAAGCATAATTGTGAGAGACCTCAGTCACGAGAGTGATAAACACAAATGAATTGTAGTAAGACAGCTTTGGGAAAAATGCCTAAAAACTTAGTCGTGTCATATTTAAATTTGACAATTCCACTTCCAGAAGACATTTAGGGCTGGAGAAGAAGGCTGGTAAGCTGGGTGGGGATCCATATGCACACATTCACCATCTCTGCTGTCACTGAGAGTGCTCTCACCTGGGGCCCCAGAAAATGCCTTTCCCCACTTCTTCAGCTGCTTCTTGGTTTGCCTTATTGCTTTTTTATTTTCTTCTCCTGATGGATCACAAATAGATCCGTAGGTGCAGTTAAGAGGCTGTTTACCTGCAGCTGGTGAAGATGGAACAAGATACTGAAAACAAAACAAAATGAAAAACGGGGAAAAAAAATTATAATTTTGTTTATTGTTATGATTAAAAACCAATGATAAGTGAAATCAATTTTTCTGTCCTATCGAAAATGTAATTTTCTTCTACTTTTGAGAAGTAGAAAATAGTTATTTGCTTCCTCTTTACTTTTTGTATGCTCAAACAAACCTCTTATTCTTTTATCTTTTCTTTCATTTTGTACCATTACTGGAAATGGATATTTAATGTTAATTTCAAGATTTTAATCAACTTTCAATTTATTCCAGTAAAGAAATTTTGATTAAAGTGTTTCAATCACAGCTGTGTTGTTTTATACATATTTGCTATGACAACCTTAGAATTTACTAAAAATCAGCTTCAACCCAAAAATCCATCCTGTCAGTAAGACATATAATCTCTGTTGCCCTCGAACATCAGCTCAGCTAAAGCATTTTGTAGGATTCTTACTGACTTCATGCATTCCCTTTGAACAATGTCTGGTGACAATGACGACACCCCAAATACCACACTTGGAAGTGAATTGCCTTAATATGTAACAAAGTGCTAATAATTTGATTTCTGAGCCTGGCACTTGTGTGCAGCTTCAAGGATTTCTGTGTCAGCTGCAGGTGAACACACCTTGAA
The DNA here is from genome assembly GCA_035047845.1 of Dendrocincla fuliginosa. Classification (NCBI taxonomy): domain Eukaryota; kingdom Metazoa; phylum Chordata; class Aves; order Passeriformes; family Dendrocolaptidae; genus Dendrocincla; species Dendrocincla fuliginosa. The sequence continues at coordinate 69,164,605 of JAWWMO010000138.1, read as the reverse complement.
GGATCACCACAAAATCTCCTTGGTGATACTGAATGCTCTCCTAGAAGTCAGGATATAATACAAGATTAAACAAAGTGTTTGTCTTTGAAAATGCATTTTGAAAGCAAACAAGCCTTTGTGGTTGTAATCTAAAACTCAAAATATTCAAAGAAAGAAAAGGTTGAATTGAATGTTTTGAGATATTTTAATAAATAAAAATCTCTGCATCATTCCTAATATACTGATTAGCATTTATAGTTTTCATGCAATGATCTGAATAATGATATTTCTGCCTGTCAAAAAAATCTGTCCAATAGTACTTCAAGAAGAAAATGTCACATTCCACACCATTATGATGGGTTTAAAATATTGATTATTTCATGTCTTGTGTTCAGGAGGTTGAGGAGGTTAAGGAAGAAACGGTGGAGAAAGTACAGACAATTTCCTAGGCAACTGTAGTAACAAATTGAATGAATTTTACTAACTACTAGACACTATTACCTGTAAAAAAAGGGGTAAGGAAAAAACCCTTTGGCTTTATGATCTCTATCAATATAAGTAAATCCTACACTGACTAGTTCAGTTATGAAATTATGCAAGAATACAAATTGAAGCCACATTGTAAAACTATCTTGAGTACAATGCTAGAATGATTTGATGTCAGAAGCATATATTCATCTATTATTAAACTCTTGATTTTCAGGACATAATAGCAATCAGAAGTAAAATACACCTTGAGAAATGATCCAGCCCTCTGGTCCCCTCCAAGGATGACAATTCAGTGATTCCTGACTGATGGTTTATGTTTAATGTTGTACATATCTATATGTTGCCACAATATACAAAAGGGTTTTCATCCTTTCTCTCTCTCTCCTCCCCTGCACTTTTTTTGCAACAGATATTGTAGGGTTTTATGGAATACAGAGTGTGTGGGACAAATATAACAGGAAGAGAGAGGTGAAGATATAGGACTTACTCTGATCACAGAAAAGAGTCTTAGCAGGGAAGTGAGGAGAGAGGATCTATATTCCAACACTCAGTGTGACACACAGTCTTGATTTCAAGTTATTGGATGAGAATGGGCATCTATAATCACATTTAGAAATAAAAGAAATAAAGTATAAATCCGCCAACATAAAAGTTCCTTTTGAAATCTGAGCACACAGCTTTTTACTCTCTCATATGAAAGTTTAATTTCAAGTACTTTGATTAAAATGCACTGTTTTCAAAAACAGAAAACAAAAACAAAACTCACATCCCCCAAAGCACTGTCAGTAGTTAATTCCACAACAAAGCAATCCATCAAGAGTGATCAAATGATGACTTATCTCATCCTAATCCACAAAACAAGGGGACTATTCCAGTCCTTAATTAGAACAGTAGTGAAGAAGGCAAGCCAACAAAATATTTAACTCATCCCACTTAATTCATTCCTCAGAATTAGACAAAAAATATAAATCACACTTTCACTCTGGCAGTTTAAGATATACAAAGGCATCAACTTTTCAGAGAAAGGTATCTGAACTCATACATTTCATTTAGCAGTCAAAAAAGATGCTGGTTTTACAAATCTTCCTTTATATTTTTTCACCTCCTTTCTCCTGTTTGTGAAGTTCTTGTGGCTGGTAGGGCCAGGTTTTTAAAATATCATCTGCGCCTCATTCTGCATTTTGGGTGTCTGATGTTGGAAAAGGTCCTGTCACCCACCTCTTCCCCAGCTGTTCCTTGGGAACTGAGGTGTATCTCTTGAGAATACATTGATTGTGTAGGCAGAAGTTCTGGGCTCTGCAGATATGGATCAGCCTCTGCTGTGCCATTTGGACACCCTTTGGCAAGTCATTCAGCTGGCACTGTCTCAGGTCACCACCCATGAAATGGACACCACCCTCGAGGTTTTACCCCAGATCAAGCAAATCTTAGGATGGGTCTCACACCACCTATGCTGAAACTCATCAAAAGGCGAATATTCTCATATAAAACCAGAGGACAATCCAAAAGAGCTCTGAAACTGAGACACTGGCCCTGATATACAGATGTAAATAATAAGATCATGTCAGTGAAAGTCTACACCCTATGCAATATCTCCTGGCAAGGGAGTGCTGGTGTAGGGAGCTTGGAAGGATCTGGGTGTGACTGGGGTGGTTAAATCTCTCTATTAAACCTGTGGGGATTTACCCTGCGTTACACAGACTGTGTCCATACCAGCCCATGAAACAGGATGAGAGCCTGGACTCAAGCACTGCCATGAGATTATCTAATTCACTTGCTATAACCTGGGTTAGAGTAGGTACCAGTGAGCAATTTCTGGATAACACAGGGAAGCATCAGGAGATAGTGATCCCCCAAAAACAATACAGTGGCTGTTACCATGTACTTGAAGGAAGATCTAAATCACTCTGAATGTAAATTGGGCTATGCCACAAGCTTCAGAAGCACAGCAAGGACCTTGGGCTGATTAATATTTTTGTGTTCATGTTTTTTATAATGAGCTTGTATTGAATTATCTGTATTGATCAGGAGACTTCTCTTCCCTGGTGATAAAAGGGCAGTAAATTCTTGTTTGCATACTCTCCCTCCAGTTTTCCACTGCATTTTTTGGTAGGAAAAATTCGTGGTGCCTTTCAAAACTGATCCTGAATGCCAAACCAGTCCCTGGAACAAACAGACCATAAACTGTAGGTTAACCTTGAGGCTCTCCAATGGCAGACTCTGTATGAGGGCAAATCCTCACTGTTGTATATTTTCCTTCTAATGTGATGTGTTCTGCCAAACCCTCTCATATTATAATAGATCAAACTCCCTGCATCAGTGAAGCTGCACAAACTTCCAAGCCAAAGGTAAAATTCCACTATAGAAAACTCTACTTTTAATACAGGAATGAGGCTCTTGCTAGTGCTACGTTGTGACACTGAAATGCATCAGGTAAAAAGGACATTGTGAATAATAGAAAAACTCTTTCTTTTAAAGTAGTTGTCGGATAGAAAAAAGAACAATATGAACAATACCTGACCTGGTGACTTGCACTGGAATGGGAAGAATCATCTTTCTGGGAAAAAAAAAAAAAAGGGACAGTAGAGTTTTAGAAGAAAGTTAAGAAATGAGGAACTAGGACAGTTGCTGGCTTGCCTCAGCTGAAGTGTGGTCTCTAATGACTCCAGTGACACATAATCAATTTATGAGCGTTGTTGTATTACATTTGCAGACAATGCAGATGTCAGCATTTCCATTTCCCCTGAGAACGGGCAAGTATTATATTACATTCACTCAAGAGTGCAAATGCCAGCAAAATTTGGCCACCCTAATTCACACAAAATTAATTTCTGCATAGGTTTACTTAAATATTTTGTCTATGCAATAGCTGTCTCTCATAATGACTTGTTTTTTGCAATCTTTGAGAAGCCTGTTGAAATACTGATGTGATGAGAACTGCAAAATCACATTCTGGAGTCTTTCAAATTCTTTTTCCACTGAGAAAGGTGGTCCATGCGAGCTCTCAGCCTAAGTTTCTTAGTACTGCCAGAAATCAAGGTAAAGGGATTTTCAAACAGCTTTCTCACAGCCCAAAACTACCTCCATAACTGAGATGCAGCTATTCCATTCTGAACTTATCAATACCTCTGTTAACTTCAGTGAAATTTCACCAGAATATACTGTAGTGGGGGAATACACCTCTTCTTTGCCTTAGAGAAGCCCAGGCATAAACAATTAGAGAAATATTACAGGTTTGCTTTTGTATATTCAGTTATAGTGAAAACCTGTATTTTTAAGAATTCCAGAAAGCTGAAGGTTTCAATTCTTTCATCAGCCAAGATGGTCAAGTACTAGTTTCATAGGTAATATATTGTAAGTGTCTAAATTCCTGATCAACACCCCTTTGTTACTCCTCTCTATTCTTGTTCAGTCACATGTTATTAACTTTCTCTTCCCTTAACAGAATTTACAGTAAGGGATAAGAATTTACATGGTATTAAAGGATGAATAAACCTTTGTCAGGAACAGTGAGTGCTACATGATGTGCAACCATCTGTTGACTCCTGATACAGCATAAGTTGTTTTCAGGTCTTTCAGATCTTCTATAAACATTAGGATTGAACTCCACTGCATTGAGGGAGGCACAAAAAAATTGGAGAGTAAAGTAATAATGGTCTGCTCAACTAACTGTTCCATGTTAACAACATGTACCCTTTTTCTAGAATTTGCTTTTTAGACAAAGTTGCAATTAATAAAAGAAGGTGATTATAAGTCTACTGGAAATGAAATCAGAATATGAGATGGAGAAGGATTAGGAAAGTTTTGATCATGAAGAACGTGGCATTTAGCATTTTTGCAATATTTCTTTAATACATAAAATATATAATTATACATCTGTAATGCATAATAGTTTGTATTGTACAATTTGTATAATAATATCACTTTCAAGTGATATAAAACAGGATGGGAAAGAGATACTGGAAGAGATGTTTGTGTTCAAGCAATTTAAGAATTACCCTTCCATTGAAAATTTGATAGACCTGTTTCCTGTTTTCATTTAGGAAATGAAGTTCCAACTTCTTAACCTTATCGCAGGGATACAAGAAAAACAGTATCTTACTTTTTGAGCAGGTGGGAACCTAAGACTAACCTAAACTTGTATTTAAACTTTTCAACTTCTTAAAGGTAATTTGCAGTATCACAAAATCAGTATCTGGCTAAAACCACAGTTTAATGGAATAACGAGAACTGAATTTGGCTGAAGTGTTTTGTGCAATGGCAATCTGATGGAGCTCTGGCTCAGGTGGTCAGTTTTAAGTATACAAAAGGTCTAAGGGTTGAGAAACCCCAGTACAAACTTCAGCAGGAAGAATATGGGCTTAATCTCACGATAAGGGAAGATGCAGAAGTATTTATCCAGCAGATACATCCTACTCTCAAGTGCTGGTGTAGAATCAGTGGCATTAATGAGATTTATTTACACACAATCTAAAATCTAGTTAAAGGAAAGGCTGTTGCACAGATCAGCCAGTGCAAGATGAAGCTCCTGAGTTGAAGCCAAGTATTGTGATACATTAAACGAGGTGGGCGTTGGACTTTCTGCAGTTGTGAAGGACCCAGAACAAAGCTCCTCTTGGAAGATGGTCCCTGAGCACAGGTCTGTGGTCGTGGCAGCACACACGAGCCACAGGTGAGCGCAGGACTCGCCTTCAGAAGGATCTCGTTGAACTCTGACATAGCAAAGTCAAGAGGTGGAAGTCAGCCTCTTCATTTTGAAAAATTGGTCCCATGGGTTTTTATTCATATTTTAAGATCTACACAACTGTTTGAAGAAAGAAGAGGTGAGAAGGGCAGAAAGCCTTCTTTTTTTTCTAAAGGGTTCTTGTAGTTATATCCAAGACTACAACAATAGAAAAGATGAGAGATAGGATGCCCCTGACTGATAAAGCTCTTCCTTTCCTTTAGATGTCTTCCAAGTCATGTGAAAACGAGGTCCACCAGTTCTTAATTCTTTGGGATACCTTTTGAGCTTGTGATTTTCAGATTATGAACTCTTAAAACAAGAGGTGTTACAACTAGGCTGACAATTGTATTTTGGTGATATCTCGCTATTCCCCCTTAAACATGACTTAGAATATGAATGTACGGTTTATTCTTTTCTTGTTCTTTAAACTATCTTTTCAGTTAGTTTCTTTTCTAGTTGGCATGGAGTATTTAAAATTCTTATTTTCTCCATTTAGATATCCTCTTTTATGGAGCTGCTTATAAATTTTATATGATGGATAACCAATACTCCAATCAATGTTAAACAACAAGGCAGTCACAGTTACTACTTCTGAGATCTCTAATTACTCTGCTGGGAGCAAGCAGGAAATACCCATTTCTGTGGTGGAGAAACCCCATCACCCTGAGGAACATACCCTCAGTCCCCCTGAAAGAGTGAGAGTACCTTTCTGGAAGGCATTCATTTCTCCATCTTTCACTAGGATAAAAAACATGTACATCAATCAGCTGGGAAGCAGTTTCCAATCCCACTTCTTGTCCTCCCCTTTTGCTCATTTTTATTAGACTGGACCTATGTCCTCTTGTGGGTCTCAAGGAGTCTCATAGGGCTTGGTACAAGATATGCTACCGAAAGCATTTTTATTGAAATCCAGAGCAGTGTTTATAGGTGTCTACAGGAAAAAAAGAAACTATTACTTCAGACTATTTGGATGTGGCTTTTACCCTCATGAATTTTTAGAGGGATTTATGTATCTTAGGTTTTCAATAGTTTTCTCCTGTAGTGAATAGACCTTGTTGCCTGTAACCAGACTTCCTTATTTGAAAAGATAGGAACTATAAATTCTATTTTACATATGTACAGGACATAAGTCCTTCCCCTAGAGACAAAATATAAGTGTATATTTAATGGGAGAAGAAAGGAGAGAGGGGTCAGGAAAACAGAATAAATTGATTTGATCCAAGAAAGTAGAAAATGAAATGAGATTCTATTGTAACTTAACAAGTTAAAATAGCAAGCTACACTTGACTTTCCAAAATGCTAAATTAGAATCATACAATCAAGTTTCTCAAGTTCCCAGTTTCCTTCACAAACTGGCTTCCCTCCATGGATTGATCTCCCTGGATACATCATGTCTGGGGTGGTGTGCTGTGAAAATACCAGTTACAAGCTGTTGCTGGATTTCTCTGGTGGCAATATGAAATTCTCAGTGGAAAATGCTTACTTTAGGTAGCTGAATGAACCACTAGAATTCCTCTACATAAGCATATTGTGTCCATCCTGCACTCCCAAGGATGGCATTTCATATGCCAGTCTGAATTTAGGTAAGAGAACATCTTATCTATTTTACACTTCTATGGCATTCTCTTCATTATGCATCTTATTTTTACTGTTGTTTTTTCTTTTGTTGTTTGGACTGACTTAGAATTTTATTTCACAAAACTCTAAGTTTTGAGAAATAAAATAAAAGTTTTATGAAAAGTTTTAAAATAAAAGTTTTGTGAAGATCTTATGGGATCCATAGGAGTACTGAAAAACAGTCTTGCAGACTTTGGGATATGACCTGTGCAGCAGTTTTTTACCTTTGTCCACATGTGGAGGACTCACTATTTATTCCAGCCAACTTTCCAGGCACCTGAACAATTACAGGTTACAGTCATGGTGCTGGGGAATGAGATTGCTTCCCATATCAGAAAACTAGTACATTTTGCAGTAGATACAATACATGGGTTTATATAACAATTTATAGAAACCTCTGGATATTAAGAAACCTAAAAGGGTAAACTCCTGAACCACATCTTGTGCACTCACCTGATTTAATGGAATCAGGATTTCATCTGTTTTGAATAAAGCTGGTTTTAACTTAGCTACAAGACAAGACAGAGTTCTAGTCACTATGACATAATAAAGTGCCAATGAGATTTAAGTTCTTATCCCATTTTCCTTGTTAGAGATGTTCAATTTTCTGTATACTCCAGTAATGAAATGCTTCTCAAACTGTTTAATAGATTTATTCGTTCCATTTTTGTAAATGTAAAAATTTGCTGTATTGTCTTCTTTTAACAAGCATTGAAAGTAAGAAAAATGCTCTGATAGTCTTGTTGGACTTATAATCAGCATATTTAATATATATAGTTGTATCATTCTCATGGTGAAATTGATGCATAGATATCAACTAAATCAGAAGAAGAAACCCAGGATCCTCAAACAATCATTTAAAATGTGTTTTAACATTCTTTCCTGTCATTCCTACATATATTTTAAATGAAAGGTATTATAATTGTAGATAAGAAAATGTGGTTACAGTGTTTTCTAAGTGAAATACTGTATTTGAAGTAGTGGTTCACCATGCAGCAAACAAGTCCTAAGGCTGGGAAGAACTCTTAGTGGTGTTCTTGAATTTACATTTTTGCTTAAATCTTGAATATTTTCTCTGCTTTTGTAAAATAGGTAGAGTGAAGGTAATGATTTGCACTTGAATGAAGAGTATATACAATAGCTAAAGAAACAAGTTTAATATATTAAACTTTCAGTGCAATTAATTACTTAGTCCTGAATCCAGTAAAGACTTTGGTTCCTAAAATCTGTGCATTGGAGCATCAACCTTCCGAGTGCCTGGCCCTCGCAGTGAAACCCAGGATGCTTTGTCAGGCATACAGGGTTTTCATGCAGTGTTTTAAAAGATTGTGTATGCGACATCTGGAGCACAAATATCTGTCCTAACTTGGGACAGCTTAATGACATTATGTAGAGAAGTTTGGGTAGTACCAGAAGCTGCAAGAATGTGATACTGAATTCTAAGCCTACAAAGCCATGTCCCTTTGCAGAAGAAGCAAACTCAAACCACTCTGATTCTATGATAAGAAAGTAGCAGTGTGGCTTTTCTGACCTCGACCCAGTTCAGTTTAAGAATCTGTGCAATGCTTTACTTCCCATCAATTACCATCCCTGCAGATGATTCCATCGGGATCCAGAACAGTCCAGTGGCTGAATTAGGAGTTATGGAAATGAAACATGACCAACAAAACCTCATGGGCAGCTGAGCAGCTGGAAATACAAACAGCAGTATATGTGTGTGAATTCCCTTTTTAGCAGTCGAGTCCTGTCTGCCCTTTGCAGAGAGCGAGATTTCTTGTAAAAGAAGATGATTCTTTTCTATCTTTCTACAAACTGCCCTCACTTTCCTAGTTTACCAGTAATGGCACACTGCAGCCTGACTTACCCTAGTACTGACTGTTTTGGGATGGACAACTCAGCTCAAGAACTGCAGATGTCTTGGAAGCTTTAATTATATCTGCACATTTCTTGACATGAAGGGTTATTAAGGTTTTCTGCCACAGGGCTTTCTAAACAGTTATTTCTGGTTTAGATTCCGATTAATTACTGCAGACCTCATGTAATTTTTGGTCCTGAGTTTTCGTGGTTCAGCTCTTTCAGCTGCAAATAAATTTGTTTTTTTAATAGTACTTAATGAAGGGTTTCTGATTCGAACACGGAATTACAGAGTTGAAAAACTTGCACAACTTCTTAAAAAAGAGAAAAGAACTTATAGTAACTTTGGGCTATGTACTGTAAAGTATTCCTTTAGGCTTTTGGTAGTGCCTATATTAGAACAGAACTGAGTCATATCAGATCAGCCTAGAGATTCATAGTTTAGTTGTGTAGGGAGGGAGAGAGTGTACATTACTAGCAGAAGTAAATCTGTAGGAAGCCGTTAGCTATTGACAAAAATCTCTGTCAATTATGTTGAAATGGTACGTTGCAAGCAGATGAAGCTCCTTCGCTAACAGGGGACAGAAAGTGAGGCTTTGGTCATGTTTTTCATCTGGAATTTTGAAGATTTCATGTTCCCGTCCCTGCCTCCAAGATGCACGTTAAACCACCATTTTTTCCGCACTCCATTTCTTCCTGGTTGTAATAAACTCTTTGTCCACTCCTTGCTTGTTCTGGCCTGTTTTCTGTCTTTCACAGACCATTTTTCCAGCAAACAATGCTTTCCTACTACAACTAGTTAATTGGTTCTGCTACAGTTAGGTAAATAATCCTTGGGCACTGGTTTTACTTTCAATACTGCCCTTTCAAAAGCAATGTTACTCTGTGCCAGAAAGAAATCCATGCTGGACAGACATTGCAGTGATGACTATCATTAAGCTTCTTTTGGAAAGGAGTTTGGAGTTTATTCATGCTTTATAACATGTTAGTTGATTCAACTGTAGGTGACAACTTTAGGGTCCTACAAGGTCCACAGAGTCAGATGCAATACAAAACAGTATCCTCTGTAATGGACAGAGTTCAACACTGTATTGCAAACAGCTTTACATGGTTTTTCCTGTTTATCATGGGTGAGGTATAAAAGATTAATAACTACATCTGCTGAAAAAAAAGAAAATTATGCAAATTTTAACCTCATGTTCCTGGAGGGGAAAACCTTTCCTAACTAAGCCCTTTAACAGAAGATAAACAAGACATTTTCAAAAAGGTTCAGCTAACAACCTCATCAAATAATTCTGTGATACCTTCATTACTGCTAGTCAGTCCATCCAATAAAATAATCTCTTCTGTTTTACACAGTGCTGAGTGTTTATAGTAGAACCTTTGCTTCCAATATGATTATTAATAGCAAGAAGTTAGTAGCATATATTTTAACTAAATCAATAGACTATATTTTAACTAAACAGCTTCATGGACTTTGGCCTCCACTAGTGGATTTTTATTCTTGATGGCTGTGGAATAAAAAACCACCATCCCCGAGTCCAAAGCCACCACTAATGTGCTATCACATAGGGTCACGTTTAGCAATGAAACTTCATAGGACTCTCTCTGAAAACAGCTCATTTTGTATTAATTTTCCCAATTCAGGGACGATATCCGTCTTTCAAAACATTCATTCAATATTCCTACCCAGACTTACTCCTTTTGGGCTTTTATTTCTCTTATGTGCTGCCTGGATGTGCTTTACTTAAATGGAAATTTTACAACTGAGAAAAGAGAGTAAGATGACTTAATTGCATTTCCAAAAGGGCAGACTTCTGTTCTACAGCAGCTATATACCTTTGAACAATTTTTTAAAATATGAACCATATTCCAGATCCAGGTTCAGTACTGCATCAAAATTTATTCTCTTTTTATTCTTCTATAAAATGAGTTTTTCTTTACTATTTTTAGCATATTCAACCCTTAGTTGGTATGTCACTGAAGTTAACCTAAATCCATAGACATTATTTCATGTCAAAACCTCACAATAATACTTTCACCTTCCTACAATTAAAGACTGCAGTACTTACCTAAATACTAACTTTAAAAGGGAAGAGTCACCTGTGGGCTGCGATTCCACTTCAGAATTTCCTTTGGGGTATTTTACTTAAATCTGCAGGAGAACAGCTCAGCATGCTTAGGGTCATGGTAATGTTGACCTCCTGATTGAGGGCAGGAAGAGCAGAGAAAATTCTCTGTAGGTCTGGCAAACAGAGAGTTCTTCAGCAGAGAGATTAGTCTTTTGTCCCCACTCCTTTAGCTCTTTGCCTAAAAAGATTATGCTATATCTCCAGCTGGCTAAAAAAAAGTGTGAGAGTTAGGACTTGATGTACTGTGTGTGACAATAACGGCCTTGGAAAGTCATTTTTGCAGCGGTAGCCTGAGACAGACTAAACTCAAGCACTAACCACCTTTGAGCTGGGAAGGATTAATTCACACAAAGGCGCTTCTGGTGGAGAGACAATTCTGGCTGTCTTTGCCTCCTCTTGACTTGCTGTGCTCCATAGCAGGGTGAATTCCAGGGAACCAGCTGAACTCTCAGTTTGGAGATGGAGTGCAGCCTGACAAGCCAGATGCTGGAGATCCCTGACCTCTTAGATTTGGGCACAATTGGGTGCTGTGGACTCGGATCTGATGTTCCCAGCATGGTAGATGAAAAAAACTACCTAATGCCAACTCCAAAAATAGGAAATGAATGTCTGAAAGCATTGGGGTTTAGGTGCAATACTCAGTGCTCTAGAAGTGTATGCACTTGTTTTTGTTTCACATTTGCAGTGGGTGTCCTATAGGGACAAATATAAGGTATATTTTAAATGTAAAAGGTACCTTTTCTTCCAAAACCTGCTAGGCAGGACTTTTTTTACCCTTTTAAATAAGTCTGGAGAGAAGAATCTTTTCTGTCCCACCTGTCAGTGGGAGACCCTTGTTCATTCCTTATTTCCCTCTGCTAAACCTATTAGCTCAGCAATGGGGAAGGAGCAAGAAAACAGTGTATGTTCCAATTCCCATGTCTGCATTCCGCATATCTGGACCACAGACAACAGGACTTACCTCCCGATTAATGGAAGGGTGTCAAAAGGATCCAGTCCCTTGTCTCAGGACAGTTGTGTTTTGTCATAGAATCACAGGATGGTTTGAGATGGAAGAGACCTTAAAGACCATCTACTTCCAATCCCTCCACCATGGGCAGGGATGACACCCACTAGATCAGGCCCCATCCAGCCTGACTTTGTCAAGATATGTGCTTCAGACCAAAACTGCAAGAAAGATAATATTCCAGGATTGAAAAGGTTGTCAGATCTATACTTTACATTTATTTTTAGTGTCACTTTATACATTTTAAATCTATACCCACATGTCTAAAAACAAGAAGCTCGTTTGCCAAAGTGAAATGCATGTCAACTCCTGAAAAATCAACAGTGACTTAAGAAACTCTGCTTTTCAGGTCAAGGCTTATGAGAAATAGATATTTTAATGTTAAAAGTTTGGCTATTAAAATCTCATTTCAAATATGGTATCCAGAAAGCACTTCTTATCTCTTCAGGATGCATAACAGGATGGTAAGTATTTGTTTCTCAGTGGCTGTGAACTGCACTATTCTTCTGTTTAATTACAGACTTGCATTGACCAAATGCAGCCCACCTCATGTATTCTGCATGCAGGACCTCAGAAGCAATAACAGCTTTCAGTGGATCTGACAGGTCATTAGACGTAAGGACGGAGTTTGAGTCAATAAGAGGAAGCTGCTCAGGCAGGTGATGTCAAGGTAAACTTCCAGTTGAAGACTTAAAACTGCTGCAAGGAACCTCAGCTGGGAGAATATAATGAAGCCAAATCTGTAATTGTTAGGGCACAGTGCTGCTAAACCAAGCAGAAGGGTGAGAAGAGAAGGTGAGGGTACAGGGAAGAGGTACAGACATCCCAAGAGGACTCAGCCTGTTATCAGGGTACACCAGTGGAATAATTAAAGGAGCAGGGAAGAAGCTACAGAGCCCTTACCTCTTTTAAAGTCATTCTTCTGTGGTTTTTTTTTGGGGTGATTTGCTAAGATCAGGCACTGACACAAATATCTCAGTCTGGAATCAAGTCCTGTATGTTTCCTAAACACCTGAAAATCTTTTTTTTAATTTAAATATATTTGCCCTGAATACAGAGCAGAAATCTCAGTCAATCAGGTGCACTGCATATTGCAGAACCTCATCAACACAGGTTTTGATCTTTTAAACACCTCTTTTGATTTTAAGACTTAATTTTGCCATAGTTTTCCTAACCACCTTACTGTTTTTGAGGCTGTTTACCAAAAGAAACAGAAAGGCAAGAAGCTTTGATATTTGAAATTAATTTAAAATTGAATGAGTTTAGTTGTCCCTCTCTGCCCCACAGTGCATACAGTTTGGGGTTTTTTTTCATTTTTTTTAAAAGCAACATATATACACAATACGTTGAGCTATGAAAGGCTCAGGAAGAATCCTTGTTACTATTGCTTTATAATAAAAAAAATGTATAAACTTGCCAACAAGAAAAGCTAGAATTGCAGGCAACTTAGACAATGTGTTTTACAGCACTGAGTTTAGGCACACAGCCTGAGGTGTTGGTTTCATTAATATCTCATTTTCCTATGTGTGCATTTGTTTTGACAGTACAAATGAATGTTATAGCTGTGGAGGGTGTTGATGTATGGCAGGAAAAAATGCAAGCAATCAATACAGCTTATAAATATTAAAGTGTTACCATATGAAACAACAGGAAGCACTGGAATAATAAAGACTAGAAGAGAAAGAAACTTATCAATACACAAAGCCTAATAGCTACCCCATCTGTGGTTCCTTCTGTCATGCAGCAGACTTGGTTCTGAAGGGTTGAATGGCCAAAGTATGGTGAGATGCAGAGCTCAGCACACTCCCCTGGTTCAGAGGGCAGCTGCCTTAGCATGGGCACCATACCCTGCACGTGCTACACGATGGTGGCATCTCTGGCCCAGTGATGCCAGGATGCTCCTTCCCTCTGTCCAGATACTCTGCTAGACAGGGTTCTGTCCTGGTTCTCCTGATCAGAAAAAGCAGTTTCTGTTTATTTCTGGATGACCTCATTAATACTGTTTCATATCTTATTATTCCTTTTTTCATGTTTCTCGAGCTTCCTTTTCTCCATCTTTGTACCTCCCTTTCTCCACCCCGGTCTCTTTCCCAGTAAACTGCACAAAGTTCTTTACTGTGAGAGTGGTGAGACACTGGAAAAGACTGCCCTGAGATGCTGTGGATGTCACATCCCCGGAGGTGTTCAAAGCCAGGCTGGATGAAGATCTGAGCAACCTGATTTAGGGTTTCTGCCCGTAAAATCAGAGAATGTTAAGGGGTTCATCCAGTCCCAATCCTCCCTGCTGGGACACCTCCCATCAGACCACATTGCCCAAGGACTCATCCAACCTGGCCTTTTAACACTGCTGGGGTTGGGGCACCCATGGCAGGGGGGTTGCGTCTGTAAGATTCCTTCCAATCCAAACCATTCTATGATTCTATGAAACACCCTCTCATAGTTTTTGTCCCCATTGCTTCCAGTTTTGCTACTTCCATATCCAAATTTGGTATTTCTCATATGGTTACCTAGACAAAGTGTTCTTGCATAATATTACTAATATGACTACCTAGATTTTCTGATAAGATTTTGTTCCTCAAAAGTTCCCAAATACTCTCTTTCCATTATTAATAGATTGCCTGTTTTTTGACATAACTCCCCCCTAACTATCTATGAAATCCCATCATCCTTCACAGTCCCTTCTGCAGTTTCTGTCAGCATCTTGTATTATCACAAGATAATTCTCTATGGCACACCCAGCAGTTTCTTGTGTCATGTCCAGTAGTTTTCCGTGTCCACCTAAGTTTCCTTAACCTCAAGCCAATGCTGAACCTTCTGCTCACAGCCCTGATAATGTGAATAAGTTAAAGAAAGAAAAACATGTTATTCCTGATGAGACAAGAGATTTAGAGCAGCCTGGTAATTGGTCCAAGGGCTGGAACTGGTACTTTTCTGCAGACACATACACATGATATATTCTGTGCCTTGCAAACCTTGGTGTCATGTAACCTTCCACGTGTTTGTTCATCTTGGCCTTCCTGTGGAAAACTTCTCTCACCAGATACTGACATTCCAAAAGTCCAGCCCAGGCAGCCATTTCCAAGCTTCTCAGAAGGTATTTCCTGATCTGTGATTCTCTGGGCATAGAAGGGAAATTAAAACCTCATTATTCAAAGAGAAATTTCTGATAAGAAGGTCAGTGAATAAATATGGAAGATGGAATTATATACTTTACAGCATTTTTCCTACAGTACATCCCTCATAAAGTATCTGCTTCCTGGCAGGTGCTGACAGCCTAGGATTTAGTCACAAGCTTATATTGAAGGACTAACTTTATTTTTTGTAACATTATCACATTTTTTTTTTCTTCTGAGTATACGGATGTGAACTCAAGGCTCACATATAAAACTTGGATACTGCACACTTGGCAACCGATTTTTCTTTCCAATGTCTTTAATGTGAAACATGAAATACATAAAAGGTCTTCAGGCTTTTTATAAAAGCAGAAGGAAAATCTGGTGACTGATCACTGACTCTACAAGATGACCTCTGCACCACTGCTGAGAACTGCCAATCACCCACTTGAAAAACTCACAGCAAAGCTTTGACCTGCAGGTTTGCAGAACAGAGGGTCTATTGCCAAATGTTGAGGCTCCCTTCTTCAAGGTGTAGGTCTGTTGTCACTCAGGAGTAGAGGTGAGCTGGTGCAGAGCATTTTTCCTGAGACAGTTTACCAAGAGGTCCTTCAGAGCTCCCTGTCACTCTCTCCTACACGGTGTTCAACCACTGCTGAATGGGTGAACAAAGGCAGCAGATGAGACTATTGCAGCCATAAACTAGAAACTCCTATTTTGTTCTTTACATACTGTCATTTTTCAGGAATGATTTGTTTGCATTTACATTTATATGATATTGAAAAATATCAAATAATATATTTTATAAAGTTATTCTATTCTTCTCTTTTAGCAATAAGCAGTAATTGCACTACCAGCCAACTTCCAAGGGATTGATGCCCATAATTTAAGCAGCTGCATTTTTACACTTTGTTTAATAAAATTTCTTTTATGTAAAGGTCTGCTATTAAATATTTGATAGCTTTACACGAGAAAACAAATCTCTGGTATGCAAAGGCAATTATAATTTGAAGAATTATTGCTATAAACTTTAATGTTTTTCAATTTCAATCTATTGTAAGGCAAGAACCTCTCTAGAGCAGTTGCATTCAATGTTCAACCATAAAAAAAAGAGTAATGGAATAAAAGATACTCTGCAATGTACAGAATTTTATGACAAAAAGGTAAAAAATACCCAAATGTCTCTCTCTGTAGTCATCTCTACCCTTAGTCTTATTAGTTGCCACGAGAAATACCTCAAAAAGTGCCTCTAAGCCCAAATAGTTATATACCTGGTTGCATAACTCACTGATAGAAGCTGAATATCTAAACATTCCCTATACCTTGGCCTCTCAGCTAAATCATTTTGCCATTGCTGCCTCTGCATTTACATGTTTCAGTTAAACTCCTCTGCTAGACACTGGAGAGACATAAATCCAGGAGGTGATTTATCTTGTTCCTCTCTTTTGGCTTTGGATAATCAGGTAAAAGCAGTTCTGTTTCACTCTTAGGTGACTGAGATTAACGGAAGTCCTCTCCTGGATAACCAACTTTATAGAGAACTATGTCTTCAGTGATCTTGACACTGTTAGTATTGCTCAAGTCTTCTACAGCACTAAGGTGGTTCAATTAAATCTATGTGAAAGTAGGTTTAAATTGGATATTAGGACGAAATTCTTCCCTGTGAGGATGGTGGCCAGAGAAGCTGTGGCTGCCCCATCCCTGGAAGTGTTCAAGGTCAGGTTAGATGGAGTGGAAGGTCTAGTGGAAGGTGTCCCTGCCCCTGACGCTGCAGTTAGAACTAGATGAGTTTTAGAGCCCCTTCCAACCCAAACCATTCAGTGATTATATGATTTTATGAAAGAAGGTCTGAACATCATCAAGTCGTGCTTTAGCTGAAGTTCACATGATTTCATGGCACTCTGGGAAGGCAGACAGTCTCTAGGTGCTCTGCTCCGCTCAAGAGTTTGGAACTGCTCATGGGGGGAGCACTGAGGGACAAAGAGCAACTCAACACACATGAAACTCTTAACATACTGTGCAAGGTGTTAAGGCACTTCTACAAAATAAGTAATGTCCCACTGATGCAGAATAACTCTGCACTCACCACCTGTACAGAGCCCAGCCCTACAGATTTGGAGTTTGGTGGTAGGTGCTGAGTTCAAGGTGGGACACATCACCTATTTCTGACCTGCTGAGAAAAAGAGCAACTGGTGACCCTATCAAAGCAACTGGCCTAGAAATCACTATCTCAGACAGCCAAAGGGAGAATTGCTTGCAAAAATCTATTAGTATTACTTACAAATTAAAACTAAGTGACTGTCTCAAACAATCACATGTTCCACATCCTTCCAGTGATGGATTGCCACTGGCTTTGAGCCACAGTCCAAAACCTTCCAATTATAAAGCCTCAGTTTAACGATGTGCTAAAAAGAGGAAGGAAATGACAAACTTGAGGACCTCTCCTGACTCCAGTGATAATAAAACTGCTGATCTGCTGTAACTCATCAGAGCAGTTAAGCACATTCTTGTGTTTAAGCTTGCAGGCTGGCACAGTGAATTCAATGGAAGATGCATTTTATTAAGTACAGTCACTTAAGTGCTTTGCTGGCTCCCAGCTTGACACAAATGCCTCTTGAAATGACTGTCAGGGTATTTCTGTAAAAGAAATCAGTGACTAAAAAGTCATATAAACTTTGAAGTCCTCAGGATGTCAAAATATGATTTAGTGTGACCATGAATATTCTTCTCCTGGGGAGAGAATTCATCTTCAAGTCCAAAAGAGAGCTACAAAATCTTATTTTGAAATCAAAATCACTATCTGTTGAAATATAGGCAAATAAAAAAAATAATATACAGAAAAATTACATTATTTAGGAGTTTTCTTGTTTGTTTGTTTGGGGTTTTTTTGGTGAGTTTTTTGTTTGTTTGTGGTTTTTTTTTTCCCTACATTTGGAGTATCAGAATAGCTTGTTTCCAAATCAAAGCACCACTCTAATCATATATTTGTTATATATTTTCCTTCCAAGTAGAATACCGTAAAGTCATTTAAGAATGAAAAATAGGTAATAATCAGAAAATGAAATCTTCTTTATAAAGACATCTCCTAAGCTAGGATCACATGGCAGCTCAGATCAGTGCCAGACAAAATCATAAGTGATTCTCAGCTACTTGCATCCTTCACTCTGTCCCCCTCTATCATGACTCTGTCTGTACCCATTGTCTGCTCTTCCAGTTACTTCTTGTTTCGAATTTAAGACTTTCCTGGTGAGAGACTGAAAATATACCCTTGTTTTTCCAGCATGATTTGGTGCCTAAACCATTCTTGGGAATGAGCAAATATCTTCTCCTTTGTGGTAATCAGCAGAAATTCAAAGCCAAACCATATCTCAGCAAGGGTACAATGTGTTTCTAAGGAGCTGTTGTGCAGTCATTGTTCATGTACAAAATAGGTAAAGGGTTTTTTTAGTTTGCCTATAATTTGTTTGCCATGTACACAATCCAAATAACACTTCAGATCTTTTGGTGCCAAAGAGGAGAAATGCTACTTTTCTCTTACTCAACTGTGTTGACTTTGAGCACAATTTTAGTCACGTAGTGATGCACAAATATTTTCAAAAGTTAATTTCTCTGAAGAGGATAAATTATGCCACATACTTAAGAAAAAGTAGGGAGGAAATTTTGGAAATGGCATATTAAAAATTCCATGGTGTTTTATGTTGGTGTTTTAAAAAATTGTTTTAAAAATTATTTTAAAAATTCAGTTTTGTTTAAAAATATAAAGTAAATGGAAAGGTTAATACAATACAGAATTTGAAAGCAAATATTTCATTTTAGGATGAAAACAATTTTGAATTTATCCTTAATTAACCTAGGAATGCTTGTAGTAAGCAAAACCATTTCACTATTCTCTGTTTCCACTAAACAAAAAATTAAAAAAAATCCCTTCCTATGCTTGGCACTTCATTTTTACTTCAGGAAAACCTTGCTCTGAGTTCTGTAATTTGCAGGTGCAAATGAGACAAGGAAATAGGCTGGTGAATTGTCTAATAATCCTAAAAGAAGGTCTATTTTGCAGGTTAATGCAGGTAAAATAGCCTCTAGAAAGTTTCAGAGCAGTGATTATGGTACCTAAGGGCCCAATGGTGAATGCATTTTAGTGACTATTGTCTTTAGCTGCAGAGATTGAACGATTTTTCTGGCTCTGTTGGAGAGATGGGGGGTTTTGTTTAACCATCATCTTTCCAATTTGAAACATAAGGATTTTCATGGGGATTGGTCAAAATGGTTGTGAGGTTTAACTAAAATGGAAAACAAAACATCAAGGTAGTGATTAGCCAATGTTTTCAGACATAATTTCCAATCCTCTTTCCAGAGGGGAAGAGTGCACAGTGCAGGAGGGGGTTGGATACTCACTGCATTGTTCTGTGCCCTCAAGCCTGTATGCAGATGATTAAATTGTATAGAGCATTTCGGGTCACTCAGGGGTTGTGCTTCTGATTCTTCTTTTCCAGACTGTGTGCTGGTGTTAATAACAGGTATTAAAGTGCACAGCTGGGGACTGGCAATACCTCACTTCTCTAAAAAAATCAAATTGATCTTCTTCGGACAAGCTGTACAACGAAAGCTCAACATTTTACTTTCAGAGCTGCCTGTTTTTGTCTGATCTAAATCTTAAACTTGGCACCACAAATACCCAATTTGGACTTCCCTTGAATCCAGTTAGGCTCAAAGAATTTAAGGTAAATTTGTGGATCTGTTTTCTCAATATAACACACTCTTAGGCTACCCAGTTGTGAGGAACTTTCTTACTGACACCTCTATAGCTTTATGATCATGATACAGGTGATGAACTGTTCATAGGGAGGGATCTTGGTCACGTCAGCTCAGGCAATGACATACAAGCACAGATGAAAGCAGTGTGACCCCTTGGCTTTTGGGGAACTAACCACCCAGCACAGAAATTCACCTGGGCCTTTGGGTGCCAGCATTCCCAAAAAACTCAGTGTGGTTACAGAAAGTAATGTCTGGCTGCAGACCAGGCAATAATTGGAAGGGATTTAACTCATGCTCACTTAAAAATGGAGTTTTGGTTTCTATTTGTTTATAAGCACAGAAATAAATTTTGGGTTTGAACATATACAACTTCTTTTTTGTCCTACAGAAATTACAGGGAAATAACCTGAATATTTTTCACTTTTGACTGGCTTGAGTTTCAGAATAATTCTTGTAAACCCCTCTGCTATTTTTAAATACTGAACTTTTCCCATTGTATAAGATCAATTATTCTGACCTAGGACCTAGATAAGATCTCGAGAGGTACAGAATTTTAACAGCTCAGATTAGCTCACTGTCATGAAAAGCTTTGGTTACCTTTGAGCAGTTGGTTGCCACATTCCTGACATGGTGATCACTTTGACCATTGTGACTTTGAGCTGGGGGTCCTTTGCAGGTGAATTCCTTTCCCCCTGCTGTGTTAAACAGCCTGAAGTTTTAGTTTTATTTTATTTTTTATTCTCCCTCTCTGCAGTTGACCTACACACTTGAAGTTTGGCTGCAGAATGCAGGGCTGCATTGTAAGGTGCTGGATTGAGTTTAGATAATTAGATAATGATTTTTATACTTTGCCCAGGCCTAGTTTGGTGATGCAGGATACAATACAGAGCATCAACTAAGAACAAGAGCTTGCTCTGCATTGACCCTTCAGCCTCATCACAGGAGTACTTAAATATTGTTTATTATTATTAAAAATGTAGTTGTTTATACACACCTCTTGGCAGCTTCAGTCTCAAGTGCCAGACTCAGCCATAGCATTTTGTAACGTTCAGTGGAATTGCATAAAATTCAAATCAATAAAAACTGGCATGGTGTGATACATTTGGTGTTTAGTAAACAAAGCAGATGAGGTTGACCTGAGTGAAAGCTGTAATCAGCACAAACACACTGAATATAAAATGTGGTGTTGATTTTTTGCAGAGCAGGGCTTTATGTTCATGCATTTACCCAGCTCCTTTGGGAAGATCTAGTCTTTATTTAATAATCACATGATCCAGTCTCAGGTATAAAGCACAGTATCACATGTTTGTACAGCCTTCACCTTTGTTCCCATGTTTAAAAAATGAAAATTAAACTGGAATACATTTAAACTCTGAGATCCTCCCAGACACCACTGCTTTGCCCAAAAAATATTGAATTCACTGCTGTACTCTTGCCATTTATAAATTCCCTAGAGAAAAAAACAGGATAAGAGAAAGAATTTTTTAAAAGCTAATAAATTGGAGATGGGCTTTTAGCTGGTTTTTGGTAGAAGAGCATTACTGAAAAAATCCTGTTAAGTAACCTTGTAAAGCATGGATGTTACAGAGGAAAATCCATCAAGCTTATTTCAATCCCTTTCTTTCTCTCTCTCTTTCTCTTATAAGCAATCAAAAATATGGAATGTAGATACAGGTAGCATCAAATCTTTGGCACAAGAAATACATCATTTGGCTAATTAAATGTCTGTTTGTTTTCCTTAGTATTAAACTCTATTTTTTGTCATTTAGGACAAAACAACTATACAAAAGGAAATGAGAATGCATTTCCAGTTTATGGGGATTAGCAGCCTGACATCTCCCATGCTTCCAGTGTTTATTTCCTATCCAGAGATGGGACTGAGCAACTTAAAGCTAAGGAAATGTCTGAGAGAATAAAAGCATTAATTGCTGTTCCACGGGAAGATCTGGGTCATTATATCAATTTTATAGGTGGGGACCTGTAAAAGAGCAGCCAGGTGCTATGATCAAGTTCCTGTATCAGGTCAGTGGAAAACAACTTTCTTCACTCCCATCTATTAATGTCTTTGGATTATCCAAATGCATTATTAAATAAAATACACCACCTGTTGATTCTTCAGAGCATTTGCTATGAAATGGTGTTTTAACCTGGATGCATTTGCTAAATCCATAAGATTGTCACTTAATATAAAGATAAAATGAAACGCTACCATGACATCTGAGGAATACATGCCAAACTGTCCTTAAACTAAGATGGTTAAATATTAGCTCAGTTTGAATGGTTTTATCTTGGCTTTTTTTGTGGAATTTTTCTCTTCCTGAAAATCAGTTAATCTTTTCTTCATAGCGCCCTCTAAAACTCATACCTAGGCAAATTTTAAACCTACATTCTGGTAATACAGGTAGGAAATGGCATAGGAATAGAACTTGCTTTCTCCTGAATTTCCAGAAAAGCGACAGAGAGGCAAACCCAAGTTCTAAGGCTGATCCAAAATAGGACTCAGATGACCCAGGGGAGGTCTAAATGATGAACTTTAAAACAACTTTAGTCTACAACCCCTAGAGATTTTTAAGTTTTATATTTTCTGTGTGATTTTTCTATTTATACATACAATTAGAAATGCCTTAATCTTATAAAGACTAAATATCTCACAAATGGTTTTGGTTTAAAAAGATTACAAATAATATATAAATTCAGATGTATTGATTTAATTAAACAGTATCTTTAACTCTCCTGGTTAAGTATGTAAATATGGTTTTTTAGTACTAGGATACCTGTACTGTAAAAAATGTGTGGTCCTTTCTGTTAGCAATGAGGACTATCTTTCAGCACACAGCTCTCCAGGCTCCAGTGTACACAGTAAAGGAAATTTGGATGATTATACTGTTATCATAGTATGCTATTTAAGGATGGATGGTAAAACATGAAAATTTTTCACATCCTAGGAGGAAAACCTCTCTGAGTGGAACTCTCTGAGTGTCCACATAAATTCAGGTGAAGGATTTCAGAGATAAAAACAGAGCAGGAGGGCAGATGGATAACAGGAGTTCTGACCCACCACTGCCATCAGTGAACAACTTTGTGACCATGGACGATACTCTTTTTTTTCTCTCTTTTATCCATTTTTGCCTTTCAGTTCTCTGACAGATGCCTGCATTTAGTCATGCTCATCCAGTTCTACATCACCCATGATTTTCTGGAGTTATTCAGAATGGTACCAAAGGAACATCATGTTTGTTTGGGAAGATTTAGAAAGATGAGAGGCCTGTTGACTGGATGTATCTGGAAACCTGGATGTCATCTGCAGGTTGTTTCTACTCGATCCCCTGAAACTGGAAAATGGATTTGTCACTAATCAGGTCAGCAAAATGGAAGAGATTCATTAAAAGATAATGTGGCAGGTTAGAGATAACAGAAAACAAGGATAGAATTAATGTTGTAAGATATTATCTTATGAGACACTGGAGGTTTTAACAAAACATTCTATGGTAGGATATTCTTCCAGCACCTATTTTTATCTCTGTGCTTTTGAAATCAAGCTCCATTAAGTTTTCATGAATCTTAGGACAAGTGCTATGCTCTGCCAGGAACTGTTACCTGGCAAATGGTGTGCAAAAAACAAAAATCCAGACAGGGATAACTACTTACTCTAACATATCACAGTTTGTTAATTTATGAGGGGGTTTTGGTCCTCTACCCAGAGTTAGACTACACCATGTTTCCAACTCCAATAAGCTCAATGTCAAAGCTTTCTTTTTCCCTTATGGAGGGATGAGGCTGAATCTTTGCTGTTCTCTAGAAACACATGTGACAATTGTATTTGAAAGCTAAATATGCTTAGAACAGAACTATATAAATATATAGAAAGGAATCCAGTTTTGCCACCCTGGTCATGCAGCTCTGCAATGCTGAAGCTTTGATGGTGTTATCTCTGTGAAAAAGGTTTTGCATGAGGTTCTGCAACTGGTTACTAGCTGGAATAGGGAATGTCCCCAAAATGCTATGGAAAATAACTAGAGGTTTCTCTTTTAAGTGCTGCAAAACATCTTAGACGTGACTTCAGATGGCAAAGTAGCAGATAGGTCCCTGTTGTGTCACCTCAAAGAAGGCAAAATACTTAAAATGGTGTTGAAAGTGGTTTTGACAGCATGAAACACGCTGCCCACAAAATAAAAGCAGGTACTGTGGGCTTAATTCTCACTCCTACTTTTGTCCTTTTTGTCATTGTTTCCACCTCTGAGACTGCTCAAAAGGGTTCCTGGCAGAAATGGTGCTTTCTAAAATTCTGGGGGTGGTGACTCCACACCTCCCTGGGCAGTCCATTCCAAGTCTAATCACCCATTCTGTGAAGAAATTCCTCCTAATGTCCAAGTGAGTGTGTAGTCTGTCCCAGGCTGGAAATATTCAGCAATCTGCAAGTTATGCCAAGGTCTCTCAAAGGCAGCGGGATGTAGACACAGTCTTGAGTGTTTTAGCAAACTAGGAAATGGTAAATATAAGCTCTTTTTTTGGTCTTTGTAAAGGTTTAGGCAGGATATTAGATTCTTTACCCAGTGAGTGGACAGAAACTGGAACAGGCTGTCCAGGGCAGTGGTCACTGCACCAAGCCTGACAGAGCTCAAGGAGCATTTGGACAAAATTCTCAGGCACATGGTGGGGTTCTTGAGATTGTTTCTGGGCAGGCCCAGGAATTGTCTTTAGGATCCTCATGGGTCCCTTCCAGCTGAGGATATTCTATGATTCTTTGATTCTGTGGTACTGTCATCCAGGGAACGTACACTGAGCTTAAATCACAGAATTCAAACTCACTAAGAGTAATAATCATGCATTTCAAATACCTTCATCATCTGGCAAGGTTAAAGGATACATTTTATTGTTCTTGAGACAAGTAGGAAACTTGTCACCTTCTCATTTGTAGTGACTTTTTTCTGTTATTTCTCAGAGGAAAATTATCATCCACTGGGCTTGACACATAAAATGTCTAGGCTGGTGATTTTAATGTAGATTTCTGGGAAAACAAGCATAAGAAACCTTTTCTTCTTCTACAAATATTTAAGCTGATAATTCAGTTTTCATCTGAGGCCAGATTTGGCGGGGGGCGGGGGAATATATTTCCTGACAAATTCTACAGATGTTTCAAATAGTTGCAAGTAGAAGGGAGAAAAAACAAGAAGTAGATATCAAAACTGGGAAAAAAAGCATGTGGAGCTGCACAATATCTATTATATGTCTTGCATAGTAGTCAGAAGAGAATTTTTCCAAACCTCAAATAATATAAAACTCAGAGCTGGTGTGGGGGAGATCTACACAGTTTATGACAACTACTGGGAGGCAGGAAAGGCCACAAACCCAAAGATTTCTGCTGATTTGCTCCATCAAAAGAAGCACGTAGTCTTCTTACATCACAGAGAAAAAAGACCCCTGTTAAGTCAGTGATGATCATTTCTGCTCAATCTCCACATAAATAAGAAGCGTAACTAAACATTCCTCAATAGCTTTCAATGGAAACTTTAAAAACGTGTTCTGTTTGGCTAAAGTTCAAATCCAAAGACCTTCATCCAGTCTTACAAAATTAAATCACTGGTAAGACATCCTTTCAGTTTGGTGTGTTTCAGTCACTGTATTCTCTTCCTCATTTGAGGGATGACCCATTTTTGGTTGTGTTTCCAGAACTGTAGGCACTGCTCCATGGTTAAGAGGTTGAGTCCCTCCTGTTCTTTTGTCAGTGTCATTCAAATCCATCATTCAGCTGTTTTCAGCCAAGTGCAGGCTTTGCCTTGAATGCAACTGCATAACCTAAAGTTTGTCTCTATTATGCTGTAGTGTAAAGCAAAATAAATAATGGATGAGAAGATCTTAGGCATTTGGTAAGTCTTTGGTGCTGATGTTTTTGTTGTCCAGATACCATGGACACATATGGATGTTTCAATTTAGTTGCTGCATTCTTGGTGTTTACTTTATGTTTTGCTTTTGAAGGTTTAGAACATAAGTTCCTGCTACTAAATCATCTTTCACATCATCTGGTAAAGGAAATCAGGGCAATTTCTTTTTTATATTTATTATGTTTTAATGTGTTAACGGAAGTAAAATAATACGGTTTGCATGTGAAAACATATCTTTTACTTTATAATCATAATAAAATAGTCACCATTTAGTCTAGGAACTAGAAATTTTTTGAAATCACATCTGTGATCTCTCCAGCTCTCTTGACCATCTAAGATGATAATCCTTAATGGGTTTAGCACAACTTTATTAATGTCTGGGAAAGGACTCAAGATAGATAAACTTTTTAACTGACTGGGTAAATACAATAAGAGAGTACTTGGAGATCAAATCTGGGAGTGTTTCATTCAGCTTCCCTGAATGTTAAAAATGAAGGGAAAAGACTCTGCTGGTATAAATTAGCACTGACTTTATTTGACCAACACCAGTTTACATCAGTTTGAATCAATACCTAGTCTAGCCCTGTATAAGAACAGAGTAAACGACTCCCACTCCAAACAACAAAAAATGCCAAGTTATTTTCTTAGCGGGAGGGATGAATCCCCTGTGTGACCCAGTGCACTGCAAAGTGAACCCTGCCAGGAATTGCACAGGACCTGAAAACAGAACAGGGCATTCAGTGCATCAGTTTGGTTGTTCTGATGGATCTTTCATTCTTTCACACCTCCAAGAGACAAAGACTGGCAAAAGTCACTGACTTTGCCGTGATTTGTGCCTCCTTTTTTTCTCTCTAATCTGTGATGATTTTGTTGCTATATGGGGCTTTTTATGTTCTCTCATACCATTGGTTTTCTTTCAAGAGTTTCTTCAAACACTCTGCACTCTTTACAAGCTGCCACACTGACATGATTCTTTATGTGAACATCCCACAGCTCTTCAGCTGCCAGTATCAGAAAGCGAGAAAAAGAACTAACAAAAAACCCCCAAACATAGGAAGTTCTCTTCTTCTCCCTCCTGCTGTGAATAATGTGATTCTCTTCCACTCTTCTGATGTTCAAACAGGGCATCACTCACAAGATTTGCAAAAGGTTGTATATGCAGAAGGGAACACTACTTTAATAATCAGGCACCCTCACCAGCAAAAATAGGCACAACAAGTGATAACAGCAACTTTTTATTCAAACAACACACAGCTCATTTTTTTTGGAGTAAAAGTAATTAATCATTGGAAAAACTTTCTTGAATCCTCCAGCAATGGTTTTTGTTAAACTTGAAGCTGGAAAACTGTAGTGATAAACGCAGAAACACATTGCAAATTTAGGTATGGATTGAAAAGATAAGATAAAATACATTGTTCAGTGAAGAATTACACTTGGAAAATCTTGGTCTTTGTTATTTTTTTTCCCCCAAATTCTTGTATTCAGCTAATGTTCTACGGGCCTGTGTGGCACTAGCTAGGAATCTGCCAGAGGTAAATCAGAAAAATATGTTATTCATAGTCTTAATCTTACTACAAGGGGAACTTTATCTGTGCTGAAAAATATGCAGGGGGGCGTGTAAATCTCCGTGACAGGAAAATGCTGGGCATACATGCTGGAAATGGCTCCTTCTCCCATCTCATGCCATTTCCTTGTGAATCCCTGGGTTTGTTTTCCTTAAAAGTTTCAGCTATTGAAGAAAACCCAACATGAAAGCAACAAACTAAAGAAGAATCTCAGCTTTCATTCAAAGCAGAGAGTAATTTTCTGTCCCTTGGGTGCAGCAGAAAGCTTGAAAATGTCAACAGAGTAGAATAAAGAAATCAAAGGTCAAACGGATTGATGGTATTTTTGCTTTCCATCTTAAGCCCTGTGAGTCTACTTAGTTGCCATGAATTCATTTTGCAGCACTAGACAAGCAGGTTTTCCATCCAGCCAGTAACACGTACATATTTTATAATTTTTATTACTTTATTATAGTCAGATTTAACAGACAAGTCATTGCATAATTTATAGTAAAACACCTTGTTGTGGTCGATTTCTGCAGAAAGAATCTTTCACCTTCTTTCCCCCCAACATGAAAAAAGCTTACAGAAGTTCAGTGAGAGCTCTGTTGGTAGCTTTAATTGTCTAGAGCTTTTCCCCCCATCTTACAATCTTTCACAAGGCTAAGAAAGGAACTCACAGAGCACTGCACACACAAACACAGCCAAATATTTGGTTCTGCTCGGAGAAGTGAATCAGCAGCACTGCTGCGAAGCAGCCTGGAGCTGGAAGTGCAATCTTGGTATTGGTGTACCAGGAAGAATGCAAAGCAGCCCAGTTTGGGCGTCCAAATTGCTGGAGCTGCTCTGAGGAACTTTTACAATCCAGGGCAGGTTTTTGCTCATTATTGCAGCCACCTTTTCTCTCTTACAAATCGTCAGCTCTGCTGCTGCTTGTGCATTCTCTGCTTGTTCTTTGCCTCCCTCCTGTCTTAATCTCTCTGTTTCTCTCCCCACCTTCTCCTTACATTATTTCTGCTTTGTTTTCTTTTTGTCCTTAGAGCCTTCTACAGAAAAGATAACAATTTACATTGAAAATAGGTGTTCCTAATGTATATAGAAGAAGGTATATCTTGGCACAGACACTGGGACTGTAGATTGAGGATTGTAGTAAACTATCTTCTACTTGACTGCAGTTCATTCCCACATTGTATTTGTATTCAGAACTGGTACAACTGAGGAAGGAAGACCTTCCATCTCCAGTCTCAGATATAATAATAGATGACAGAAATAAAAAATTAAAGTATAAAAATACAGTTATGTCCATTTATATATTTTGAACATACACATAGACTGGTGCATATACTATTTGACAAATACCAAATATACCAAATATCTTACATTAAATATAAAAAAAATAATAATTCTCTTCCCTCTGACCTCCACACTGCCCATAAGCCACAACCTAGGTAAGTTTATGTTATTCATAAATTTTCCCTGAGTTTCAAATGCATGTACTATTTAATTTCTCTTTTTTTTTTTTTTTTTTTTCTGAGTTCTCTAGGTGTTTATTACTGCACAGAGGTGTAAAGCTAATTAAGTATGAACATATTTGGGAAAATATGTTAGCATGTGAGTATCTCAGTGGCACACTTCTAAATACACAACTATGTCCATACACATCCTCAGCCTACTGATGTTGATAGTGTCAGGCTCTCTTCTGTGCTTGTCCCCTGTGAGGAGCATGGCTGGAGAAAGTGAAATGGGAAGAGATGAATGGTCTAGGAAGGACCCCTGTGACATCTATGCCTCACAGTGTTCAATTTTTTAAGATTCTACTGTAGAGAAAGAGGGGAAAAAAAGCAGTAGAGAAAGGGGAAAAAAAAGCAGTGAGCTTAAGGATGTGAACAACCAGAATCTTTGACTTCACTTCTGTACTGCAGCTGGACTCAGGATGCAGATTTTCTGTTTTATACGCCCTGTGTTTCTCTTACTTTTGTTAAGGAAAAAAAAAATATATATATATATGACAGGTAAAAAGTTCAAATCCAAGTCCTGGCAGCAAAAGAACCCCACCTTTTCTTCTAAAAGTAAAAAGCCTTTCAGAACCAGGGAGAGGTCTTGCATGGGATGTTTTGCAATCTATATAGAAATAACAGATAGAAAAACTCTTCTCCAACCTCCCAAGCTGTTGCATCTCCTTTATCTGTTTTCTCTGACCTTGACAACTTGAGTCTCATTTTGTTCAGCTCTCGCCTTTTGTTTTGGCCTTTGCACACTATTCTATATACATTTCTCCACATGTCTCTGGTGCATCTGATAAGTTCTCTATCTCAGATCTTTTTGCTATCACCATGCTACTGCTCTCTGTTATTAAGTATTCGGAAATTGAGTCCCACTTTCATCCTGCCTGTTCACAAGGGTCTATTTGCAGCCTATTCAGTTTACAGATATGCATGTGCTTTCTCCATGAGGAGATACTGCTTCCCACATGCTGAGAAGAAACCAAGCTTTGTCTCCATTATCTCAGGTCAAAACCATCCTTGAGATTTACCTTTGCTTTGATTTTTTTGAGCACTCTGGGTAGAGGTTCAGATGTAAAAGAAGTCCTGTTTCTCTTGCAGAACAATAAAAGACTAATATTTCCCTGTATTTTCTGATATGTGTCATAGACATTTCTTGCTTTCAGTCTCCTATTGAGATTAAAATCTGCTTTAGATTGCAAAGTTCTTAAAGTCAGATCCTGACTTATGTGAAAGGTCATACGTGTCACCACAGAAATTACAAGGATGGATGAAAAAGCGTTATCTTCCTCTTAAGGAGAGCTAAATCAGGAAGACAGCAAGTAACTCATCAATGGCAGAGCTGACAACTTAATCCCCACCTTTTGAATCCCCAAATGGGTTTTTCATATGAAAACAGGTAAACATGTATTGTAACTGCTCATTATGTCTCCCTGTGTAATGTTGTGTATGTGATTAGCCTGCAGTCACATTACTGGACTTTCATTGTCATTCCTTACTGTCAGTGCAGAGGTCTTTCCATTTAACCCTTTACCCATACCACAGTCAAGCAGATAATACTGCTCTGGCACTTTTCAGAGTCCTACATTTATCATTACAGGAGTCAGAGGCAAAAAAACCAGCTTACTCTTTTAATCAATATGGTAGCCAATGTTCTTTATTCCACATTCCCCTCTACTCTCCCTGAGCTTTCTTCGTGCTCTCAGAAATGCCAACCTTCTAGGGATTTTTTACCCATTTAGCTCCTCTCTTTCCAATGCCCTCACTATGCTTGTAACAAAGACAGATGTGTGTTGACTTCTGTGAAGCTGCTCAATTTCAGGCGAGGTGTCTTATTTATCCATTTATTATATTTTATTTGCAGCTACTGAAGTGTCAATATGGGCAC
Organism: Dendrocincla fuliginosa; assembly: GCA_035047845.1. Taxonomy (NCBI): domain Eukaryota; kingdom Metazoa; phylum Chordata; class Aves; order Passeriformes; family Dendrocolaptidae; genus Dendrocincla; species Dendrocincla fuliginosa. Next base: position 69,134,118 of record JAWWMO010000138.1, on the reverse strand, counting down.
TGCCAGTACCCAACATTGACTGTCTTGGTCCTGTAGCACTTTACCAAACTATGCATAGTGGCAAAGTTTAATATTTCTAATTTGCCAGTAATCCAAGTTTACTTGAAGAAGTTTGAGTCAGAATTTAATATTGTTATTTTTTCTAATATGCGCACAACTAAACTCAAATCATAACAAGCATTTTTAATTTGAAAAACTTTCTGGCTATTAATGATGAACTGCGCCTACTCTGTGTTATAACAAGACGTGCTTAAGATTTATAACATCTGTGAATGAATGAATTTTATTATGTCTTTTTAATAACAGGATAGATTAGGCAGAAGGCAGTCAGCCAGGACTTTTTGATTTACCTGCTTAGGCAGTTCTGTGTGCCCTGAGACCTCACCACTTGGTTTTATCTTTGGAACTGTTGCAGTAACTCTGCCCCATGGAGAATAATACACATAGAGAAAATCATACCCCTGATTAAAGGGTCTGAAAACACATTTATATATCTACCTTCAGGGGCTGAATTTCGTTGAGAACAACATGTTCTTTGCAAGCTGTGTTTCAATGCCCAGGATGTCACATCACACTGGCACTCAGCTGGTGGAAAGTGGGAGGGTCCATTAACTTCCCCATGGGGAGTTCAGCATTACCAAAGTGTGAGCACTCAGAAATGATGCAGCTCAGGAGGGCTGTCCATGTGAGTGTGAAAAGTACACCTTTTCTTTTTTTTTTTCTATTAGCAGTGGTGCTGGCAATTCAACACTGTCAATTTTAAACTCAGTTTCCCACCTAGTCTTGTCTGTCCAAGTTGTGACTGATTATAATCATCCTCAGTTTCCTTGGTACCAGCCTGACATGTAAAGAGCTGCACCATTTTAAGGTCACTCAGATCTGCCTGTGTCTTTTCCACCTTTTGGGGGGTTGCTGCTACCTGTGGTGCGGTAGTGCCCTTCCCTCTGGAGTTTGAAATCACATGGAACCACTAGGGCTGTGTGCTAAGGGAAGACATGCATGCACCAAGCCTCAAAAATTAACCATATTGCATTTGGATATAGCTGACTAATAATGGCTAGGTTGGCTCCCAGATCATCATCTTATGCAGGGCATAAGACAGCTCTAAGGAGAGCCTTAGGTGAGCATTTCACATAGAAATGTCTATATCCCATTAACATTAAGTGAGAAGACTCCCACAGGAAATATCTAGAAGATGGGCCCTTAACTTGCATTAAATGCAGAATTTCTGCAGTGATATTAATGCTGCCTTGAATGAGAAAAAAAATGGTTAAACTGGCACTTTGAATAACTTTTTTTTAATATGAAATTAATCCCATAGTAAATGTGCTATGCATTCTTTTCTTTGTTTAGATTTCTAGGATCAATAGCACCTATGACAGGTAATTTGTTCCACAGTTCTCTTTAAAGTTCAGTTCTTATACTGTAACAAATAATAGGCATTACTTAAGGTATATTTTTTCATTATTAAAACCTGAGCAATGCAACAGAAAAATCTTACCTGTGGAGAGTCACCAGCAATAATTTTATCCAATTTATGCATGTCATTAATCATCCAAATAAATCAAAGAATTTACATTGAAAAAATTGAGTGAAAAAAAATTGGCAGAAATTATTCTTCTTTTATATAAGCCAGTGCTTTGGTTGTCTTCATTATAGGTTGATGAGACCTGCCTTAAACACAGAGGGATGTAAATAATTGTAATGAGTTATAAACTGAATATGAGTCAGCAATTGAGGGAGTAATAAGGGAGTTCAAGTGGGAGAGCAGCTTTTGGGGTGTGTGATTTCACATGGCTTACATATCAATGTGCCTGTTGCTGAACTAGATAAGAGCTGTCCATATTGACATTGCTGAGCTGTTCCATCCACACAAATCACCTTTGCTTGGTGCCTCATACACAGTGCTGCATATAAATAACTAATGTTCAGCCACTGCTTCATTTTCTAAACATTGTTGGGGACCAGAATAACATCAATGGAATCATGATTTGGTCGTGGTTTGAGAGCCTTTCTGTTGAGATCTGACCAGGGCTGATTTTAGGCTATGAACTACATACACATGTGGTGATTTGGTCCTGAAAAAGAATAAGTGGCTAAAGCTAACAATGGCCATAACCTAACATAACATAATACTCAAAGAAATAAGAATATAATGGGAGATGCTAAATTTTATGATTTAACTAATCCATGAAACAGTTTAGGTGGTTTTAAGGAAAAAGGGATTGATTTAGCAGTGACAGTAGTCATGAATAAAACAGATGTCAACATTGTTCCTTTTAGTCACAGTCTGGATGATGGGGCAGAGTGAACCTTCAGCAAATTTGCAGATTATACTAAGTTGTGGGAAGAGGTTGAGATACCAAGAGACGGAGTTTCAGACCAAGTTTGGTAATCTGGAGGACTGAGTCGGGACACAACTTGCAAAGTTCACCAAGGAAGAATTGAACTTCTGCACATGGGCTGGGAGAAGCTCCAAAATCTCACACAGAGCTCTGCAAAGCCTGGGAACTCACTGCTGGAAAGGGCCTGAGAATTACTGTGGATGGAATAGGAGCCAAAGGCACACTCTCATCTTGAATAAAAGCATTCATGAGCTTCAGGTCTTGTATTGAAAAGAATTCTTTCCAACAGAGGGATCATGCAGCACAGAAAGAGGTTATTCAAAGACACTGAGATCTCCACCCACAAATTTTTTAGACTTGGCCAGGTAAAATTACCAGTTATATGGTCCATGGTTGCCCACAGCCCTACTTTGATCCAAAGGCTGAAGGTCTCTACAGGTTCCTTCCAATGAATATATGATTCTCTATCTACACTGCAGCCCTGAGTTGAAGGTAGAACCTTTCTGTGCTAATGCAAGTCCCCAGACGTGCACAGTTCAGTTCTATGCACTGATCTCAGCTCATGTTCTGGGAGCAGAACAAGGCTATCCTCATTGCAGCCGGATTATTAGTTCAGGAAAAACATTAAGCTGGCACAACTGCTGCATTTCTACATCAAGAGCTATTTTGTTTGTAGATAAATTGAGTGTCTCTGTAGAGCACTGGTGGAAAAAGGTTTTAAAGCAAATAGCAGACATTTCAGTCCACACTGAAAACAGCAATTTCAGTAGACAAAGTCTGTGAAGTACTACTTTCAGTGTTGTAAAAAAACCCCTAGAATTTTGAGGCAGTAGCAAATTTATGTAACTTTATGATATATAATTATTGTTGATGAAATTGGGTTTGTACTGGTAGAGGCTAAAAGCTTAAGTCGGCAACTGTATCTCACTGGTCTATATATACCAAGAGAAATCAGCTTCTGCTCAAAAAATAATCTCACCATCTATGTGGAAGAAGCAGTAACTTAAGAGGGGAAATGTGAGAAAATAATGTTAAAATAAGGATTAGCAATCCCATCATGTCAACAGCTAAGACTTTGCTCAGTGTATTATAAGGATTAATGGGGAAATGAACTTTGAGGAGGGAACTGAAGGTGGACGATGAGGTTTCATTCTGCCTAAGAGAGCACAGGAGGACATATCAAGAACACAAAAAGGGAGCAAAGACAAACAGATTCTGAAACTGGTGGAGCAGGGATACACATTGGCGTAGCTCAGCAGTTTGCACAGGAAGAAGGATAATTTTAGCCTGCCTTCATTAATCTTTTCTATCCAAGGAGTAAATGAACATATCTCAGTATTTCACACTAGGTTCTTCTTATACTCAGTATGGGAAATATACATTTCTATGTTATGACTAATTCCAGGCATCTTGCTTAAATTAAAATTATGAAGAGTGAAGAGACACTGGCACAGGTTTCCCAGAGAAGCTGTGGCTGCCCCATCCCTGGAAGTGTCCAAGGCCAGGTTGGGTGGGATTTGGAGCAACCTGACCTGGAGGAAGGTGTCCCTGCCCATGGCAGGTGGGTTGGAACTGGATGATCTTTAAGGTCCCTTCCATCCAAAACCATTGCATGATTATATGATTTCCAGCTACATTTTTAGACTTTATTTCAAGCATACAGGTCAAGAATTATTATTCTTATGTTAATTTGTGAAGGGAAATCTGTTCCTCCCAGTCCTTTAGCTGTTGTCATATTGCCTATTTGACAAGGCAGAATCATGGGCTTTTGGTTGGGTGCACATTAAACACTGTGAAGCACCGTTTCCAAGTTCTGAACTTGCCATAAGCAAGGGTTGCAACTTCTGTTGCTGTCCCCAAAGGCTATTACAGCATCCAGCGAGATGACATGGATAAATAATGGTTTTGCACTGTGGTGTATGTTAAATTCTGCATTATCCTCAGAGGAACTCACAGAATATAAAGTTTAGCGAATTCCTTAAGGGTCTAGCCTATCTAAATCTAACACACAAGATCTCCCTGACTGAAGGACTACTGAAATTGCTACAAGAAACTCAGCTGTTTAACCACGATCCTATGGGTGAGTTCTCAGTTTTCAGTAGAACAAAGATTTCAAGCATGCAAATGCTCCCTTAAATTCAAAGTAATTACTCGTACTTTTCAAGTTATGCACAGAAGCTTAAAAGATTAAAATCTTTTGTCATTCACAGTTCATCTCAGAAAGAGTAACCATTGTACTATGTTTTTCCTTGGAGACAGTTCTCACAGAAAGTAGAATAAGATATATTTTCTTTCTCCATTGCTGCTTGAGTAGACTGTGGAGAAGTTAACAGTGTGCTTAACTGCTCTAGTTCAATATAAGGACTTCAGAATATTTTAGTTTGTGACAGAACTCAAAATCAATGTTTTTTGTTTTAGCCATCTGTATCTCTGTAACTGGTTCTATCGACCCTTTGGTGTGTGTTTTCACACCTCTCCTGGATTACATTTAGAATCAGTGGCCATGCCTAACACCATTCTGCTGCAATAAACTGTGTGCATGTCCCAGAAGGCAGATACTGAGCCCCTTGTAGAGATCCTTATGGCACCGTATAAAAATCTGGAGTTCAGTGCCAGGAGTGCATTGAGCTCACTCACACCCTTCCCAGAAAGCCCCTCTAAGTAATGCTTGTGGTACCCTTACCGGTCACTCCAGGTTCCTTGAGAAGAATGTATCTCTAAAAGCATCTCACACAAGGCTCCTTATCATTTGCCAGCCTGCTTGCCACACACACAGCATTGTATCTCCCTTGCAGAAGAGAACAATCTCTTGACAAACTTTTACAAGGGTGAGACTGATTATGGATGTGTTTACAGCCAGGACAAAGCTTTACACAGCCCCCAGTAGGAGACAACTGGAAAATTCAGTGTAGCAACAAACTCCAAAAGCTTTGTTTCCTCCTTAACAGCTGGTTATTGACTTGTGTGATCAAATGCTCCCTACTGAGAAGCTCCATGTGCCAACAATCTTGACTGACTAGAGATTTTGTTTGCCAAAGAGCTCAAATTTGGTTGGCAAACAGAAATGTCAAACCAAAATAGGCAGCTGGTCAATGCTGGTGGATAGTCAGGATCACAGGTCTTCCAAAGTTAGTGTAAGTGAGAAGTAGGATGAAAATAAAATTTATCCTGTCGCTATAACATAGTATAGCAGGACATCACTACTGTACCTGCAGGCCCTGGATGATCCTGGATCTCCAGATCTAGCTGTCTGCATAGAAGAGACAATGGGGCACTTGGGACAAGATAGTTGAGAGAATTCCCAGGCACCTTTGTAAGAACATGTTTGCCTAACGCACACAGAAACACTCCAGATGGAAATTTTCAGCTGTTCCAAAGATTCTCACCAGCAGTTCCTGCTGTACCTTGACCAACTGATATGCTTAGATGTGTGTTATATGCTTATATGTGTTAACTGATGTTCTGGATGGAAAATCTGACCAACCCAGAGATCTCTGAAGGAATTCCACTGCAGAATTGACCATTATATAGAGATAAGAGACTTGTAAATAATCCATAACAAGTGTTCCTTCAGATGCTTATATGGCTAGATGGGTTGATCTTGCTAAGGTAGGAGAACTTTTGCATGGAATTTAAGATAATCAGTAATAATGCATCGTGTATATGTTAAAGTGGCATATAGCTGACTGTATAAGACTTTAGCAGAACAGTGGTTCAGGGAGTTTTTGCCAGTGTAGCTGAAGGACTTCTGCATGGCCTTCTTCAACAGAAGCTGTCTATAGCTTTCTGAAGGGTTTTTCAGCGTTATATTTGTTCTCATGCATTCTGAAAAATAAAAAACAAACCAAAAAAAAAAGATGCTAAGCTTCTTTGAACACAAATTCTCACTGAAGAAACGGGCAGAGGAGAAAAGAGTTATCTAAATGGAAAAAGGTGAACATTAGAGTTCTCTTATGTTATCAGACCTGAATTTAATGCATCAGGGTCTTACTCATGAACACAAGTTTTGCACAGAGATACTACACAGACATTACACAGACAGTGAGGTTAAAAGAGGAACAGAAACATAGCCAAGGCAAAGAAAATAGTGTGAAAAAAATAACTTTTGTCAGCCTTGTCTGTGGGTCATCCCATGTTCATTCTGCTCTGAGAACTGACTAGTTCAGAACAAAAAGTGCAGCCAACAACTTACCTCAATGAAGGAACTTGGTGATACTGCTTTATGCTACGCCTCACCTGATTTACATCTTTTAAAACAACTCTTTGCTGAAAAGTTTTTTATCATTCTGTCAGTAAATAAAATCTCAGTCAGAAAGCCAATTGTCATTATAGCCACATTCATGCAGGAGGCCTTTAGAATATCACCAACCACTTCCATTTATATGCTTTCATGATATGTACTGGAAGACAGCACAATTTTCTATTTTTTTAAAGCGGATAAAAAGATTTTTCAAAGTAAAAATCTCAATTTGGGTTTTCAGAAAACATTAGATACACACAAAGGTGTATATATTTGCTTAGACACACTGGAGTCCGCGATCCTAAATGCGACGAAGCTTGTAGGATTCTTTTTATTCATTTCAATGGAGTTCTAATCTTATGTTGTTCAGTCTAGCAGGATTACAACTCTTACCTTTGATGGCTGGCCTTTAAAATCAACTTTTATATTATATATATGGCGCCAGCACTCTTTGTGGTACATAAAGTGCTAACAAAGAGGACAATCAAACTCATTGAACCCATTTGGGAGTATTCTAATCATGATTAATGAATAAAAAGTGCAGATTCCATACAGGGATTTGCAAGGGGTTTGTGTACAAGTATAAACTGGAAAGGACCTGGACAGGGTGGAATTCACAGTCTCTGCTAGAGTGCTTGCAACACACATTCACAGATTGGAATGCATTTGTAAGAAATGCTGGGGTAAGATCCACTAACTGTAGAGAAGAAAAGACCTTGCTTATTAAATTGAAAATAAAAGAGAAAATGTCTGATGTTAAATGTTTCAGACATGTAATTTGCCATGGCTATGACCTGCAGTCATTGCTGGAAACATTAGTAAAAACCTGGACGATTGTTGAAACTAATTATATATTTCCTTGGGAGGAAGAAAGAATGCTGAAGGAATGTTTCTGGGGAAGCTGAAGGAGATCAAAGTTGTTAAAGAACATGAGATTTAAAAAAATCTTGCACAGTGGGCAGATGAAGCAAAAGTGTTTTACAGCATAACAGGTCTCTGTCTGAAGTGATAAAAGTTCACCTTTTGTTGGAGAAATGTAGACAAGTTAATAAGGGAAAGCATCAGAAAAATAACAGTAAAATCTGAAACTAGATAAAAGCACAATGTCAGATTTACCAAAGTCACTGCTTGTCACTTCTGCAATTTGTTATATTCTGGTTTCAGCTGCACTTTGCAAAGGAAAGGCTATTTAATGATTCAAGAAGGGGAAAGGGGCAATTGCACAACTGTTTTATGTATAGACCTGAAGTTGTAGGGCTGTAATGAAGTAGAGGCTGATTCTTAGAACTACTGTCTGAATATTTTTAAAGCTTAAATCAAGAACCCGATAGGAGGATGAGAAGGAAGTTAGAAGTCTGTAAGATAATAAAAAGTATGATTTCCTGTGTTTATTGGAAGGCTGGAGGGAAAGGACTGAGTGCAATCAATGAAGCTGAGAAACAAGTGTATAATTAGAATTGCTATAAATAGAATTACAGGGAAAAAAAAAAATAAAGTCAAGATAAAACTGAACTGACTGGATCTCGGGTCCAGTTCCAAAAGAAAATGAGCAGTACATTTCTGCTGAGAGTCACTTGGAGATATCTACAACAAGTGTATCTTCATTTAGTCTAGTTGTAGTCACTCCATTTACAACCAGTGGAAAGAAATGGACTTTTCTAGGACACAATGCCTTTCATCTTAATGAAGACATCTAAATTAGGCCAGATTAATTGCACTCAAGTAGTGGCTATGTCATTCCAATGAATACAAAGAAAATTTAAATGTCTGCCTTGTATGTAGATATTTATATTTGTGGACATTTCAAGTCAGCTGATATGAATCTCACTCTTAGACTTTATTTATAGTGGCACAGGAGGGCACTAGTCACAAGATACAATAAAGAAAAGACATTAGATAAGAAAGGATTCTTAAAATAAGATAGCCAGGCAAAAAGACATATTTAAACATTGGTATGGGGTTGTCAGATAGCAAAACTGAACATCACCGAGTCAGAAGAATTTCTCCCTAAGATGTGGACTTCAAACAGAAAATAAATCTTGTGTTAAAACATGTTCATATAAAAAAAAAAGAATTCAATATTTCAAGTCCTTGTGAATGTGTGCTACATTATGTACATAGTAAATATAAAGAAGAAAGTGCACTTCATCACAGACTTTACACCTTGGTGAAAATGTTCATTTGACCATTTATGTTGAGACTAACAAAAATACATCAGTATCTTCAACAAGTACTGAGAAACAGCTGGGTAGTTAAAAACATGAGCAAAAGACCAGTTATTTTTGGTGGTTTGTGTTCATAATGACAGTCACCATGACAAGACTCAAAACTGTATAAGCTGGGATTGGATCTCTGTTGCATTTTCTTTCACTGTACCCCTACCATAGGAAACTGTGGTAGAAAGACAAGAACACAGCAGCAGCAGCAGCTATAGTGGTAATATTATTCAGGCCAAATACAAGTGAACATATGGAGTGAATTGAGAATATGTACTTTTTAAAGTCTTTCTGTTGATTTCAAGAATCACAAAATAGACATTGAATAAAGAAAAGAAACTTCACTTAAAGCACAAATATTTAATTCATTAAAAAACCGAGAAGATTCTAAGTAAAAAAAATCTTCCAGATTGTAAGGAGTTGTATGTTTTTAAAGACATTCAGGAAATATTACAGGAAATATTTCTGGAGATGCATTCCTGTTTTTGACTTGTAGGCAGTTTACCACTATTAGCTCTTCTTAAAGCTCATATCCATCAGGTCTTCTATAAGCTCATATTCACCAGCCATCTGGTATAACACAACTTGAAACTGATTAACTTAATTTAAATCAATTCTTTTTCTTCTTGGCCCAGCCTGTCCCAGTACCGTGCCAGGATCTTCTTTAGGGGATGCATGTCAAGCACAGGAAATCCATCAGTAGGGAAGACACGGCTTCCTAATTCAATCTTTTGGTGTGTAGAACTTCTCTTCCTCCATCTCCCTCCGCCTCTCTTTCTTCTCCCAAGATGTAAAAATACAAAAATGTTCTTCTGCCTTTAGAAGACACAAATATCCAGAATATAGAAAAGAAATCTGGGAAAAGGGTGTGCAACCATCAGATCATTCTGACATGGTCCTACTTTATTTGTTATTATTATACTGGGAAAAAACAGATGTACTTACAATTTCTTTAATGAGAAAGATTTTCTGAGGTTGGATTCCATTAGGCTTTTGATGCAAACCATATTTGTAGCAGAAAACTAATACAACAGGGCTTAACACCTTGAAAACTGAAGGGTAGAAAACCCATTAACATAAGCATGTGGAGAAGTCTTCCTCTGGCAAGGAGAACAATTCAGTGCTGCAGTAAAATCAGATTATGTCTGTGGATAGTCTTTATTGCATTGTCTTGTTTTATTACTAAATAGCTTACAATTGGTTGTGATACTCTACAACTCTGTTATGTTTATTATTCATAAGACTTTGCCAAACAAATGCACTTTTAAGTAATTTCCAAGCTCTGAATCATTTGCTAACTGCTTCTCAGAGCCTGTACTACAAAACCAGTCTGGCACATACTGATATTAAAGGAACTTATTCTACACTGGAATTGGGATCAAGCCATATTCACTCATCTGTGGGCATTTTATTATGCTGGTTGGGACTTGATTAGATGGAAAATGTTTAAAAAAAAAAGAAAAAAAGAAAGGAATTAATAGGAAATAATACATTTCCTTTTTTAATTTTTAAAAAAAAAAAAATAACAAAACAGAACAAACAAAAAACTCCAGCATGTTGGATTTAATAACATCTTAGCATTCAAGAACCCTTTTGCAACTGGAAATCACATATTCCAATACAGACAAATAGCTAACAATACCTTATTAATCAAATAAATTACTTCTCTTTCCTGCAATGAATTCAGAAACCATGGGAAACTAGAGTCCTATTTGGCTTTGATCTGGGAAAGTAAGATAGACAAACTTGAAACTTGCAGCTACAAAAATAAAACTCACAAGGAAAGAGATGCAAGACTCAAGTACAGTGAAAGGAGTGAGGGCATGTTCTATAATTCTATTTTGACTTACCAGTTTTATTTTGAGGATAAGGCAGATTTTGATATGGAGCAATAAATTATATGGAAAGGCAAAACAGGAGACAGAGGCACTGTGATGAGTTTTGTGGAACAGAGAGAAGGAAAGCTGTAAAAGAGGCACAAAGAAAACGTGGAGTGAGGGGAAAACCTGCAGTGTAGGACACAAGCTGAACAGGGTCTGCTGGTCAGTGACGAGGAGTGTGGCACCCAAGGTATCCTGCCTTTTGAGGACAGACCACCAGCCCTGTCCTGAGAGCCACTATCTTAGTTCTCCCTGGTTGTGGTAATGATGTGTCAGCCAGGGCGATGTCAGGTGTTGGGAAATGCAAAGTGCAGAGACAATACCTTACACTGCCTTTGGAATGATCATCACTGCTCCTGGATCCTGTTCGTTTGTCCAGCCCACACATTTTTTGGGTGCTCGGCTGTTGACTGCCCGGGGCTTTTTTCCCTGGGGCAGTGGTGAATGTGGTGTAGAGGGGAAATTAGTGCATATGACCCCAAGGCAGAGTTTTAAAAATTTAGAGTGTTCTTTCCTTCATTGGTTTCACTCTGTTAATTTATGCAAAACACCAAACTGAAATAATTGTTTTTTCCTCATTATTCCTAAATCCCTTTATCAATTACTCAGTAATTCCTGTTTAATCCCAAACTTTTTGTGTTATTTTATTACCATGCCCCAAAGAACTATGCCTGTGTGGATTCATTAGTTTCTTGATCTCTCCAAAGGCAATATAAATTCCAAGTAGCTCAGTAGGTCACAACAAAGGTTTTTGTCACATGGAATGGTTTAACAGTGAAAACTTAAGTTTATGAAACTGACATTATTTTCTTACTCAAAGAAATAATTCAATGATTCAAAGTGCATGGACAGATGGGCCATCTGACTGTATTGTCTTCATCAGATACACCCTGAAGCAAGAAAGGAAGAGCTAATGGATCATATAAAATGAAACAGTAAAGTCACATAAATGCAAGCAACATTTCTGTCTCTTTTAAGATATTAATGTGAATACCATAATGTATCAGTTCATATTTTTGCTTCAATAATTCAGAATCAAATCTTCCCCTCACTTGCTTTGAATGAAGTAAAGTTGCTTTGCTTTTCAAGATGCTCATGGATTATCAAATGATCTATGGAAGAATAAAATAGGTTAGAACAAAAAATACATACTGAGTAACAAATCCAATATTTTGACCTAAATAAAGTGAATCACTTTCGAAGCAAAAGTTTTAAAAGCTATGAATTCCTATAGCAAGGATTTCAGAATATGATAGTAGTTAAATGATCTTATATTTTCTTGATGCAGAAGAATAAATATGGTATATGTCTATGGATGGAAAATCCAAATGTTAATGGTAATACTCTTTCAAAAAATGACTGCAGGAAAAGTGGAAAAAAAAAGTAGTAAGCAGTGATTTTCATATCACAAGTTACATTTTGTGCCTTGTGCATGTTTGTGCCTGTGCATTGGATAGCATTCTGTGCTTAATGATGATATCCCTGTCTTGAAATCCATTGAATACCATCAGTAAATTTTGTTTAGAAGCTGTAGTCCAGACTATAAATAAATATCTCTCATTTCAGATTTTCCAGTTGGTAAAATATAATTGTTACAACTATAAGATAAGGCTGATCATCAGATATTAATTCCCTTAAGTTTTTTTCTTTTCTGTCTCTCTCAACTTTCATAAGGACATGCATTGTGACTGATTTTAAGATGGGAGCTATTCATGGGACAGCTAAAGTCTG